>WBMY01006232.1:268684-328338 GCA_013397315.1 Donacobius atricapilla | reverse complement strand
ATTAAAAATTTTGTTAAGGTTCAGAGTACTGAAGTCTGGTGAAATCTAACTCTCCCTCAGGAAGGAAAAGACAAGGCATTTAGTGCTATCAACAACCAGCAACACGGTGCCATAAGGCAAGATCTCAATGGGCTTTTCACGACTCATTGAATAAGACATGCATCACCAAAAAGAGATTTCATTCTTCCAAAGGTCTTTCACATGTCCAACAAGACTCTTTCAGAGGATCTTCCCCTCCTAGTAATCCTCCCCACCCCAAAACTCTCATAAGCCAGTGATGCTTTTACCTCAATAAAACTGTAACTCAGCCTGCCCCTGATCCTACCTATCCCCATGAGCAGAACCCTCCATCCAGAAACATATTAAGAAATTCCTGTGTCAAGTCCTGGCTGGCAGCTCAACCTGCACCAACTTAAGACCACAGGAGAGCTACAGGATTCAGTGAGACAAGAGAAGCAAGAATCTAGAGAACCAAATGGAGGGAAAACCCCCCAGTTTTGTTATGCTAGAAACTGCAAATGAGGTCCCTTGGAAGGTTTGACTACAGGCCACACAGTAAAATCAGAAACAGACTAACACTAGACTGTAGGTTCGTGATGTCTGTTTTCCTGATTTTCTAGCAAAAGATAAGAGAATATACAAGAATACAAGGTTAGATGCTCAGGAGTGCTAGAAAACATTAGTTTTGACAAACAAACAGCAAAATGGTAGAAATTCTTTGCAAAATATGAAGGCTACAAGTGCTGCCACAAGAACTGTACAAGCCTATGGGTCTCAAACATCTAGAGATGCTAAAGTATTTTTTGAAAAAACATTTAAAGATTTTAACAGTACAGAATACAGTAACACCCAAAATGAAGATCATAATTATATATTCCCATGCATTAAAATTCTTTCAAACCCCCACATGAGACACCTGGCATCCCAGAAAAGGCACCAGCCTCGCTGGTCATTTACCAAAGTCTGGTCTACAGCCTCTTTCCCTTTCAGCCCCCCCTTAATATTTCTCAAGACTACAAAAGGATGCCAGAGGCAATACATTAATATTGTTACTATATCAGAAGTCTCAAATCAGTTTTGAACTTAGTTTTATAGAACATTGAGCACATGTATTGTTTACAGTGGTGCTTACCTCTTTTACTGTCTTGCAAGTTCCCAAACTCATACAAGCATGAAAAAGGAATTTTGAGCTGTACCTTAGAAACTTATCTGCTTTTTAAAGGAACTTACTAGGAGCAGAGCAGGCAATCAGGCTTCACCATGACACTGCACTTTAAATGGGAAGTAAAACAGCAAAACGCATCCTCTAGATAACACACTCACCCATATTTGCCCAGTTACTGAGACAGGCTAAAGGCCAAACAATATTTGAAGCTTCAGAGCAGATTTTTGCCTACAATTGTTCAAGCAACCAACTTCCACAGGCTGTAACTCCACAAGCAGGGCTTGAAGTCACGCATGTAACAGAAGAAAGTTTTAAGTCAGACACCCAAATGCAGAGAACCCACTTGTAGCTTCTTTGGCAGTGACACTGGAGTATGTGCTTCAGCCAACCCAAAGCAAATCTGAGTGAAGTCAATAATCTACATTTCAATGTGAGATGTGATCAGAAATTTCAAATCTGTCACCAGTCTGCTACATAGGTTTTGAAGGAGTGGACACATCCACTTTAAACTAAGTGCTTGTACCTTCACAAAGCTGCTCTGACTTTTAATTTCTTGCAGGATTGGAGTTAAAGCAATTTCAGTAAGGAATGAAGGGGCTTTTTACCTAATGCTTCAGCTAAGCATTCCAAGGTTGACACATTTAGTTGCTGTTTTTCCTCAAAGTCTTCTGGAGTGGCAGGCCAACAAAACCTAAAGCCTGCAAGATCCTGAAAGACAAAAGTTAAGTTTTAAAAACAGAAGCTTGAAATTGAAAGATTAAGTTTTTGTTATTAAGTAAAAAGGTATTTAAGTATCTTGTCTTCAAGTTTAAAATAATGTGCTCTGCCAATGGCTGTTTCAATGGAAGGTGAGCCACAGGATAGAAAAAATGTTGTCGTTTCCACGTGATTTTTCTGAAGACGACTCTGACAATGGTGACAGCTCAGATCATGCCTGCCACATGAAGGAACATCTGAATACTGAAGGTGTAAACAACTTGCTATTTCATGTACAAGGTTTGGCTTTAAATGGCTCTCATAAGCCATCAGGTAAAGCTGCAGTCAGTGTGGTCCCCCTGCAGAACACTAAGACAGCAGCCACCCTTCCCACCCCCGTCTGCAAGAATACAGAGGCGCTGAACAACATATCCGTGACACCAGAGCGACTAAGTCTGTGTTCTTCAACAAGCTTTGGCTCTAATTCTATAAAGAATAATCCAAACAATTTCATGAAACTAATGAAAAGAGTTAAAATATCCATTCCTTTTAATTTTATTTTCAAAGAGCTTCAGTCACAAAAATGATTTACAAGTCTATTTACAATTCTATTGTACAGTTATTTATGTATGCCTCTTGACAACAGGGTACCATTCTAGAGCAGCAATACATATTTTAAATACAAAGATGTAGTATCATTTCAGATTTAAAAATAAAAGGAAGCTGAGCTTCTAGAGAGCACTGTAATGATGAACATTTTAATCTGTGTTAGGCTTGAGGAATTAATGAAAAACTAAGTAGTTTCTGGTTCACATAATTATTAAACAAGCTGCAGTTTGTTGAAAATAGTTTTAAAAACCTGAAGCTTTACTGTATACAAAAATCAACATATTCAAGACTCTAAAAATTGTCAAAAACCCACAGCTTTCCCTTAGACATACAAAACTCTAAGTTTACAATTCAGAATTTCATGGGAGAAATCCTACAGGACTTGAGCTCTCTCATTTTGTGATGACCAACATAAGCATTAAAAATTTGCAGCATAAGAAGGACTCCACATCTGCTTAGTATTATACTGCATATACAGTACAGGATTATTTACCCAATTTGGGATGACTGTTCAGCACAACCTTCATGAAGAAAGAAAAAAATAAATAGAATTAAAAATCCAACAACTTTTTAAAAAGTGCAATAGTAAGAGTTTCCAATTTAAAGTTACAATGAATCTGGACACTCAGTTCTGTGGGTTTTTTCAGCCGCTTCTCTTCAAGCATTATTTGCAGCATTTTCTTTTTACAGTAGATTTAGTTCTACAATACATGAAACTAGAGTTACTGCTAATTGAATCCTAAGGAAAAGGAAGAAAAAAAACTTTAAAAATAACCCTGAGGGATATACAATTTCATGATCTTGCAATTTCTTTCTAAAAAGTAACATTTATTATTTAGCAATTGTTTTTCTGGATAGACCAGTCCTTTAAGTATGTGCATAAATAATATTTAAAAATCAGTAATATTTACAAATCCTAATACATCAAAATAAAATACATACAGATTGAAGTCTGCATACACAAATAATTTAATAATAAATCAAACTCCTCAACATAAGGCCAAAATATACAGCAGGAAGAAAATGTCTACTCAGTATCTAGTGGAGCTCACTAACTTGGTCTGTTCACCTGAATTTAGATTTCCAGGATGAACACTAAGAGATTTTTTTCATGACAAAATGAATTTCTTCTTACTTCAAAACAGAAACTGAATACACTAGTGCATATCTAGTTTGCTGCATTTCTGAAAACCAGAAAAACTAAACTGCTCAAAATGAGAAAAATTATAGGTGATCAAATTCAGCTCTTGGGCAGGAAGGCATAAATCCCAATAATTGCAGAAAATGCAAAAGCTTATTTTGTGGCCAAACTTGCAAAAACAAGACGAATTCTCAGAAAAGCTGATTTATTATTCTTGACTAAGCGTCAGAGCTCAAGCATGCAACCTCAGGAACATTTACCAACCCTGAATGCAGGCCTGGAGGAAACAAGCTCCCATTTGTAAAACATACAAGTTTACTAGGCTCATGAGCCATTAGTCACTCAGTTAAGCGGAGACACTTGGCAATTTCTGGTTTTGTAAGAGTTCCCTAAAATGTTCTCCAATGACAAGCCCACCTCAATAAGCTGTTTCCTCCTCACTTTCTAGGTAAGTCTAATAAACTAGAATAAGACTGATAAACTAGCTTCAGAAACCAAACAAGCTGAGAAAAATTATTAGTTTAGGGAAAGTATTAAGCAAAAGCATATAAAAGGGAAAGACACAAATATTTTCTTTCAGTTCTTATGAAACAGCAAATCTAAAATGAAATGGAAAGCAGAAGCTTATGCGTTTAAGGGTAAGTCACAGCTCCCAGGTCCAAGATGCATAGCTTCACAATATTTTTCAACTAAAATATTATTTTTGTTTAGATTTGAATACTACTTACGCAGCTAAGAATTATTCTTCATCAGTTATTCCATGCTACAAAGGTTTTGTAAAATCAACATCAGCAGAAATTAGCCAACTGACTCAGGTTCATGACTAATTAATGTATCCAATGTTTGCAGACCCTTTAAAAGCTACCAGTGTTGTTCAATGTTTACGACCTTACAAAGCCAGGATAATAAGAACATTGCTCTGTTGAATGAATGCTAAGAAAACCACTTCTCCCTTTCCCCCTGCTCTACTCCTCAAAAACAAACAACAACAACAACAGAAATCAGGAAAAGAGTTGACAGCTGGACTGGAAGATAGTACGCCATATGCATACTGTTTAGGAGGAGCAGTAGCTTCAACAACCAAGTTCTAGGAAAAGGTCTTCCAAACCATTTAGCACCACTTTTAAATTCCCTGTTGGCACAGTATATTCAACACTGCAGAAACCACAACATGATTGACATTAACATGGTTAATGGCTACACTTGATGATCTTGAAGGTCTTTGACAACCTTAATGATTCTATGAGCAGCAGGCACACTGTCCATACTGCCTTACAGAACAGCACAAGGGAATTAGGCCTGATCTGAAAAATTCTGCTTATTTAAACAAGGCTGGAATGGAATTGTCTCCACAAGAATTTAAAAGAACAAAACAAAACAAGACAACCCAGTAAAAAAAGAAAAAAAAAAAGAAGAAGAAAAAGAAGGAAAAAAAAATCCCTAACATCAAAACCTCAAATTCCATCATCAGAATATACACACTTCAAAACAATCCCAGCCGGCCAGTGAGTTTGGGGCCCTCATTCCACAACTACTCGAAAGGACCAGACTTCCTTCTCTAAAGGATCTCTACAGAATCACGACTTCTGCAGACCCCAGCTCCCCTCCCAAAGCTGAGAGGTGTTTGGACCAGTTAGTTGCCCCTGGTCAAAAACAGATAATCGAGACTCGATATTTATCATCTTCCCAAAGACACCAAGGAAGACTTTTCCAAACATTTATGAAGTTGACAATGTTTTGGAGATAAGTAATTTGTGGTTTAAAAAAACCAAAGTTTTAAGCCTTGCAAGTCAAAGTGCTGTCTGCTTCTATTTCTTTGTAGACCTATTTTTCTAGTGGTCTTGTGTTCTGATACTGCCACATAGCAAAATGATCTATGGTTACCCCTAGTGCTTAAGCAGCATTAGTGGTGATACAAGCTTTTATTTTTTTGTCTTTTTTTTTTTTTATAAATAAAATCTGCATAAGCCTTATAGTTCTGCAGCAAGACAGACTTTAGCTCAGTTTTCTCTTAATTTTGTTTCGTACAGCTACATGTAGCGCTTAAGACACCGTCAGACTCTTTGAAATGCCCGTGCTCTTAATGTGCACAAATCCCACGCACAGGCAGGTGACAATAGACCTCCCTCCCACTCCCATATCCCTTGCAGCAGTAACTCTGGTCTTACTGCTTCAAGGCATATAGGAAAATTATCGCTAGATTTACAAATAAAACATGGTCCACAAAGGGATAATCCAACCCTTCTGCTGGAAAAAGCAAGATCTATGGAGAAATGCATAGCTAAATGTAATAAAACATGACATAGAAGAAAGTGTTTAGATTCTCTCTCCCTCTTTCTCCACA
Organism: Donacobius atricapilla; assembly: GCA_013397315.1. Classification (NCBI taxonomy): domain Eukaryota; kingdom Metazoa; phylum Chordata; class Aves; order Passeriformes; family Mimidae; genus Donacobius; species Donacobius atricapilla. The sequence goes on along the minus strand of WBMY01006232.1, from coordinate 322,383 downwards.
AACTTTAGAGTGTAGCCAAATGGCCCCTCCCCTGGAGGCCACCTAAGCCCTTCCTTGTGGTTAGCTAGAAAAGAAGTTAAGAATCCACAGGAAAGCAATGTGCTATTTCTAAAGGACAGAGCCTATTGCTTCTACAGCATTCCCAATTCCTGCTGTGCCAGACTAAAGAACTGAACTTAGAACCCAAACATTACACCTGGAAACACTCCTTACTAAGAGGGACAAACTTCGAGGTACACACACAAATTTCAGAACTGTTCTGAGGCACAAAACTTTTCACCAGTCAAATAAAAGCNACAAAAAAACCCAAACCATGACAAGGTTATTATGCACCTCTAATACAGCCATGAAACCATCACATCATAGCGTTTACATGAACACATGCCCAGATAAGCAGGTTAGAACAACTATTAAGATACTCCAGGCAAATAATGTGAACCTGTTTTAACTGCTCTGCAGTTTAAACCTTCAAATGCATCTCATTTAGGAACAATGAAATCTGAAAGAAGGTGGAAGGAAACACAATCATATTTGTTCTGCCTAAGGTAACTTACATTTTTAAAATGTATAGCCATAAGATGCCTGGCTCTGAATTTTGTATTCAGAGAGACAAAACAGTTGGAAATATCTGCATTAGAATTTGACATTTAGCACACTGCAGTTTCAAATAAAGCCTTAAAATTACATTCTTCTGAATACTACTAAAGAACATGCCACCAAAATCCACTGCTACGTTACAGTGATGATTTGATATGAACCATTTTCTTGGGATGGTACTTTCGCTTCTGTTGTTGTCCTGGGTTTTGGTGGCCATTCTGGATCAACCAGCAGTTCCTGAGCTAGGTGCATATACTTGGCTTTTGGTGTCTTCTCTCTACAACCAAACACGGAAGAAAGGAAACAGACTCCACAGCGGTCCCCAGCCTCCTGTAGAAGTGAACAGATTTGAAAACTGGATTACCATAAGAAAAAAAATAATGTCAGTAACAATACAGTAAATCACTAGAAGAAAAACTATTATTTCAGTCTTTAATTTAGTGTTTCATTATCACATTGGATTGGAAGAAACTCTTCTGTTGTGTCATCTCTTCTATATTATGGTAGTAAGGACATTCAAAAAACATTAAGAAAACATTTCACATTATCGTAACATCTAAGACCACCAACAATTTTTATGCATATTTTATAATCATGTCAATGATCACAGATAGAATAGGGAACAATAAATGATTTTACTGTTGGAGAATAAAAGCCTGGTCTAGAAAAAGCAAATTCACAAAATCCCAAAATGCTTTTTAAGTTGTGAATTGTTAAACTGAAGGCAGCCAGTCAGACAAAAGTAGCAGAAATTAACTTACTGGTATGAGAAATCTAAATAATGCAGGTATTAATAGCTATAAAAAAAGACACAAATTATTAAACTTAAGTCTTCCTTCCTATGTTTCCTCTCCCAGTCTTAAATGCATGTAAATTTAATTAGCTGGGGAGGTGAAACACCATTTCTCGTTCTTGAGACTGAATCCCTCTCATGTCTCAGAGAGGACCTATAGTGTGCAGGGCTGACATTTTAATGGTAATATATTCTGTAGTTTTCATCATGGCCTAAATGTCTATCAATTGGTGAACTGAACCAAACATGAGTCTTGAGCAGTTTCCATCCTTCAGTGAACAATTCATTCTACAATAGCCTCAAAAGGATAAATGCAAGTCTGAAGTGAATACATTTAATAAAATTTAGTGCTGAGAAATAAACCACTGTAATTCTATCAAGCACAAATGTACAACCAGCCAAAATTAATAAGCCATCAGGCTTAAAGTAAAGCTGGTTTTTATGGGATTCACATAGATTTCCTTCACGTATTAACAGCAGAGGGGCAGACCAGACCAAAATTCATGGCCACCTGAAAAATCTTTCAGTGTCCTAAACCATCTGAAGTAGCAATAGTGTATTTTCATTTGCCATCTTGTTTTGTTCCATTTGTACATGCTGAAAATTACTGCTCTCAGACAATGACCTAAAACTCTAAACCAAATTATTTTAATTACTTCTAAGCAAATCAAGATGTTCCCAGTCCTAGCATACTAACTTGCGACACCACAAATAAAATTTGCTAATGTGGAAACTAAAGATGAAGTGAGAAAAGTCTTAAAGCAATACTCCAGGTTTGTTTCACAGTTCTTGCACACACACTAAATTCTTTAAGTGTCAATACTAAAAAAATATAAACCCAGAATGCTTTGCTTTTAATATTCCAGTTACAGAAATCTAATTTAAGCAGACTTAAGCTAAAGATAAGGCAACAGACACTTATAGATAAGAGACAAAATCAAATTAATCCACATGCACTCAAATGATGACAGCAAAATACTCGTCTCCAACCTGAGGCGGCTGGGGTATGGTGAGGCGAGATTCTCCTTGTTTGTCTCGATTGAACACAACCTTCCAAAGGATCATATCAAGGAGGACATTCTGTGAGACATTACAGTGAGTGGGAAGAGTTAAAGAAACTAATGATCATTTGTTGTTAGTGTGCACATTACAAATAAAACCTGAAACAGTGCGTTAGGCATAACTAATTAAGTGGCAAGCAAAACAGAGAGTTTATGCTACTTGTTGGTACTTTTGTGATAAACATTTTTATTCTTAAAGTGCTCACACAAAATTTAAGAATATGAACATGTACTCTCAAATCAACAGCAACAATGACCAAAACTGCATCTATTGATATGGGTAAAAAACATAAATACAGGTGTATCAGTACTCTAAAAAGCACCACATGACAACATAAGTGCTTAGAGCAGCTTCCCCATAAACCATCTTTAACATTACAGTGTGTTTAATTTTGGAGCTATGCTTTTTACATAGTCTGTTTTAAAATGGTGACTTCCTCAGAGAAGCAGCAGTGGGGTGGCAAAGCTGAGCCACCAAGCTAGAATGAAATAATTTGGTAGGTATAATTCCAGATTTTCCAAAGAGGGTAGAACTTCAGTAGTGTGTTGAGCACATCTGGTTATCCTCCTAACTGCATGGGTGGACTCAGGAGCTTTGAGCAAATCTGACAGTACAGGTGTGAACATGTACCTTCCATGACCTTGAGCCTATAACTCTGATCCTTGGATAGATTCCATTTCTATCATCTGACTAACCTTTGCCATTGAATATGGGGAGCTGATTAGTCAGACTTTTGTAACAGATTTTTATGCTTATGATTTTATAATATACCAGAATTTGATAGTGCTTTTGTAAAGCATCGACCAACAAATCTTCAGCTTGTTAGATGATAATTTTTGAAGTCAGTCTGGTTTAAGCATGTCTATACCAGGCATCAGGGGTGAGGAGGAACAGCTGCTAGGATCTGCCTTTGTTGTGCAATATTTTCTATCATCTGGCAGAAAGAATCTGCATGCTTTGTGAACCTAGTCTGGCACCCACATGGAAGGAGCAAAAGCTTTTCAGAGCATTTCAGAAAACAAACAAAAAACAACCACAGTCAGAAACTATTCCTGTTGTAGAAGCAATGACAAAACTACATATGATCACAGTATGACACAGAAGTGTCACACTGGCAAGTGTGACTAAAGAAGATCCAATTCCTCATGTATCTCATAATTATGAGACACTTTTAAGAGGCAGTTCCTGAGGGATAACTCTCAGCAGAACAAACTCTACGTGAAATACAGGGTACCTTGTTAAAAGATGAAAGGAGCTGCCACCAGCAGCCTCTCCCAGACACTCAGAATGTGACCTGTGGCACCCACTAAGCCTGTAGTGAAAAGTGTAGGGAGCAGAAAATCCAGCCAGGCACACAATGAGAGAAAGACAATGAGCTATACTGGAAGTGAAGGAAAGAAATAGCCCGGGATTTCTACACAACACGCTGGACCCAAAGAGTTGGCACCACATGACAAAGCTCTAGGGAATGTAGAGTAACTCTGCTGGAATTGGGCAAATGCAGTTCGAGAGGTGGGCTGAAGTTATGGAAGGTGAAGCATGTATTGTAAAACAAGGTTTGGAATTTGAGGATCACTGAACAACAGTTCTGTTGGGACACTTGCTGTACAGTAAAACAACTCATCTGCCATAACAAAGCATTCAACTTAAGACTTACAAAGTGGAAGAAACTTGGTTTAAGACAAAGCATAACAGCCCAAACAAGTAGTGCTAAGAAGTAGGTACTTCTATTTTATTACTGAAGTACAGGCAACAAGACAAATAGGGAAGTCTGTTTCAAAGAAATGTGCCAAATCACCCCTGCAGTTTTGGTAATGAAAGTTAAATGACTGAAGGGTATAAAGATGCTAACTCAAACCTGCATAGGAAAAAGAGTGGGGTGAGGTTTGAAATACTAGGTGAAAGAACACAGTCTGCAGGTAATTATATTGCTCTAGGTGATGCTTAGTAGAAATTCACACGTCTTCAGACTGATGTGACAACTAACAAGGCCCAGAAGTGAACACGTATTTAAACCAGAGGAGAAGCATTTGTCCTCAAGAGACACATGCTGATACATGGATTGGCACACTGTACAGACTTTCTACTGGAGCCCTTACACATTCAGTACAGAAACACCAGATTCTATAAAAGTTACAAGATCAGCTGCAGAACAAAGGAGTTTTCAAGCAGATGGTAAATTTATTTCTCTCAGTAATCTTTATCACTGGAATGAACATTGAAATTGAATAGGAAAAAATATTTCTGTCTAGGATGTTTTATATTTATCAGAAGACATAAAAAGCCATGATTCTGAAGCTTCAGAATAGTTGTTTTGTTTCAGTGGTAAAGACAGCAATATACATATAATTTGACTTTTCACAAATAAAAGGAAACCAAAAAAAATTATTAAGCATTCAGTAATACAAAAAATGAAAGAATTCAAGGGCATAAAGGAAAATCATCACAAGAAGAGTTAGAGTACATACAGGACAACATAAAAAAGGCACAGGAGCTTTAATAGTGGATAAACTTGTTAACAACAAGACAAGAGGCCAAGAAAATTAGTATCTACTGACATGTTTTGGAAAAGACAAGTTGTTGCCTGCCACATGAAAACACAAAAACATGTTCCAATAGGCAGCAACATGATGGCATATTTTGCAAATTCTATTTGGAACAATATTTTAAACACAAAACCTTGATAATTTTGATTCAAGTATCTGAAAAAAAAAACCTTTGCTTGAGTTAACTTTTACTAGGTCACAAATAAAGGGAAAAAACATGTCAATTGGACAGAATATTAATGCTCTTTGAAGGCCAAAATTAAATGATCCAAGCAAGTATTATGCTGGTTACATTGAAAACAATCCCTCACATTGTAATGGAAATACTGATTAGAAGCTGTAGAAAATGTAACACAGTAAAAACAGATAATTGTAGTGTGCAAGCATTAGATAATGTTGGAAGGCTTTTTCATCTTGCAGGAAAAAAAAGTGACTCATGACTGCAACCAAAACCCAGACATATTCAGGTTGGAAATGACACATCACTTGACAGGGAGAAGAACCACAGGAATAAATAACTGACTGTGAATCCTGACTTCTTCTGGAACATTTATCTGTCCAACTTTGATTCTTTAAAACAAAAACAAGGCACCTGGATGAAAAGTAGGACATGTTTCTCCACACATTAACTCTGGAATTACAGCAGAAGAGGCCAACAACCAGAGTGACTGGCTTCAGACAAGCTCAGTGATGGAAAAATCAGATTTGCATGAGCATCTCTACTTCTAGACTTTGACCATATCAGACAAGCAAGCTACGCAGTCCTGCATTATTCTGAACAATAAGCTACGTGTGTGAACCAAATGAAGGAAGGGGGGGCTCCTCTAAGGATTTTATATAGCTCTCTAATATGTTGTTATTCTGAAGTAACACAGAAAATAAAAATGGAGTATTTTAATACGAAATAGTTGAATTTCTAAGTCTTTCAACTTCCTCCCCGCCCCAAATTTTTAATAAAAAAGATTTTTAAAATACACTTTAGACACAGAAAGTCTTGACACCTTAAATCTAGCTTACAAGGATATTTGTAGTAATACACACTTAACAAGAAAACAGCAGCCACTCATACTGGCATGCTGTGAAGAGTGAGCTTCTAAATAAAAGACAAACGTGCACCCTGAAAAAAGAAACACTTGGAAGCATTTTCTCCATGTGGATTTCTTACCTCTGTCAGCACAGATACAGCTGCATTTAGAATAACGATGATGACAATTCTTAGGCGCCACTCAGGTGGCACACATACAAGCTGTGGAAACAAGTTGCCAGAGCTTAGAAACACACATGTGAAGTAAACACACATTCGAAACAGATTCAGCATTATAAATTCTCCCTTCCCCACGCAGTGATGTGAAGCTAAAGCTCTGCAGGGGTCACACTTGCCCCAAAGGCAGCCCATCAGTCCCCTGAGGAAACTGATACACCCACAGATCTGCTGACTCTCACCTCAAGAAATGCGTCAATAGGTTCAACAGGATGCAACATGATGAAAAATATGAAGACATAAAGAACTATAACAGATAAAACAAACAGAACTGTAAAAGAAGAAAAAAATATTTTAATTGGACCATCTCACAATCAAGAGTTTTAGACAGTTTTAACATGTATCCTGAGTTCATTACTACCTGAAAACAACCTCTCTTCTCCCTCTAAACCCCTCCAGGTGAAATTGGGCAATACTAGTTGTGCTGATAGCCATAAAGAGAGAGTAGGCCTGACTCCTTCTCATTGGCTCACTTGTGGAGTTGAAACACAGAAGTGTATATACATATACTTCTACAAACAAAGCAACTATTAACACAAATTTCTCCATACAGTTTAATATTTCCTTATTTCTAGCTGTGATTATGAAAGGATAATTGCACTGTGATCTCCTAGCAACACTATTGTTTCTGAAGTGGCACAACAGAATTGTCAACAAGTGCACAGTCACTTGGGAGTTTTATTTGGAACTGTATATACTAAGAAAGGACTTACAGTTTTTGTAGCATGGTTGTCTAAAGGGCTTTCCTTTAGAAAAGACAATTGCCACTATGAGGTATTGAAAGCTGGATATAAAAAACAAAGTTGTGTTTTCATAATTTTTAATGTAATGTTCATCATGAATGGTCTCATTCCCATGGTGTGCAGAGCTGGTGTTCTTGGCATCCAACACATTACACGCACTACAACACAGAAAACATTAAACACTGAGTTATGGAGAAGAGGCAAATAGGGCCCACTTATTTACAAAACTAATAACAGAACAAATTGCTACAGTAGTAAAAAAGCTTACACGTGAGCACTTATTACAGGTAGTAAGAAATAACTGAAAACTGTGGCAGAGAGGTAGCAATTTTTGTGAATTCAGAGATTCAAGTTCTTTTATGCTGCTGGTTTGTAAATTTTCTACATGAACTGTTTAAAAACTATCATTGTAGACAGACTTCAGAGACAGGTAAGGAAATACTGCGATCTAACAAAATAAAATTAGAACACCTCTTCGTTTTCAAAAATATGAATTTGATTTCCTGTAACTCTAACAGGATAGCAAAGCTTTATAATATGACAGAGATAAAATAGATCTGAACCATAAATTTCAAATTTCTACCTCAACTGTCCCAAAGAGTCATTAGACCAAGCCATCTGACTCTGACTCAGTTTTGCTTTTCAGCCACTGGGTAGTTCCCATGTATTAGTAGACTTTTCACAAAAAATCAGCAGACTAACAAGCTGCCATACAGAAGCTTTATTTTCAAAGTCCCCAAAGAGGGAGGTCAAGAAAGAAGAGACCAATTATTGCCTATAGCTTTCCAATCGCACAGAGCCACTGAAACACTTACTCAGAGTCTGCTGTCCAAGGCTCATACCAGGACTGCTGTTTGACCCAAAAGAACCCCAAGGTTTGGAAAGCAAGGCAGATGATGATCTGAGACAACACAGAACACAGAAGTGGACCTGAGATAAGACCTGATGGAGGCCTTCGTGCAACAAGCTCTGTCCAAGCAGGGTTCAGACTCACTGCAAAGAGAACAAAAAACAAATAACGTGTTGCATCATTGTGGTTTGCAAGAGTTATCCTGTTCACATTCTGTGGGATTAGAATGGCTTGCTCATGACATCACTTTAAAATTTAGTCCAGAACTGCAAATGTGAAACCACCTTGAAAAGACCATAGAGCCCTTGAACAATGCCACAGTGCCTTCTACAGGCTGGTTCCCCAGCAGCACAGCATAGCAGGAGACAGTAGCAGCCACGAGACTTAAGGAATTAGCAGTGTCTGGCCAAATTCCCTTTGTCTGGCACAAAGACTTACAGCTTGCCTCCTCACTTTTGGACTGCCATTGCTTCAATTAAGACATTTTTATTAAATTTGAAAATGGAATTCTACTGTTAGCCAGTGAATGGAGTGCTAGGCTTGTATGTGGAATCAAGTGTTTCACTAGGCAATACTTTGAGTGTACCATTTTGTGGACAGAAGTTCAAAGTAAGAATGCAAGGAATCAAGACATTTGAGCAAGATGATATTGCAATAACTCCTGTTTTTAGTCCAAAACCAGCTTCCTGTACTGTGAAGACTTAGTTTCCCAAGATTGTGCCCACAACCTGCTTCTTGTATGAGGACATTTCAAAGATTTCAGATGAATCTAATTCAGTACACAGTGGTGGTTTGGGTTTCTTAATGCATAGATGTAATAGTCATCTTCACTGTATGTCACAGTTTTTTCTCAAAACCACGTGTAATTAGATATTAAAGAAAATCTGACCAAGCAAAAAGTGTTTTACGGAAGTGCCACAATGTTAATTCAGTACAGTACTTACTAGTGAAGACAACCACCAGAATGATTGCCAAATCAATGAAGAGAAACTGGAAATCTCCCAAATTGCTCAGGATCTGGAGAGAAATCACAAATGAAACATCGGTAATTTCTTCATACCAGAAAAATTAATACTGACACTCTTATGGCATTAATTCTTGAATTTCAATCTATAAACAAGACAGTGTCCTGTTGAACTGGCCTCCTTTACCTGCAGAGTCCTGAATATTCTACAATTCACAGAACAATTCCTGAAGTATCACGGTGTGAAACAATTTCCTTTTCAAGATGGACAGTTTATTTGTAACTAAAATTTGTTTCTAATCAAAATTGTATTACTGTATGTCGCCCTGATTTTTCCAGCCTTCTCTTCTGTTTCGCAGTTTCATGTTTTGGGTTCTTTCTCACGCTCTGGTCTGTAAACACTGGCAATTGTTTATCATAACTTCAAGATAGTTTACATTCTTTATCGTAGAGATATGAACAGCTGATGGACTGTTGTCTTAAGCAATGGGATGGGGAGAGGTATCAACCTTCTCCCGCAATCCCTGGCCTTTTGTAGATATAATATATATTGAAGTCAGACTTTCAAATAAAATAAAGTTTTAGTTCATGCCTTCTAATCAAAGTGTGAGTGTGTATTTGTGTGTGTGTGTGACGTGCTGCGTCAATTTTATCTTACATACAAATGCAGTAACAGCTTAGGCCTACAGTTCTTTAAATACCACAGCCTTACTATGTACTCACACAGTTGTCAAAATTTTCACCTCAAAGGTCCTTTAATACTCTGCACCTTTAACTTGCTCAGAATAAAAATTAAAATACAGGATTTCTATCACATGCCACTATTGTGAAACCAATCATATTAATAGGAAATATTTCACTTTGCTTCCCCTCCCACCCAAATCAGTACTTCCAGTTTCTTTCAATTCTAACAAAAGGAATGCATCGCCTTTTAAAAAAAAGTTAGGCTATTTTAAAATGCTGAAATTTTTTAAATAATTGAAACCTGTGGTTTTGCTTAGTATATATGTTTGTTTGGTCTTCCCACTGTAGAGACTTTCTTTTCACAGCCATTGGTTATTGCCTTTTCTAAACAGATACTACCATGTATTTTGTACAGTTAATGTGGGAACACCCTCCCCCGCAAAATACTGACAATACTTTTAGTCTAAATGTATTTTAGAATGCACGTGTTGTACTCAAAGGGATTTGCAATGATTTGTATCAAATATCTATCAACTTTCAAATCTCTGAATTATGCTGACACCGCATAGGTATTTACCAAATACTTACAGAATACAGCAAAGTAACAGTGATGTACTGGATGATGCTGTATAATGCCATGAATTTAAACACACAGAAGGAAGTTATTAAAGCAGCACGGCCTTCCCTGTCAAAACAGACGCAATCATGTAACTATGAAACTTTCTGTGCAAGAAGTTAAGTTCTGCCTACCAAAATGTTAGCTGCAATTAAACACACCAGCAAACCCTTGGAGGGACATCAGGCTACAGACACGGAGAGAAACAGGAGTGAGAATGGTACACCTCCCCCAGCACTGAAGTTGTGGGCATGCCTTCTGAACTGAGCTGCCACCCAACTTCAGTCCTCTTGGGACTTCATGTGGTTTTTCAACAGAGGTTTTAAAATGAAAGTCTTTTTACAAAAGCATCTATGGAGCATTAGTTTACTGTGTGAATTGAATGAACACACAGTCAGCCTAGAGCTGCTGACTTCAGAAATGTTTCTGATAGTGCATTACTTCATTAGTTTCCCACAGACTCCTAGATTCTTCTTTGGCTGACCTTTATCCAAAATCATTACCTAACTTCCAATTCTAGAGTCAAAAAATTAATCAAACCCTATTTAGAAAATCTGTCTTCTACGTTGTATGGTGCTGAGCAATTATATGGAGATTTTTACTGCTTGCAATTTCACACAGCCTTCATGGAAACTACCGAAGTTACTAGGACAAAATTATGTGTCTAATGTGTAGAAGCTTGGTAATGCTTTGAAAAATTAACTTTTCATGGACAAAGGATTTTACAACAAAATAGTAAATCATGCTATGGCCAGGTTTTGCTCGGAGTACCTTCAGTAAAGAAACAGAACCACTAAAATGTATGGATTGTTCTGTAATTTACACTGGCTTTCTACAGCATCAAATATATACTGAAATAGAGCATGCAAAGTGAGTTACACAAACACATTTAATTTCACAGTCAGTGGCATTACCTGATCAGCTTTGGCACACAGGAGATACTGGGTGTCCTGGAAGTGAATGGTGATGCCACAGAAGCCTCAAGTTCAGACAGAGATATACCACCATGTGCCCTCTTTAGTGCCTGCCAGGTAACATTGAAATAGAGACCATTTTAGAACTTTCCTTCAGCTGTACAATTTAACTGAATGGTTCTGTATGGAAAATAAAAAATATACTTACCCCACAGTCATTTGCTCCATCTCCACACATGCCCACATAGTAACTATAAAAAGCAAACAGCCATCAGCATTCTGGACCATTCTCCAACCATGGTCCATTTAGCTTATTTCATTAATCACTCCTAGATTACTTTGAGTTATTGCACAACAACAGGGGATCATTAATGCTGAAATCAGTTACTGTTGCTGTTATATATATAGAAGGAAGTAGACAGAAAAGTAACATGACAATGACAGGTCAACCAAAGCAATAATGGTTAATTAGCTCTCTATCATCCCAAGGTGGTCTAAAGAATCTTTGCTCTAGGCAATGACACTTTTGTAGTACTTTGTAGAGCTGCAAGGCCTGACACCAACAGTCACATAATGACTAATGTGAGCAGAAGTTATCCTGATAATACTTCTGTAATACACAGAAGACATTTGATGAATTTGTTTCATAAACCAAGTAACTGCATTTACACAATGTTAGTCAGTTTATGCATATATTCCTCACTTAAAACTTTATGAAAAGTCTGAAACTTTCCCAACTAGCCAGCAGATGGTACTACTCTCATTCTATTAGATCAGCTACCAGGCTGCTCTATCAACACAAGTTCTATCAGCCCAGCATTTTTCTTTAGGTAAAAATCTAGCAGCATGCATAATTTTTGTCTCCTATCACACCAAATACATTCAACACTCTCACTTTCTATGCTTAAGCCAATACTTACTCTACATTTTGTAAAGCTTCCACCAACTGAGTTTTCTGATCAGGCGCCATGCGAGCAAACACTGTGCCATGTAGCACGAGCTGCAAGACAGAAGAGTTCTTAATGCTCACAGGGCAAAGTCTGTTCACCACTCGAAGTGCCCAGACTCAAGTAAAATGCTTACCTTGGGTACCAGGTCCTGAAAATGCTCCAAAATCACTGCAAATGACTTCCCATTCATTGCAAAATGGTATTTTGTCATCTGGAGATCCTCAAGGCTTTCATGGACCAATTTAACTGGAATATCCTATCAAAAGTAGTTTAATACTCTAGCTGTAATGCATTTACACAGTTACCTTGCCATTTCAAGCTTATACTTGGAGGGGGATTCCTACAGATCCTACGCAAGACCAGCTTTATAAGAATGTCACTTGGAAAAAAACCTCATACAATAAAAACACTTACATATTACTAAGAAAATGTAGTTTAATGTTTCAACTACAAGCAGCTAGAGAAGTTTTAACAGATTGAAATGTTGTGGAAAAAACCTTGTCAAGTGAAATGTCAAATGTCATATCACAGTTGAAAAACTACCTCCCCCAGCTGCTTTACTAGTCTGGTATTTGAAGATCTGAAAGTTAACCAGTATATCAATTCTAAACTGACACTTAACAGCAGATTTACTATTTAATGGAATAACATAAAAAGAACAGTAAAACTAACTGCTTACACTTTAAGGGCATAATATGGTCATATTACCTCTGAGTTTATGGCTGGTGATGAACTAGTGCATTTTGCGAGGGTATCTGCATAATGCCAGTTGATCCTGGCAGCCTGCCCATCCTTTGGAGGTAGTGCTTCAGCAATAATGACCTTATCCTGAGGTAGAATCATTCCACAGTCTCTGGCCACAGAGATAGCAGTTAACATGTTATCCCCTGTTAAACAATTGCATTAAAAAGGGTTTCAGTCAGAAAAGAATAAAGATCATACAGTGATATTCCCTGAAAGAGAAAAGCTAACAAAGCCTGTATACAACCAGGAGGAGGACTGCCCTACATACCACTGCCAACCTCAGAGCAAACCAAGCCTACAGACAACATTCAAAGCCTATCAGGTAAACCCCCTCCCCTAGAAATTTGGTGTGCTGCTTGGAGCTATAAAGATCTCTTATTGAGCAAATCTTAGTGTAGATGGAAAATTAGGCAGAAAACAGGCAGCTGTTTAAAATACTGCTTTTTACACAGTCACAGAACATACAAACACAAAACTGCATTGTTAGCCTAGCAAAACCTTCCAAAATTACACCACCTGTGATTTAAAAACCAAACACACATTGTATGAAAAACACTGAGCACAGACACCTAGCATGCTTGCAAGGACCTAAGTCATCCTCCCAGAAAGAATTCCAATACAAAGTGACTTTCCGTAGTATAAATCAAAATGGTAGCCACCCTCAGGACATCCAGTCCAACCTCCTGCTCAAAGCAAGTTCAGTCATAACATTAGAATAGGACTTCCACTTAGTCTGATTTGGAAGACTTCTAAGGGTTTTCATCCTCCAATTCAGTATCAAGTAGCTTATACTTGGAGCTAGGGAGAAGAAACTAAGAAGTGGAATTACAGCCTCTTCAGGTTTCTCTGACTTACCAAAGCAACTTGCACGCAAAAAGAAAAAAAAATCGGCGTCTGAATATTTTCACAAGTTTCTAAACTTCCCTGTTGCTATAAACACAGGGTAAACCCACAGACACTAAAATTTGACTTCATACACATAATTAAAACAAGACCAAAAAGAGATGGATCTTTGAGTATGAATGTTTACATGCTAACCTGTAACCATGACAGTGCGAATGTTGGCTTTATGCAAATCTTCAAGTACAGCAGGGGTTTCTTGCTTTAACTTGTTTTGCATTATAATTAACCCCATAAAATCCATGTTGCTTTCAATAGCATCTCTGATGAAAAAGAGACAAGGAAGAGAAGATTATAAGATTTACGATTATTAGATGTAGCTTTGGAAGTCTGATTTTATGCTTATCAAAGTAAAGAGGAAAGTTTATTTTTAACCATGAAGTAATTTGCTTTATAAAAAGTGATGTGAAAGATATCATCACAGTAATATATACTTATCTTCCTTGTTTTAACTGAAAACCAGTGTGAGAAAATGTTGTTTCCTCTCAAGCACAGTTTTCAGTTTCTTCCATGAGAATGCTTTCTAAAGGAAATTACAGTCTCAAACACGTTATAGCTAGAAAACATGCTCTGAAACTAATTGCATTCACAGGCCAATTATTAAAATATGTTTAGAGTGCACGTCTATTTTCCAAATTAGCTGAACTTTAACATAAAGGCTACCACATTGTTACAAAGGCATGGAAGATTAACAGGCACTAGCTAATTAGGCAGAGAAACTAATTCACTTTGGCTTACATAAAAAAGTCAATGTATTTACAGGTCTTGGGTATTCTACTGCTATTGTAGATTTTCACACCTAAAACCGTAAAACTCATTTCTCTGCTTTGCCAGATGTTCACCTTGTACACAGGGCTGATACAAAAGATGACAGTCAAAGCTGGTATTTTCATAGCTTGCTACACATTCAAGCACTGTAGGAAAGATGACATTATCCACAAAACTAGGCTCAGCTGAAAAATAATTCACAGGAGTAGTACTCTTTGAAGGAAGAAACCTTTCTACCTTTCAAACCCCTGCAATAAGAAAATGGACATGCTGCCTTTAGGAGACAAAGAAACTGCATCAAACATGCATAGGAGGATTTCCACTACTTGCCATTATCCTTAATAAACACAGATGATCTAAGTATGTGCAAGTAAAGAAATCAGACACGGGTTTCTGCCACAACAGTGTAAATTAGACATCATGCAAATAATATTCCAGTTCATTTCCAGCTTAAAGCTCATCCTCTGAATTCACTTCACTGCAGAAAAAAACTTCCTTATCTTGTATGTACAGGGCACAACTGAAGGATTCAGAGGACTATGTATGTCAAGACAGAAAAAAGCTAAAGAGGAATAGTAACTGATTTAAACAAAAATACACATTACATATTAATTCAAAGCATGCAGCTTTTAAAGTCTGTTACTTATTTAAAAAGTGACGTCACTCTTACCTGCTAATAGTCTGGACTTTGTGCCATGTAAGCTTAGACTCCAGTTTTCTGTGAGCAAGAGCAATAACTCGGAAGCCCTGCTTAGTGTATTCTTCCAGGACACGCTCAAAGTCAACAGGAACTTTAAAAAGATCAAGTTTTGAGTTATTAAAATATTCATATTTCAGCTGAGCTATAGAAGATATAAAAATAATTTGCTCCTTTACCTGTTTCCTGCTTACACAAGCTGGCAATCACTTCTGGGGCACCTTTCATATATGCATCCATTCTCTTTTCCCCTAGAACCCTGGCAATTACACACATGCGCTGCAACACCGAGGAAAATGGAAACTGGCGCACGATTCCAATTTCATACCCTGTCTGTGTCATACAGAAAGGAAGGAAAAGGCTTACATCCACATACATCTTAGGAAAAATAGGTACGTGCTGAATGAAAAAATACACTTACCGACAGCTCAAACAATTCCTGAAAAACAACAAAAGAAGTACAGTCACTCTACATATCAATTTTAACAAACTATTTCAACACAAATCAGCAAATGAATCTGCACAGCATTCTAGGTATCAAGTCATATTGTATTTTCAATGGATTTCCTAAAAGCTGAATATAAATATACTGCATCAATTTAATATCTTTTACTTTAAGTGAGACACAGTACAACTGCAGAGCTTGATTTCTTGATTAGAATTTCCAAGACCTTTCACAGTCCAAACTGTCTGTTCAGCCTTTGTAAATGACTAAAGTACTATGGTGCTTCAGAATGAGGCCACGATTATTAAGTATATCCCCCCAAAAAAGAATGTAATAAGTTTCAAGAATGTTCAGATATCAACTACTGCACAGTAATTGTCGCTGTGCACATACACTGAGCTCTGAACAAAAGAAAGATGCTTCTATCTACTACAAAATACGACTTATACAAATGCACTGACTGGTTATACTTTCCCACTACCCTACTCTGTGCTAATCTGGATATACACTCACATGCTTAAAATTTCCCTTTGTGAAGTATTTAAAAATATGTCAAAATACAGGTAGAAGAAACTTTTAAATCTGCTAAGTACATTTTGGTTTTTTACTCAGCACTTAATATTATCTCTAAGGTAGAAGAGTGGCAAGAATTCCAAGCCACACATTGACATTAACAAATGATAGTTTTAACTGAAACTGCAAGGTGAGCACACCTAAGCACTTCATTAAAACAGTAAGAATTCGGTAACAATACCAATATTAAAAGGCGTAAGATCAAAAAGCAATACTGTACTTTATAATCGGTCTGTAAAGGTAATAATGCTGACACTCAGTTTGCTCACCTTGAAAGTGGCATATACTGAACCACTACCTTCAACAACGGTTTAAGCATGTTTGTTGTGTGTTTTTCATCAAAACCCTCACAATTCTGATCCCATTTCAATTTTATCAGCCAGAACCTCAGCATACAGTAAAATGTGTTACTTTAATTCAAATCAATTGTTTTGAGTTTTTATACCATTTCTTGATCTGTTGATTGCTTGGATTCTAGGGAAAGTTGTTTTGAAGGTCGAACCACTGTTGGCATGATTCGATTATGAAGGGCTGTTTCCTCTTCAGTTGCTTCTTCTAAAATCTGTATTTAAAAAGATATCAACTAATTTATACATTCATTAACTTTGACTTGTTCATAATGCAACGTTCAGGGGAAAAAACGGCACTTACCCATCCTATTGCTTCAAACATCTTCAAATCAAGTGGATCGCCTGAAAGCACCCCTTCAATTTTTGTAAGGGAATGACAAGTTGCCATGCAAGCAACAAACTCTGACTTCAGCAAGCTCTCACTGCAAGCCCTCTCTTCCGGCAAAAGGAAACTGAAACAATGAAGTAATAATATACTTAGCACTATAATTATTTATTATGAGCCACTTCAAAAGGTTTGTTTAGATTAGCAGAAGAAAATTGACTGCACAAGTCCCTTCACTTGTACTTTCACACATCACAGAAAGCAAATTAAGACTATGGGGTGGAATCTTCAGAAACTATCACAACTTTTCTCTCCTTCAAACACTCAGTGGTGATTCCTTCCCTGACTAGTTTGATCTTTCATACAAAGCCCTCTTACCATTTCATACTTAATTAGCTAAGCTAATTAATGTTAGCAGCCCAAAAGTCATCACTTACAGGGACAGGATTAAAGAAACACACAACAGTATCTGCAACAGTTTTGCAATATGACGGTGATGAGGTCTCAGACTCTAACAAGTAAAATTCTACCTTAGCTTCACTGTGGAGCTGTAACTTCCAGTACAGCTAAACCACAGTTTAAGTGGCATTCCTACAGCGCATTACGGAAATGTTAACATATACGAGCTCACACTGAAATTTCTGTTCTATTCTGCTGAAGCTGTTACAATCCAGCTGAGTATCACATTCGCTATCAGCTCTGAGCTCACCCTTACCGAGCATTTTCCACCCGCTGAATTCCCCAAAGATCCAAGCCATCCTCAGTAAGTGTGCCAGTCTGCAAAAGAGAGCAAGGGGGATGGCATAAAGAAAATGCCTTCAGAAACAAATAATCTTCCGTCAAAGCAAAAATTAACAGCTATTTAAGCAAATTACACTTGAACCATATATTTTCTTTTGTTTTCACATCCAAATCAAGACTTTAGGACAGAAACTACAGTATCACCCTAGCTTTTTGCTACTAATCAAGTTCCAGTCCTGTTAAATAGCTTTCAAAAACATTCAAAGCAGTCATGCTCCTCACTGGAGACAGGACAAATGAAAGAGATCCTTAAAATCCTTAAAATCTACTAGAAGATGACAGCACATCATCTCAATATTCAGGGACTGGGGACAATGGAAAATGGGTACTGAACCATTTGTACTATCTTAGATAGTTAAAAAAGCAACTGACATATACTTACAGTTGAAATAATATAATTGGTATTATATTTATTATTTGAGATAAAATTTAAGGAGGAGAATAAATTTTATCTAGGAAATAACCAACAGCAAAAAATTCTGGCTGGAAGCATTACTATCTTACACTCATGTTTGGTTAACAAACACTAAAATATGCTTGCTCAGCTTTTCATTGAAACTAATGAAAATGAGAAAAAGTCTGACTTCACATTTGAGTTTTTCAGAAGCTTGTGTGCTAAATAAAGTTCTTAGTAAGCCTCAACTCTCACATTTCTGTGGTGCCAGTAGTAAGTTGGGACTTGGGAGTCTTGAATTAAGAAAGTAGCTCAGTTACAACATCTTTTTAGAGAAGATTAAATTAAGAGAGTTAACAGATGGTAAATACTGAATATCTGGAAGCAAACAGATCACAAATGGTCTAACTTACATGAAAAATGAATTTTCCTTTTTTGCCTACACAAACTCCCTTTTCTAAGACAATGCCCCTCCAGGCAGCAAGGTTTCAAAATTCACCTAACCTTATCAAAACAAACAAGATTCAGCTGGCCACAAATATTTATCCTTTGTGGGCTGATGCAGAAGATGCCAATTTTTTTCAACCTTCTTTGTGCATAAACGATGCCAGCAGTCATAGCAGCAGGGAGTGCTGGAGGCACCGTGATAGTGATAATGTCAAGAGACTCGATGATGATGGTACGAGCTGGAACCTGCAATAGAGGTCAGAGTTAATGAAGAAGAACTCACTGCTCACAGACTCACTATCCCACTGACGTGGGCAAAACCCACACATTGTTTTCCCCAGTACAGTGTGTTCTGGATTGCCCAGAAATTTGGCATAATCTTCACCCACCATCAGCAATCACAATAATCCAGTCCTAAATTATCCCCAACCCATAACTTCAAATTTGCACTTTTCCCCCGGGAAACACATTACTTTAAAATATTAGCTGAATAATGCAAAAATTTTTAAGAGGGAAAAAAACCAAACAAACCAAAAATCTTAACAGTTATCAGTTTATTCCTTGATAAGGATTTTTTTGCCTGCAGCATGTTTTAGATGTGCTGTATCCTATTTCTTACAATTGTAAGTAAGTCAGATGTGATCTTATACATAACATAGATAAAAATCTAGTAATTAGAGAGAGATAAGAGAAATCAAGGTAAATTCAAATTTCTCTGTAAGATACTCAAATTCTGCTTCTGTGCTGAAATTTATTCTCAGTAACCTTGTCTCATTTCACTGATATAAAATAGACAAAAAATATTCACTTTAAATCAAATTGTTTCTCATCATCTGAAGTGTGATGGAAGTCATGGTCCCCCATTTCTGAAATACGGCAGTTCTGGACCAGAAATGAAAACGTACCTCATTTAAGATGCTATTGACAATTGTGTAAAGAAACCCAATGCCTGCCACCACCACCAAAGACAGGAGAAACAAATAGGCATCTCTGTAGAGCTTAAAATCTGTTGGCTTTGGATACAGTATGGAACGAACAAGCTGTCCTTTAGCAGTACTAAAGCCTAGAAATAAAAAAGGAGTAAGTTATTAAAAATACAAACAAAAGCAAACTTATTCAAATATATTAAAAACCTCAATAAAACCCTTAAGCTACTAATTTCAGTGCAACTGTTTCTCAATACCCATAGCAAATGTTTCACAATACTGTAATTAAGGTGCTTTAAAAATATATGTGCACATCATTCTAAGGGCTTCTCTCCTATGGCAAGGACATGCAACTGATGCAAACAAACCCCTCCTCTGCAGCAGCAGCAAATCCTCACATGGTTTGGCCTGGCAGAGTTTGTTGTACGCATTTTGCTCCTCACGATGCAGAGCTAGGGTGTATATTTATTGTCTAATTAAGTCAGTCCTTGCAAAAAAGAAAATGAAGATATTTAGAGTCCAACATTAAATACTTAAATGGCAAGTCTCCATAAGGTCCCTTGAGAGCCAGAATGGAAGATTCAGAAAGGGCTGCAGTGCAGGGAGTCATCTTCTGGAGAAAGGTACCTCCTGATGGCATTTTGACAACTGAACTAGGAGACTACCCTTCTAAAGGTCTTACACTTGAAAAACCAACAGATATCCCAAGGTCCTACTTGAACTTTTGCCTTGATGTTTGAAGACGCCAACATTAATACCCAATTTTGTGCACCCAAAACATTTTCCATCTGCTTAGACTTCAAAATCTGTTATTACAACCTCAACATCAATGCCAGGTCTTCTGGCATTAGTGACAGCTCCCTGACAGCTTCTCAGTCTGCCAGCCACCAAAGCAAAGGCTGAGCCCTCCACTCAGACATTTGGCATAAAGGATTATACCAAAACAGAGCAACTAAGGCATCACTCTTAAAGTGGATGAGCTCATAAAAAGATGAAAAGTCATGAAGCCTCCAGGCTTTGAATTTGCTACTACAGAATATGAACCATGGGCCTGTTCAGAGACGTTCTCCATGTTTGTATGTACTTGAGTATTTACAAATGAATGCTTTGTAACTCAACATAGTGGTCAACAAAAAAATCAGAACTACTTTCTATTTTTTTTTCCCCATGGTTTTGCAAATGGTTCTGTAGCCACACAGGATAGACAACATGAGGGTAAAACAATAAATGAAAACCTCATGGGGTGTCTTTAGAACACACTGGATGTACAGATAATTTTAGGGGACAAATCTGTTCTCTAAAGCAAAATAACCAGTTTCGAATTCTTCTCAATTGCAAATAGGAGCCACAATGACATCCATCAACTGAGCTTTAGGAGGAAAGAAATATATTTTATGAATACATTTTATGTGTATTTCAGCTGTAACATCAAACATGCTAAGGGCTGAACTTGAAGAATACTGTGAGTGTAGTCCCAGCAGATCAATCTTATATCCCGGTTTAGGATGTAAGATTAGGACTACATGGCTTTGCACACAACCATATTGAGTTCAGTCCTCTTAGATCCTTTAAGGACTAGATTTTTAAGTACCTTCAATTTTGTGGCATTTCTCTCCCTTATACAAAGGGATTTTCACTTGTATCTCACTGTGTGAGAATTACATTAGTTCTTACTATCAGACATCTTAGGAGCAAGAAGCTGCAAGTGCTGTGATAGCTATCCTGTTCTGTGGAGGGGAAAATTCCCTCTTGCCTAAAAACTGTTCCTGTGACAGGAAGAACAGAGAATTTTGCATCACTGTGCTTCTCTCCATACATAGCCACAGCAGGAAAACCACATTTTTCCATACGTAAAACCTGAATAAAGCCCAGAGAGCTGAACTCCTCCTGTTACAACAGGAGCTAAATCAGACTTGCCATGGGCAAAGAATATTTTACAAACACAACTTCTGATGTCAGGGCAGTAAGACTCAGTGTGCTGGGAGCAATTGCAATGCTCCTTCTAGGAGTTACAGACCATGGTATGAGACTTCAAAAGAAAAAGTATATCCCTCCTGCAGAGCAGGCACAACACATCTTCAGCAGTTCATTTCTATTGCTGCTTGAGCTCACCTTGTTGTACATGCACACCGGCTGGGCACATGAAATTTATTTAAGAAAGAAAACATGTTGAGATGGATATTCTTAAAGGGCAGATGTGCTCAAGGGAAGGAAATTATCTCTTTGAAAGAAAAGACTAATAAAAGCCTCAAGAAAGAAAATAAAACAAAAAATCAGAACTTTTACTCCTAAAGAAGACTAACAGAAGATGAAAAGAATACACAAGAGTAAGAAGCAGCGAATTAGGATAAAGCTATTTGTTGGGAAACTTGCTTTAAGCAGCAGTCTAGTCAATGTAGTCCAATTTCTTCTATCTAATTCTATTGTACCTTGGATTATAGCTTCCATTCATTTATTTTGTGGTAATTGTCTTAAGATGATCTTTGTAAAGCTGAATCCACAATTGTATTAGCTTGTGCAATTGGTTTTCATAGAATATCTGTATTATTTAACCTCAGATCTCTAACATATGAATTATCATTTTTGTAGATAGATCAAACTCATTTTTTAAGTAAATGTTATGTACTTTGAAATAACTATAGGTAAAGAAAAACATTTGGCATTGTGAATGACTGCTAAAATCACCTGGTCCCCACTACCCACTCAAACATTTTTCAACAGGCACATGCAGTTCAACCAACACCCTACAAAAAAACCTCTAAAGGACATGAAAACATATTCAAGTAAGTTTTAAATTGATGCTAAAGACTGATTCACTTTCTTGCTTGCCAACTGTTAATCTTCAGACATCATTTAGTTTTATTATTGTTTTAAGACTTTTATCAAGCTATTTGGGCTTTATCAAGCTATATTCCTTTACCCAAGCTTAGCAGTATCAGCCAGTTGACACACCCTACAAAAAGAAGTAATACATTAACAAGGGATAAACTTAAAAATCAGTACCTGTTCTCACCACCAGAGCTTTAACCAACTCTCCAGTGTAGAACCGAGTCTGAATGACATTGGTTCCACAGAACAGCGTGTGCCGCTTGTGCACTTCAGGACTGTAGATCTCATCTCCCACTGCTTTTGGATATTCTGAAGGATTTGGCAGATTAATCTTTGTGACAGGAACACTTTCACCTTAAAGGAAAGAAAGTCTCTAAGCAAGATCAGAGAAGAACAGATTTTTTTTCATTCACAACTACAAGTAGAATAATATAATCTCACTAAACCAGCACACAGGCAGACTTATGGCAGTAATCTTCCTCCCAGTATGTTATTCAGGTAGTCTCTCACCTATCTGCTGCCTCAGCTCAGCAGATTCCTTACCCAAATGCTGTTTAACTCTATTCCTTACAGAGCTTTTGTGCCCCTTACTTCAAGTCACATAGATGTAAAACACAGTTCATTAATAAAAACAGGACAAGCTTCCTTCTCTTGCTGAAAAGCATCACCCCCATCTCTACGTAGAAAAACTAGAAGCTGAAGAAAATTATTCTCAGCTCCTTTGGTGACCAACTGCACTCAATCTAGGTCTGCAATCAATTTTTATCAGTTGCTAGCAGCAGCAAGAGGATCAAGTATATTCAGAAAAACTGAACATGATAGAACACACAATCTCTGAACTACAGTTTTCTAAAGGCTGTCAATTTGGGCAGATTATCCCAGGAATAACAAAAAGTCCATCCTAGTCATTGAAGCTGTCCTTTAAATATATCAGATCCCTGGTTTCAGCATATGCAGCACATTACTTGAGATAATAATTTGTGGTTTTAAATACAGTAGAACATTCTACTCACTACCTTCATTTTTGGAAGAAGATAAAACAGTTTGGGCAAAAATTTTCTGAAGAAGCAGGCTTCAGAACTCCATCTGCACTGAGAACACCAAGTCAAGAGGCAGGAAGACAAACTATCAAGAAGAAATCTTTTTTAACAAGAAACCATCACTCATTTTTGGAGTTTCCAAGCAGTATCAGGTAACTGTTGCAGATAAGCAGGACACAAGTACATAAGTACTTCAGAATATGTCTAATTGTAAGAACAAACACATTTCAAACAAAATAAACATATCCCCTTCTGCTAAAACATACTGCAAGTAAGCATGCACACAGGTATAAACTAATACTTTTAGGTATGCAGCACTGTGTATCAAATTTACTTTACCTGTTAACATACTTTCATTTACAATGCAAGTACCACTGAGCAGTACTGCATCACAGGGCATAATTGTCCCATTGGATGGAATCAACATGGTATCTCCAGGCACGAGGTCAGTGTAAAGGATTTCTTCTATTTCTGAATATTAGAACACAAACAAGTTTACTTGAAAATAGCCACCCTCTATAAAACTTGATAAAGAACCTCACATCCAAGATCCAGGTGGTGACAACTATTAATAAAATGAAGTAAAACTTCATTTTACTAATGGCATGAAGAGATTTTAAAAATATACAGAAAAAGCCATTGATAAATCCCAATTCCACCACAGATTAAACTCCAGAGCACATGGATAGAGTGCATCATGATAAATGAAAGGAATGAAGCTTATACAAACGTCATTAACAATTAGCTACAGTGTAATTTCAGTATAAAGACATGAGTCCAACACAAGTTTATGTCTTAAAAACAGTATCATGCATCACAATCTTTTGGATATCACACCTTTAACTGCTGTGGTATCCAAATGAGAGGAAGTTCAGAAATCATCTTGCAGCCCTTGATGGGTAATAAATTGTTATGGAGACCCAGCACATGCACATCTTTAAGTCAGGAAAGAAACTACACTGACAATTATGTAAGTGGAATGGTAGAGAATGAGAAACAGCAATAGGACAAACATCTAATCTAGAACAAACCGGACACTCACTGAAAATACCATCTAGAAGGTTAATCCCGAACACATTACACTACCTAAATCCCACTTTGTACTTCTCTTCCCATGCAATTTTGCTAGGAATGCAAGCATTCCAAGTTGATCAAAGAAAGAACAGATGCTGACCTACTTTACATTCACACTTCATGAGCAATTTAAATTCAACCTTCCAGGCCACCTGTGAAACTTACCTTGGTTTCCTCTACAGACAGAAACCCTTACAATGCTGTGAGCTGCTACCATGTCATGTAACATAACATATTGCTGCAAAGGGGAGAAAAGTTCATTACTCAAAAGCACAGCTCGTCTTCTTCTAAATACACATTCTACAGCAGAAGTGATGAGATTCTCTAACGACATTCTTTAACAACAAAAGGCTACTCAAAACATTCTCTTGAACATAGTTTAGAAAACTTCTGGGCACATAAAGTTTGAGTGCATCAGTCTGTACAGGCTCCTATTTTTAACAGCATTCTGGAAGCAACCATAGACTGTCATGCAGAATCTTATAAAATCATTTGGTCATTAGCATACAGGTGTAAAAGCTGCAGTAGTTGTATGAACTTGAATAAAGGTAGAAATTATTTGGGGTTTTTTTTCTCTCTGGTCTGAATTCAGAGATTGCAGGTTAAGGATAATTACTACTTTGATTTCCATCAGCTAAGTCTACAGAGAAATCACCAGTTTAACAACCCATATATGCTTCACTGGTGCTCAGTTCTGTAGGGCTTTTTCAAACAAGGAAACAATGCAAGGTGGAGTCACTACTCTCAGTAAAACTTGGTACATAAACTTGTGTCCGGGTTTTATTTAAGCAAGGTAGCGTTCCTGTTATCTGAGGCCAACCTATAAATTCATCTGCATGCAAAGTCTGCAAAGGTGTCAAAGAAAACTATAAATCCAAATTCTTTCAGCCCAAAGAGGGAAAATGTATAACAATATTCTACCTGTGTAACTCTGAAAAACTGTTAAGGATTTGTATGCAATTTCACAACAAAATAAGGCAATCAGTACAGAGCCAAAAAGATGCAACTTTCCTCCTTGAACTTACCTTTCTAATGGTGTAGAGTGAGCTAACAATGGATATTACAGACATAATCACAATTGCTAATGCATAGTAGTGATACTCATCAGTGATCCACAATACCACACTGAACAACTGGAAAATGTAAAAAGGGTTGAGAACCTAGAAGAGTGACAGAACATTCAAGTTACACCTAAAGGTCACATGGGTTCTCCATCAGATCAAAGCTAAAATTACCTTTCTCCAGGGAGAAGACAGTTTCAGTTCTTCATACATTATTTTTGTTTGGTTTGCCAAAATGATCCTTTTTTTCACTACCTCCTCAGCCTCTCAAAAGCACAGTTCTCATTTCAAGTAATACACAAATACAGACTTTGAAGATTGCATGCACTTTCCCCTACACCTCAAAACAAGGCCATAGAAGTATCTGATGCACCTCAAGTGGTAATTCTTAAACCAATTGGGATGTTATTTTCTGTTTATTCTCAAAAAATGCCCTGATACCTCAAGTTCTTACTCCGTTAGATCAGGTTGGGGAGTTTCTTTGTTCAAAAGTTCCATTGTGCATTATTATAACACAAGATAACAAACCAGTTCTTCAAATCCACCTGATACAAGGAAAACTGAACAAATCCAACAGCAGTATATACAACACCACATTTGATTTGCTGCATATGTTGTAATATATAATCCCTGGCCTCCTCATGCAGAACACCAGTCATTTTATGTTTTAAATTAACTACAAAAAATAAATAAGATGCTGACCCTTTCAAAGAATTCTAAAATGTTTTCTAATGTCCTTACTAAGGCACCAGGCTGTGAACTCTGGAGACCTTATAGCGGAGTCCTCTTTGAGCTTTAGCTCTAAGGAGAGTTGGAGAGCTCAAAACAATTGTCCATATGATTTTGTTTTACAGTGCTGGGCTCTAGGAGAAGGTTTCCAACTACAGTCTACAGTCATTGCACTAGAAACAACTTTCAGTGATATACCTTTTTTCTTCTTTAATTTGTTAAAGAAAAGAATTTACCTCCTTAACCAGAAGCTTAAAAATGGAAGGCACTTTCACAGCAATTTCATTTACTCCATAGAATGCTTTTCTGAATTAAAAAAGACAAACACAAAAAAAGAGTTAAGATTTTTATTAGGAGTCTTATTCATGTCAAAGTAATTCCACTAATCTGACAAAGTATAACATGTCCCTAAATCTGTGACTCTCTTCTTATTTATCATAGTTTCAAAAAGTGCTTTTCAGAAAACATTTACCTAGTGAGATGTCCCAATACAAAGATAATTATTTTATACTTCAATTTAAACTGTACCTTATTTTTTTATATTCTTTCATAACAAGATTTCTCTGTAAACTGTACATGGATCCAATGTTATTAAACATGTCAAACTGAAGGCCAGTATGTGATTCTCATTCACTTAAGCTTAAACAAGTGTTAAGTCTTACACCCTGCAGTACAACAATGTTTTCAAGGTCCTGTATCTTAGTTTTATTGTTAGAATGAACAAAGGCAAATCATGAAAGAGGGAGCAAGAAACCAAGCTCTGATGGGATCACAGCTGGTTAAATGACAGTGACATGAAAAAGCCCTTAAAATGATCTGAGAGGAAAGGCTTTTATATTAGAAAAAGACACAAATTATCAGAAGATGAATTGATAAGCAAGTAGATGCTCCCATATTTTAATCTGGAGGAAGATCTCATTTTCAAAAAAATCAGACACTGGTCACTCAAGTGTCCTCTGGGCTTTTTAACACTCTGAGTATAGGTAATGAAACATAAACAAGTCTTCCCTCAAATACTACTGCAATATTACCTGTAATCATGCATTCCCTTTGTCAGTCCTGTGCTGTGTTCGTTATGAATTGCAGAGCAGAAGGTAGATTCATCTAGACCTCTAAACAAAGGAAAAGTCAATGAGTTATTTAAGAAATCTGATACTTAAAATTAAGTCTTCAGTGACTCAAAAGAGCTAGATCTTTGCCAAGAGCTATGCACTGTTTTATAAAACAACAAAATCTATGGACTACTGTGTTCTTAGCTGGTTTTGTCAAAACTGCAAATACCGATGACACATTAAAAGCCATCTTCTTTTTGATATATCTTACTCTGTAGGACAGTCATAGCAATTCCAATCAAAATGGAGACACTTAAAAAATGAAGTAGAATATTAGCATAATTAATATTCAAATGCCTCTAAAAAGTGAGCAAATTTTATAAAACATTGTATGAAATCAATGTGGGTTAACATTTCTTCAAATTATCTTCCTTTGATCCTATGTAGTAATGGAATTATTTTAGAAATTATTAATCAACTTATTAAATAAATCTATACCACAGCTATTTTGCAGCATCTTACTATCACAACATTATCGATGACTGGGAAAAATACAGTCTCCATTTTCAGTTCTCTCTTATCACCAGAAGACTCATTTTCACAGCACTTCTCCACATGCTGTGAAAGCCAATCCTGTGCTTTAGGTAATCAGCACATATGCAGAAACACCTAAAACATCATTACGTTTACAGCTGTGGGATTGTGTTAACTATCAAATTCAATGTATCAGAAGTATGCTGCCCAATATCCAGGCATTTTCTCCTGGACATAACTCTGGATGCACAGGAAAATATCATCACCTTCCAAAAGGCTTTCACAGACGCCATGACAAAACCAGCATTATTCCACATGAATTTTTTTATACTGGATATCTATTAAGTTAGTATCTATCAAAAAGGATTCAGAGTTGTCTCAGTGGAAAAAAAGAAAAAAAACCAACTCTTTATTGTGCATATTTAGTAACAATTACTTCCAGCATTCTCTAGAACACAGGGAAAGCTTTAAATATCCTCACTACTGCAAAGCCTAGGATCACGTTTCCACCAACTGCTTGAACAAGAACAGGAGATCAAAATTATGCGGTAACCTGGTCCTAGGTTTACAAGGTTTCTCTAAAAATTTTTAAGTTCAAGGATTTTAAAAATACTATTTTAAAAAATACACAAAACTCTGTTAAAACTGTCTTTGCTTCCACTCTATCACGAATAATTTTTCTTTTCCTGTTGGAAAAGAAATGTAACAGTGGATTTAAGGAGGGTCCCTAAACCTAAGTGCTCTATATGCAGATATGCATACCTAGGAGTGCAATGCCCATGCAAAGACAGAGCTTCTAGCACAATATTCTCTGCTTTTTATGCTACTGCTACAGACTGAAATCCCAGGGCTTTTACAAGAAAAAAAAAAAAATCCCTGTGTGCAGAGTTTATTATATAAAGCACTCATCAACCCACTCAGAAATTCAGTGACAGTAGCTAAAGCAAAACAGACATCCAAGGTCAGAGTTGCATCCTCTTTGGCTTTGTGACCAAGTCTGACTTAGTCCAAGAACCATTACACTTGCATTTCCTGTGTTTAAAAGTGATCTTAATATTACGGTAATATAAAAAGAACAATGATATGAAACTTAGGCTCTCATGACTAAATTAGTTGCCCAAGAAATCTTAATTTGCCCCTCTTCTGTGTTGTGCTAAGCCTTACATTATGTGATCAAACTGTTCTGTCTGAGTGTTTGCATAACTGGCAGCCCAAAGTGCATGCTCTTCACGATGCAGTGTTGTGCTTAGATCACAAGTGCAAGCATGCTGCCTGCTTTAAGGGTTTTACTATAAAGACCTCTGTCTCACAGGCTGTCTCTTTATAAATATTAACTTGATTCTCTACCACGTTATTAGGTAATATCAATTTTTGGTTTATACATATAAACTGAAGAGTAGAATAAGAAAACGTATCTTGGAGAAGGACAAATTTTTCAAGACTTCTTTTAAGAATATTTACCATTCACAAGCTCAGATATTATTTTGCACATGGTATCTAGTACTTCACTACACGACCATATGCTTTAGAGAAAAGTTTATAACAAAATGGCATTTTTATCTGACCTTGTGGGAAAGTGACTTTGTGCTCGAACAGTATCCAGTATGTCTCAAATCTGGTTCTTTCTCCTCTTTATTATTCAATACCCGAATAATCCTGTCCAGCTCAGCTACTGTACCTGACTAAACAAGTGGCCAGGCTCAGTCATGGCTAATACATCACACAAATCAAAGTTCGGCTTATCAGCAAGAATGTGATTGAATAAATGCCCACATAACTTCACAGGCATATCTGAGATTTTTCCAGGGCTTATAAATTGGCTGAGTTATCACAAGAACATCAAAAGGCACGGGCAAATAGCCACAAATGCCAGGTTTCAAGTCACTGCTTTAATGCTAAGGAACAACATTTTTTTCTAAACACATGGAGTCATATGATTTTTTTCCAATACCTATTCCTAACATACAAGCACAGTTTCTTCATCTCATCTGTGGGAACTAGTCCCTTTGAACAGTTTAAATTAGGAGCACTATAGGCATGAAAACAGGAGCCTACAATGCAAAATGATGAGTGTCACTACCTGCACAACTGTATTTCATGGGAGGCTTAACACAAAAAATGTATATAAAGCTTTTAATTACTTACTCCTAAACTGAGACATTTCCACCCTCCCAGATGATGACTGCTCAGTTTTGTAACTGTTTGTGCTATCATCATTTTTTAAAATTGTTTTCATTGCTGATAACTTTCCATATTATTTGGACACACTTTTTTTGGAAAAAAAAACAGCTCCAGATGATGGTTCAATGCAGCGAACACTGATTTAAGTTTAAAAGAGATTATATTTCTGATCTGAATTTATTATCTTAATGGACAGTTGCCAAAAATGGAGAAGTCTGTGCTCATTTAACTTGTGGCACTATGAGAAGGCCTTATCACAGAAAGAAAAACTTTCTTCTTCAACCCTAACATTATGCAACAGTGCTGCTGGTAAAAGAAGTGCTAGTGCTGCCCACTAAAAGACATTTTTTATCAGTGCAATAGACCTGTCTCTGTTACTAAAGAGTAACAAAAGACGGATCAGATCCAGCTCAGCTGCACTAAAACGTAGAAAAAGACCTACAGAAAGAGGAGCAAAAAAGGTATTTGGTGAATTCCCCTTCTTCCTAAATACTCCTTTTGGGTCTAGCTAAGCAACACAAAAAACACAGGTCATTCCATCATAAGCAAAGTTTTTGAGCATTCACAGAAGTACTACTGTCTATGAACAGGTGCTCTGATTCTCAAGTAAGACTCCAAGAACAGGCAAAAAAGCCTGCAGAGGCATGCAGCCTGTCACCCTACACAAATCACACTTGATAAAGGCAGATTAAACAAACACCCTCCTTCCAAATTCACACCGAGTTAAAATCTCCCCGCCCTCACTGTGGTTCAAACAAAGACTCAGTGAGCTAAAATAGCTGGTCATACAATAACACCAATTTTCAGCATGTTCTTAGGCATGCCATTTTATCTTTTTAAAAATGCAGTTCGAAGCACAACACATAAGGAAAAAGTATTCTTACCGTACAACATCAAAACTTTGAACTGAATCATTCCAAAAATACTTCACACTGTGATGTGTGAAATAACGAATCTGCAAGGGCAACAAAATGTAGATGTTAAACTGGTACCACTTAACACCTCTTTTCATTCTGACTTTATTCTGAGAGGTGACAGAAAGTGAACACAGAAAAGCTTCACTAAAAAATTAATACTTTTCTTTCAACATAATCTTTCAAACTTTCCACAATTTCCACTAACAGGTTATTGAGATGATTTCTGTTCCCCCCAAAGAATGAGTTAGCCTTTCAACCAAAAGTAGTAGCTCACATGTGCTGTGCTCTGTGTGTTTATTCTCAATAGTAACTTGTGCTACTTGAGAATTAGCCAGCATAGTATTGCAAGTTTACTTACAGGCAAATATTTTTTCAAATCAGTTTTACTCTCTTCTGCAGCAGACTCAGAGAAATGAACAGCATGGCCATTTGAAACCTTGTGCACAATAGGCTTAGGATTCTGTAAAGGATTGGCTCCCAAGGAAGGCATAATGCGAACCTTTGCACAAAACCATATCTTGAATTCATCCTTAAAAACAGAGGGGAATATAAGTTAGCTGAAAGAGCATTAAAACAGCATTTTACTACAACAGCTGTAGCAAAATCACAGATCATAGATTAGCAGACTGCATACAGAATTACAGAACCTATTTTCAAGTTAGTAACAGTTACCTTAAGAACAATTTTCTTTCCACAATTCTAAAAGCATATTTTTGTACTTGGGTCAGCAGTTACACCTTACTTCAAAAAATGTATCTTTGCTGAACAAGGGAGGGAAATGCATGTTTCAGCTTATACGAATTATGTATTTGCTCTGTAACTGTTGATGACAACAGCATTCATGTATTTGATTCTTAAAACTGAAAGACAGACTGTTCACTGTGCCCACTGCAAACTGCTGTCAGTCTTCCCACAGAGGCAGCAAAGCTGCACACAGTCCCTGGGAGCGCTGCTCTGCACTGCTGTAACACAATCATGTCCACACTGCAAGGCAAGGATTGGTGCATTCTAGCAAGCAGAAGGAAGTGCAGTCGGGGAGAAGCACATCCCCCTGTACACTTACAGTTGTTCTCAGCAGAACCACCTCACAGTCTTTAAGCGTAGTCCTCTTGCAAGTTGCTTTCACTCGCCACTGGGGCATCCAGTAGAGGAGGAGGAGAAGAAAGCCACCAGAACAGATCACTCCTACAGTAACTAGCACCAACTTCCAGCGACACAGATCATAGCCATAGATCTCCTGCACGGAAGCAGAAACAAGTAATGATGACTCTCTTAATTACTGTGGTTCAGGATGCCGACATTAATTTTTCATAATGTGCAGTATTTAAAGCAAACGAAATTTCAAAGCCATTTCCTCCTTTTTCTTTTCTAGGGGAAGGAAAGATTTGAAACACTTAATACATGATGGAGTGGAAGCAAAACGGAACACTGTTTTGCTCAGTCAGAAATATAAGCATCAATAAAAGTCTGACAGAGGCAGATCATCCACACCGTGTAAAACATTTCATTGCAAGACTGTCTCCTCTCTGCACTGCTCCCCAAGGACTGAGGTTGGAACACAACCTGCCTTAACTCTCAGTGAACAACATTTTTAAGAGCAATAGCCTGCGGTTTGGTCAAATGCTGATTTTATAAGATAGCATTTAATTAGTTAGCATTCACAGCTCTGAATTACTACTGCATTTTATACATTTTAAAAAAGGCCCTAAATATATCAAACACCACTTTTTAGTACAGAATTTTGCTTATTTTGCCTGCCATTTAACAGGAAATGCTACTTTACAAACCCCAAGCCATGCTCAAAGGTTCTGTAACTTACGCCAGTTAGAAAAATCTTTCTCCCATAAAAAAGCTCCCTAGTATTCAGTGTGCAAGCACCAACTTAACTTGATGACAGCCAGGAACAGAAAATTTAGTGAATTACTGGACACTGTGTTACATTCCTGAGTTTCACATTACATCATTAGATTGTACTTCCTGCTGTAAAAGGGCAATGAAGTTTCCCATTGAGTCCCACCCATTGTTCATATTGACATGAACTTCTTGGATTTTTTTTTTTACTTTTCATTAAACAGTGTTAGAAATTGTTTAAACTCCTTTCTTAAGAAAAGGCTTTTCAAAGGTTTGTTTTGCCACTTTCTGCTTCTGATAAAAAGCAGAAATAAAACCCATTCTCTCTTACCCCCAAAACACTGTTTAACAATAAAATAGGAGAGTGAAAGACAGAGAAGTTAATGCTTCTTTTTAGGACAAAATAAAATTGTTTCCTAAAAAAAAAAAACAAACTAATTTTAGTAATCAGGCCATAAGCATCTCCTGTTCTAAAGATGCATTCGCTTACTTTCTGTACTGGGGCTGTCTAGTGAAGAACTAATTTTCCTAGCAGTGTGCACAAGAACAGAACAAGAACTTCAAGTCACAAAAACCTATCATTTTTTGAAACAATAATCCCTAGATATACAACAAATGGACTAGAAAAATCCCTATGAACCCCAAGTGGGCTAGAAATTGAAAGATTAACTGCGAGTCCTTTCCTGTCAAAGCCTACTGCTTTGAATCACATTATGAAGTATTAACCTGTTTTAAAATACAACAAAAGATCTCCAGGACTCAGAGGGAAGAAACCCCAATCAACCAAAGAACAACAAAATAATAGTAATAATAAAAAATCAAAACACAACTCACTTTGTTTCCACTTTCATGTGTAAAAGTAGAAATGTTAAGCACCAAAATGTGCTATCTATTGGACTGACCTTAACAAAACCTTTCCAATCCCAAGACTAATTTCTTAATACCAAAAAATATTGCCTGGGATAATGTTATAAAATTGATTTAAACTGAGACAATCCACTTCCCTATGTAATATGCCCCCTTTAAACAGAAAAACCTGAAAATGTGTTTCTTTCATTGTATTAAAACAGATCAACAGAATTCATTACCATCTCATCTTCCTCTGCTTTATTGACATATTTCTTTTCTTCTTTCTCCATGTTTAGTATGATATGGAACTTCTCAAGTTGAGATATGGAAGACCTTCAACAAGAGAAGAATTAAAAATTGAAGCAACATTACTGATTTAACACCTAAGTTTTAGGTCATTTCAAGTTACTTTCAGTAAGTGCATACATAAAACACGACACTGACAAAATATTAGTATTTATCTTCAATTTGCACTGTTACTAGTTTCTGTAACTATCCAAGGAGGTCTATAAAGCTTTATGATTGAACATCAGATGAAAGAAGTGAAATACTGCAGAAACATCAGGCTTTAAAAGAGGGGGAAGAAGCTTGTACCAAATTAACTTGGCTACATTCTACATGCAGCTAGCAGTTTTTGGTACATTCTACAAGCTTCATGATGGAAATGTAAATTATTCCTGTAAAACAAAAAAAGCTTAATGGTAGGTCAATATTACACATTTGTATCACTCTATATGTAATAGCTCCAATCAGATGCTTTCAGAAGTCAGGCTATCCTTCAAGAGGAAAAGCACAGTACCCCTGAGATCTACACTTCTCATCTGACCCAAAGAATAAATGCATGCTTAAAAATGTTTAGTCCCCAGTTAATTACTTCTAAATCAAGACATGCTTTTTGGTCAGTCTTTCCCCTTCTTTCCAATTCCTCTATTATTGAGTTTGCATCAAAATCTCTCACAGTTGCTAATCTTGAGAGGTGCTTTGAGGACAGATTATGATCACAATTTTCATGAATAAGAAAAGGCATGGAAAAAATATGGCACTGTCTGTGAGATGAATGTAGTGCATACAGATCCCTACTCCAAAAGGGGAGAACTACAAACGCTACAACATACTGTGAGGCTTATCAGAATTTTCCTCACCACATAAGCAAGTAAAATCAAAAATACCATGTCAAAAAGCCAAATTTTTGACATTAAAACTGCATCTAACCTTTATTTGGGCACCCCTGCACATGTTAATTGTATACAATTTATAATTAATGCACAGGAACAAACAACTACCACAATTCAAATCACTAAATAGCCAGTGCTCATCTGCCAATACATAGATTAACTATCATTCTCTGCACTATGGTACAGCCTTCAATTTTATTTACTGCACATACATAAGTCTCTTAAAAGACAGCACTTGCTACCACACCTCATAACCCAGTCCTCAAGTATTAAGTCCCAGCAGAAGCAGCTACTCTAATTGTCCTTTTCCAGGCTGTTATTATTATTAGGTAGCACCACGAGTACAATCACTATCAATTTCTCTGTCATCAACTCCCCAACATTTTCACAAACCCAATCACCGGACTCCGAGTGAGATCCTCTCACAGCCAGCCCCTGCACCCATGCTCTTACACTCACCAGCAATGCCAGCTTCCAAGGGCCCCTCCTCCCATCTCCTGCAGCTTATCCACAGCATCACATCTGCACGTGTTTTCTGCAACCTACATCTCCTTCCCAGTTAACCCAATAAATGAAGCAGGAACTCTGCAGGAAAGGTTTCTTTTGCTACCCAAAACTGGATCTCCTGAGAAATCTATTCCCACTGCTGAATAAGGTCCTAGCGAAAGAAACACACGTGCAAAGGAGAGAACTGCATCGCAGCACAGAGCTGACTCTCAGGTGAGCAACAGCCCAGTACTTCATAAATTGAGCGCTTGATACAGTTGGCATTTTGTTATGAAAGTAAGGAAGCTAACTTGGGAACAACTGCTCATTTGATTGGAACATCAGCTCACACTTCCCTTGCCTTGTTAAGCTGAAAATCTTCTATTGCTATACTAGAATTTTACTACAGATTTATTTGGAAATTAAGCCATACAAGTCATTGAACTTCTAAACCATACTTGTTTAAATTGCCACTTTTCTTAACCAAGGAGCTTTCTAGCCCAGGAAAGACATAGATCATACATAACACCAGTTAAAATCTGTCCTAAACCTACACAGGACTGCTAAGTAAGCTCCTGAGGACAATCTTTGAATTAATCACATCAAATAACTTTATGCACATAATACAAATCACATTTTCAATCAAGAAGTCATGCAGCCAGAAAAAGTTCTGTGTTATTTACAGAATTATACTTCTAATAGAGTTCACAGCTCCAGAAAAGAATTACTAGGTTAATCATACTTGAACTAGTCTGCTCTTAAACAAACACACACTTTCCCACTATAATGTACAGTAACATCAAAAAGGATGCCTGCAGGCAGTTCTCCAACCTTGATGGACATATCAAGCAGGAACTTGATACAGGAAAGCACAAGGCAAAAAAATTAATGCAAATAACTTCCAGATCAATGGATCTCAACTGAGATTTCCATATGGCCAATATGTTAGCACAGGGACCTTACAGGACATCATGGCAGTATGAGAGAGAAGTGCAATTGCCTTCATTTAGGGTTGTTCCACTGCTGGGAAGGAACACCAGGTTTTGAGTCTGAAGAAGGATGAAAGGAAATCTCAGCACTAGCAATAATTCCTGTGATTCAGTAAGCTCTTTGAACAGCTGGGTAGAATCAGACAGGGAATACATGAGGAGAATTAGGAGGCTATTTCTGACTCACATCATTAGCTCCATCTGCATTATTTTATACAGACTCATTTACTGAACAACCTTCAACTAACATACATTCGCAACATGGCACAGACTGCCGGTAATTTTCCATATTAAACTCCAGTTCAAATCTCTAAATTTAACCAGCATTATAGAGATATTTTCTTTGTTGATGGGTCATGAAAATGATTCCTATTCTACAACAAAGAACTGCACTCTTCCCCCTATCATATCCCTTCTGGCACAACCATCAGCCCAAGCATGTCATCAAGAGTTCAAATGGGTAAATTCTGTGGTTTGTCTCCCAGCACCCTGCTGAAAGCTGGGGTTGAACATCACCACCTGGACTCCCCAGGGCTGCCTCCTTTGGTGACTTCAGGATGTCTGGGTCAGACTGAAAAAAATCTTACCAATTCAGAAGAGACTTTAGCAATCTGCATTTGAGTTTTATTTCCTTCCTTCTGTAATATGATGGGGAATTAAACATTTCACTACTTTAAACCTTTAATTAAAGATTTAAATATAAACCTTGGACTTTTCAGATCATTACAGAGCATGACACGTTACTAGTACTCAAATTGAAGTGAGGTGGAAATCCACTAGCAATAAACAACATGAACATGTGAATATCCAAACATACTGTGCCTCTGATGCACACTGCAGGCTGCCACTCAGCCTCTCTCTGGCCCTGGAGTGAACAGCCAGAGAAATCCTCTCCCCCTTTTAACAAATTGAAAATAGCAACCTTTTCAAGAAAGAAGACTTATAACCAAAGGAAATGGTGAAAGTTACTATCACTCCACCAATAATTTTTACTTATTGAGTTGCTATTGTATAGCTAAGCATATTCTAGAGTCAGAGTAGTAGGAAATATCAAAGAGGTCTGTAAAAGAAAATGCTGTTTGCCACTGAGATAGGAGAATGATATCACTTGCAACATTTTGTAACAATGTAGGTATAAATTTAACAAATGGTCTAGAGATCAGCAGAACAGCATCTGAACTCTAAGTACTTCTAAGAGCATACATTTGAATCACAAGCTTAAACAGTGAATCTGCAACTTTGCAAAATATAGTATATCAAAATTAAGTTGAACAGCATTTCCAATTTGTTACTGTCCTGATGAGTGTGCAGCTGCAAGCAGGACAGCACCTGCAGCTTCAGACTGAAGTTGATACTATTTTGGAGCTAAAATAAATCACAAAATGCATCACTGAAGAAATTACAGCAGTGTACAGAGCTTAAAACTATATGCATCCCTCACAGTGAAGAAAATGCTGCACTTTTTCTCAGTTACTACAGCATTCCATTTTTGTTCATCTATCCTGACTAAACAATCAGGATACCAAGCGATTGTATCAAAATATTTATAAATAAACACTGGTAGCAACAGTAAAAAAGGAGCAAGTGAAGTCATGGTGTATTTATTAAGGAAATTGCTCTAAATGCACCAGGCCAAGTCTCCATCAGCACACCTGAAGAGTTCTGCAAGCCACACTTTCAAAGGACTTGAGGCTTACCTGAAGTCACTTTTCTAACAGCCGGCATAATTAGTAAACTACTTCAGTGCAAATTTTACTCTTAGAGTTTGATTTTTGGGGTGGGAAGCAAAGACAGTCTTCCCTTTGTGCCCTCAACATTTGTCCCAATTCCACAATCCTTAAAAACTAAATAATACACACATTGCTGACATTCGTTTATTCTTCCAGTTTTTCAATGTAAGTAGAAGTTTCATAGCTTCAAGATAAAATTTTTAAAGTCTGGACAAATTACAGCTCCAAAAGAAGAAACTTTTGATATCTCCTGCAACCCACTGGATAATTTAAAACCCAGATTTCTCAGATTAAAATGTGACTTTTAAAGCTGAAGTACTAAATAAAATCCATGTATGGATAACCATAAAAAATTATTATTACTTTTGCATATGCTCTTATCATCTGTCTGCTTAAAATACATGAGTAAACTTACACATTTGTATCTTAAACACTCCCTATTTTATTCTTTCCAGATTTTTGTAAAAAGTCCTGTGATAACTAATAGTTTCTCTTACCAACAAGCAGTCCAGCAGCTGTCCTCTGCACTTGCTTTTGTTACCACGAGTTAGCGAGGCAGTTCTTAATAACGGAGAGCCTATCTACAAGGGAAGTCCTGACAAATGAACTATTTTGTCTAAAATCTAAAAAAAGTCTCCAAGGGCTTTTCAAACTGTTATCAAAAGATTAACATATCAAAGAAAATTTGGCACTGCTTGGAATGCCTTTTTTTTTCCTCTTCCCTCCAGTGTGGCGGAACAATTGCAAGACTGTGGCCGGGCTGGCGCGGAGGCTGCGCTTCCAGGCATCAGCAGCTCGGTCCAGCTCCTTCTATTCAAACAACAAATGCCTCCCCAGGAGCCTGCAGACACTTGCAGGGCTATGCACAAGCCCTGATACTATCTGCCCAGCTAAAAGCATCTATGCTTCTGACCAAACCCTTCCTTGTATTTACAGCGGTTGTGATGAAGACAACATTCATTTTGGGGAGCTAAAGGCAGCAGGTCAGAAACGCACACATTTCTCATTCTCAGCACTTTGCACTTTATCACAGAGCATAATGAAGCAATCACACACACCAGATCAGACGACCTTTAGAGGCTGAGTGCTACAGCTAAAAAAGTGAACTTAGTCACAACCTGAACATCACAGAAACAAGGTACTTTTCGGTACAAGACAAGGCTCAACCAGCTCTGCTTTGGTAAGAACACAAAATGCAAACCAAGAGACATAGCAAGGCAGACAGAAAAAGCAGGAGACACACGAGAGAGGCCAAACTTCAAATTCGCCTCTGTGCAAAGATTAATACAAGTAAATCTTCCTCAGCACCCTATTCAATCACTCTCAATAAATACATCAAACAAAGTAAACTAATACAGGAAGAGAATTAAGAACAAAAAAAACCTGACTGACCTGTCTAGAAAACAATCCAACACAATTCCTATTCCTGACATCTGAGCTGTTTTCCTAGCAAGTGACTTGTCTGGCTCTCCTGCGTCCAAGCAGGATAAAACTAAAAGACTAAAACTCCGCTTTCAGAACTTATTTACAACAAGTACATCCTCCACTAAGAGCCACCTTACACCTCTGTTGTTAAAAATTAAGTTTCTAAATAGCTCAATGTCATGAAAAGCCTTTCATATTTCTGAATAAAGAACACCTTGAAAGTTATCTTCAACTGTATCCCAACTAGGTGCCAAAACACAGGGAAAAAATGGGAGTTTTTTGCAACTTGAAAACCAAACATTATTTAGTCACTCAGAAATTCAAAATTTCTGCACTTCAGAGTCCTATTTTCGACAATTTACCGCAAGAAGAAATCAACCCTACAAGGGAACAGACCTTACAAAGACAATGTTTACCACTAGGGCTGAATCTTGCTACAGTACCATGAGATTCCCACATACTGAGCTCAGTTACCAAACAGTCCACTTTTTCCAAACATTATAGTAAAAGTTTTTGGGATTCATGCAGTGGGCCTAAAACGGGGGTAAAAGAATTGCTACACATACACAAAACACCAGCTAATGCTCAATCTCTGCCATACCGGCAGTATGAAATAAAAACTAATGAAATACTCAAACTGGAAGAGCCATAACAGGCCAGGAAGAGGAATGAATAGATCTTCCAAGAAAACGTTGCATCTGAAACTACATCCGACTTCTTAGGAAAAATGAAAACTCAGTCTGGAGTTTAGTTAGTCGGACGATAGTGGGTCATTAGCAGAAAAAGATGGCAGTTCATTTTCCTTGACACAAGGCTAAGAAAATGTAAGGATCAGGAAAAAAAAAATTATAAAATACTTACAGGCACATTCTCCTCAAAACATATTTCACAATATGCTGCACATGCTAAAAATCAATCACCAAAAAAGCAAATTTGGACACAACATTTCCAGCTTCCAAGGGATGGAATAAAAATTTCTGCCCACAGTGTCTTGGACATAAGTCCTATATTAACTTTCCAATCCTTCTCTTTTACCTAAGATATCTTACTTTAGCATCTATAAAAAAAATGTATTATTTCCTAAAATTTCTCCACTGGCAGCTTTTGAAACAGATGGGCAGAATGCGCATGAGAATGAAAAAAGGACCATTTCAAAACACTTGCAATTAAAAATCTTGAAATCCATTTAAAACGGCTATAAGAAAGTCCTGCTAAAATGCACCTCATGATATCTAGTCACCTAACAGTCTATAACCAGGATTCATTATTAGTACCTCCTTAAAGGAAAGAGTTTCTAAGTTGTTCTTTTTGGAGTCTCAGTCTCCAAGGAGTTTCTGCACACAAGTATGCCTGCACTCTACATTTTTGCCTCTTCGATTCTGCTTCACTGTTGCAGGTACCAGGAGCACAGCCATGGTGTGTGCTAGATGGATTTTGCTGCACCCTGGACTTGGAAGAATCCGTATGTCTGAGCCGCAGCACAACGCCAGAGATGTCTCACATCACATGGCAAGCCTGATACCAGAGAGCCTCTTTGCCTGTCCCCAAAACATAAAACCCATGTCACCCAAAGACCACCCTGAAACTCAAACATATCCCTTTACAGGTGATACATGACTTAGCCAAAGGCCTGGGGCTATCACACTTTTGTGACCATAAAAATCACAAGGTTGTGACTTTTACTTCAATATGCATTACCATGAACTTACACATGTAATACACTTGCGAAGCTTTCAGTATTATTTGACCATATCTGTATTTTTACAAGCATGTGGTTTACTAACTCAAGAGATACTCTACTTGAGAGGCAGCCTCACCCTAAGAAATGAACCTTACAAAAACGGG
The DNA here is from genome assembly GCA_013397315.1 of Donacobius atricapilla. NCBI lineage: Eukaryota > Metazoa > Chordata > Aves > Passeriformes > Mimidae > Donacobius > Donacobius atricapilla. The sequence goes on along the minus strand of WBMY01006232.1, from coordinate 281,266 downwards.
AGCTGATGCAGTGTACAGGCCGCCTGTAACTTGCAGCTGAACCCTTAAATACTAAGTTATCCACATAATGTACAACAGATGCTTGGGTAAGACATACAAACTAAAATAACTATGGAAGATCAAAAATCTTCAACTGCATTTTGAAAGGAGTTAAGGTTATAATTTGTACTACAAACAAAGCTTAACACTTTAGTCAACTAACCAACCTCTAACAATAAGAATGACATAATAGTTTAATGAATACATGGAAATTTTACAAGTACACGAGCAAAATTTTAACAAAGACCTCCACTCAATACCTATTTTATCACTTCCCATCTTAGGCTTTCTGTTATAATACAAGCTTTTGTTTCTGTGTTTAGGCTTAAGGAAGACTATTGTATCCAACAATCACCAAACCAAAATTGTATTTACATTTGTAGAGTGTATTCTTTGTAAAGTATACTTTTTGCAGGCTGTAATAGCAATTGCAATGTTTATAGTAGAGTACAGGCTACATTAAGGAAAGATAATTCTACATCTAACAATAAACTCAGTATGTCAATTCATCATGATAACAAAGTACTATAGCCAATACTACACTCAAAACTTACTTTCTAACCAGTCTTCAGATCATTATTTGACATTGTTTATTGAATTTCAGAATCTTGTTATTAATTTGTTATTAATACAGCAGCCATGAAGAAGTTGAAGGTATATTGGAAAAGAATTTAGGAAAGCTCTTGGTCATCTCAAGGACAATTAGTCAAGCATTTTACCACCTAACCATCGCAACATCTCATTTATCTTATTTCAAGCAGCAGCTATTTACATTAACAAAAATTTTAAACTGAAAAACCAAGCACCAGAAACCAGAATCACCCAAAATTTGATCGCACTCTCAGGCTCACAGAAACAGTCTTTACCCATTTCCTTTCAGATTTCTGCATCTCTTACCTAACTGCCATGAGGGAAAGACCTGTCCCACAGTTAGGGAATCCAACGAAGCATACCTTTATTTTGGATGCCTATTAGTTCTTTTGTCTCTTGGAAGAGTATACCAGACACTTGGGTTAGAATTCACAGACTATGTTTTGCTTGTTCTTAGAAGAGAAAGTTAAACTGTTCCAAATACCTTGGGTAAGGCATGGCGCCATCACACCAGCGTGAGTTCTCAATAGCTGAGCACTGAGGCTGTTTCCAAAGAAACGTTCCTTTCTCACTTAAGGCGTGAACTTTACTCAGCCCTTCTATGTGATTAAATAACCAAGACTATTATGGTTAGATAATGGGGATGGCAAAGATGTCCCATCCGAGCACCAAGAGACCCGCAGCCATTCTAGTGGAGAACTGGGAGTCTAAAGACCCAGACCCAGCAACAATGGGTCCTTTCAAGGAAGCATTTCCCCTTAGGGGCTGTGCCAAGAGCCCAACCTTTCCTGTGTGGCTGCCGCCTTATTGTGCAATGGAGAGTATCTGCTTCCTGGGATATATTTGCTTTTGTAGTATGGATGCTCAATAAAAGGAGGCAATGACTTTTTTTCTTCTTCCTCTTAAGTTCTTGGAAAATATTTTTCAGGTTAACGTAAGAACATTTGAATCAAATTTGTCTTTGTCTGCAAGAAGATCATCAAGCACAACTAGACTAACCACAAGAGATGAACTTTCCTTTAAAGTTTAGACCTTGAAATTCTGTTTCCTCAGAAGCACATATAGTGGCGTACAGCTACAACTACAGAAGTCACACTCATCGTAAGCAAGCAAATTGCTTTCACATCTTCCTTTCCCATCCTAATTATGACTTAGTACCTTTCCCTGTTTTCAGCCAAGCATTCTCAGACAAAGCAGCAGTATTTCTTCAGTTTCCTGAAGTCAAAATGGTCAGCTGTGTAACTACTAGAAGTACACAACACAAGAGCATATTCCAGAATAACAGATATAGCACCAAATTGCACAAATTTCTAAAAATGTATTCTGTAATAAAGTCTATACATTAAACCAGGGGTTTCTAATGTTTACTGAAAGCACAATTTTTAAAAACAGTCATAATAAATTGACACAAAGTCTTAAGTATGTGGCACATTCACTTAACTAAGATCAGGAACACTCCAAGGAAAAAGCTCATGTGCAAACAACTTGTCAATCAATAGAAATACTGCACGACAGAAACTGTTAAAACTCTAAATACCATATAACAATACTAAACATTAATGTTAAAAGACTGTATAAAAGAATTAAATTCAATTTAAGATGTCACATATGACAATTTATTTGTTTTGATCTCAAATTATAGTAACTGAAATAATTAACAGAAGAATCTGCAAAGTTGTTCCATTCCAAGATTGAACTGCTATACAGAACAATTTTTTATGCACAGGAACTTATAGGATCTGACAGCTTAGCTCTTGAAAATGATTAATTTACCCTCAGAACTACCATATGAGGCAAGATGAAAAAATCAAGGGGGAAAAGTTGCACTCTGTTTCCATGAAAAGAAGTTTGACAAAGACAAGAAGAGAACAGACATACAGGACTGTAACATTTAACTCCATGCCTCTAATGTAAACCTTGGACCACATCCATCTAGCTACTATGTCCCAGTCACTCAGAACAGTCCTACAAACCCAGAAGAGCTTCAGAGATTTAGTAAACCGTTGTATTTCAGAGACGGACTTCTACAATCCATGCAATTAAATTAACTCCCCACTCCTTCTACATACAACACATTTCATCATTGCCTTAAATAACTCCATCTAAAATGACACTGCTCAGTGTTTCTGTGCCCCTTGGGAATGACTTCCACAGCGTCAGCGGTGGGAGACATCTCCTGTATAATGGAAACAGACTGCAAAAACCTAACAAGAGATATCCCTCCAACTGCTGCAATCTTCTCAGTCCTAATGACCATCAGCAAAGGTCTTGAGTCTTGCTTCTCCCATAAATAATAGCTTTTGCTTATCAGTCCATTCATAGTTAGCTTTTATCCTGCATGCTTACCTTAAAGGAGAAATTCTGCCTTAACATATCTTGTCTAGAGCAACATTTTTATCTCCGTTTAAAATACCTTTTAAAGAACTTTCTTTCACAGCCTAAAAAAAATTTTATAACAGTATTAAGAGGTGTAACTGTATCCATCTTCTCTACTCTGAGGGGGAAAGTTTCCTTAAAAGCAAGACTGAAATGTTTCAAGCACACTAAGTGTATCAAGGAATGCTTTTTCCTCAAGCATTGACCTCACTAACTGAAATATCACCACTGTCTAGCCAAATAATCAGCAGTAGCCTTTTCCCAGATAGCTCCAGTCCAGATGCTCAACCCAGCTTTCCCCCTTCAGCCTTGCTTTTGCATAAATGTTAGATGAAAACAGAGGTCAGCTTCCTAAAGCACCACTGAGGACTGCCACAATTTCACTTACATTAAATGCCCAAGTAGATTTGATTCCATACCCTTTTTATCAGTGCCAGAGAAGAACAGAAAGCCAGGCTGAAGGCTAATAGAGCAACAAAACAATGGGCCAGAAAGGTCAGATCAAACGTGCATTTCCCCTGCAGTCAAGGAGACAGCACAGAGAGAGTCACATAATGAATGATCCTCCCCGGTGCACAATCTCCAGTCCCAGGAACCTGTAGTTCAAGAGTTTCATGAGCCAAATACCCTACCATCTTATTTATTACTAAGTGGATTTTTCCTGGGGTTTTTAAAATTATTTTTTGGCACATTTTAAGTTTGCCAACATCCTGCAAAGAACTCCCGAATTCACACAGAAGGATTCATTTTGGCCTTATTTTGACCCTCAATCTATTAGCTTTATGAACGTGCACTTCAGTTTCTCCTTGGCTACAGCATTCAGAAAAGGAAATTGCCAAACAGCTACTTAATCTGAATATAAGGAAAATAATCAAAAAGGTTTTGAAAAAGACTGATGCTCTGAACATTACCTTATTTCTGGGGGACATTAGGAAAGGAATCAACCAACAGTTACTATGTTTTTACCATCTTTCAGGCTGATGTTATAGGTACCAAGCTGTTTTTCATGGCTGTATATACTGCCACACTTTCAAAATTAAAGAATGCTAACCTAGCTAAAATCAAAATTAGTATCCAAAGAACGAGGATGTTCTCTGATAGAGGGACACATAGATATAAAACACACTCTTCAGGAATCCAGCAAAGGTAAGATGGGAGCACAGAGCAAAACACCACGCAGATGATTCACTATAAAATACTGCCCCACAAACTTAGCAAACTTAACTGTCTGGGTATAGCTCAATGTCTGCACTACCAAAAATTACAGTCTCCAAAAAAAGTGGGCTTTACAAAACGTGAACTACATCCATTAAGCTAGGCCAACAAAAAGTATTTTCTGAGAGTGCACACCAAAATATTCCCAACACAATACATTCTTTTGTTGACAGGACCTCATCAACCAGCACTACTGTCTTTGACTATAAGGCTTCCACCACACCCATCAATGTTACATACAAGTGTTATCAGACTTCAGCTACACAGACAATCCTGGCATTTAAGATACAATTTCTTCACAGACATTTATGCCAGCAGACAATGTCGGCAAGCAGGAAACTATAGATTTGCTCCAAATGCAGGGTGCAGACTACACTAATTCTAAATACTTTGCTCTGAAACCAGAGCTAAAGACTTCTATGACCTGTTCCAGCAATGGACTTATGTGGAACAGCATCTCCAGCAGAGACAGCGGCTATTTAACACACCAGACAGTCACTACTGAAATAACCACGGGCTAAGAACTGGGGTTACAAATACTACCAAGTACTGGTACCTTAAGGCATAAAAATCGCCCATAATACAAGCTCAGAATGCAATTATGCCGACAGTCTCCCTACTGAAATAACCAGTCTCACTCCAGGGAAGGGACTTTGCTGGACAATGGAAAGGGTAGCAGAAGGAAGAGTGCTATGAGGACAACTCCATCTGCACGCTACTGACTAAGGACTCTGTCCGGCTGACAAGACTAGAAGTTATTTTTCATTGCGCTCTCACCTTACAAAAGCCATGCAATTTATGTGGTGAAATTTGTGTGTACCTACATTTTTGCCTGTTCATTACCAAGTCTTTTCTGCTGGAGAAAACAAGTTCATAAAAAACACGCAAATTATATTGCTAACAAAAATTTAAATTTGTAGATGAACTAAGGAAAATTAAGAAGTTAGGAGAACAAGTAGACTTTCAACCAACTTAGACTGCACAACAATGGTTTTCCAAATGCTTCAGTTCACTCAGACAGACTACATCTGTCTCTGCTCCAGACACATGCCCTTCACCACAGGTTGATCTCACCCAAGCAGTGGAAAGCAACACAGCAGTACGACTGCAACACAGCAGAAGCTCTGTTTCATCCATACACTGTTGGCATTTGAAGTCTGGCTGTCCAAACTGGACTTACCACCATTACTCCTTACCACAACACAAGTCTTCAATATTGCCAGTATTAAGGCTCAGTAGGCTGCCTCTAGCAATAAAGCATGGCTACAATACAGGAAAGTAATGTCAGTAAAGCACTGCTCAAGGTTTTGAGGTTCTCATCAAATGGACCAACAGAAGATAGGGTTAATCTAAAGAATGCATTTTGCAAGACTGCACATTTGACAGCTCTTTTATGTTTCTGTTTGAATTACCAGTTGGTTTGAAAAGAACTTTTTGCTGGCTTGTCAGATCTGGAGTACTGCTCTAGTGACAGAAGCACCACTTTCAGACAGCAGGACCCTCAGCCAAAGACCGCTCCAGCCAGTGGAACAACCCTTTGAATTCACTGGGCTTTGGATCAAGGCTTCACAACTTAGTGACAACAGCAGATATGTTAAGAATCCTCTATGCCCCTACAATAAAAATAGATCCCCTGTTTGAGAAACAAAGGTAAGAAAAAATATCCCTCTGCTCAGAGAAAAAATTGTCTAGCCAACAGTAATAGGACTTTTCAGGAAATGAGCCTGTACCCAAAAGTTATACAGTTCAATAAGTATTTTTACGGGATAAAGGTAAAGTCAGACAGGTAACACAACTTAACTGTACAATCTCCCCATTGGAGGCCAACCATTTTCCCTGTCACTGACCTTTCAGCTCCTGCTATCTACTGCTGCATTAAATGTAGCCTCCAGAAAACAAGCTCTTGCTATTGTTGATGTGAAACACCATAGCAGATCTTAAGGGCAGAGTTCATAAGGGTAACTGTACTTTTCTTCAATGATTTGGAGACCTGATATGACAGCAAAATGCATAGGATTAATTAATGTGTTTGCACACATTCCAGTTACATCACAAACCAATTGCTGAAATAGAAGGATTAGCTGGATCCTATGTTTTGCCATGCAGTCTACTGCAGATCATCAAAGCAGTGATAACAGTGAATAAAAACAATGATTTATAAAATAGCATGGCTATACTCGCAGCTGGACCTTCCACTTTGCAATGGGCTCATCCTCACTTAGGCTCCCTATAGCGGTGAATATACCACAATATGGGAACTGCAAAGAGATCCTCAAAGCCAAAGGTGGGCCTTGGTAATGATGGATGAGATACATTACAGGATTATCACCTTAATCTAAAGCAGTAATCTGAAAGCTACAAAGACTACTAAAATGAATGGAGATTTATCAGTGCTCTGCTAGGCTTAACTCACAGAGACATTGCTAACATGTCGACCATGGAGGTTTTGAACATCCTGACAGCACAGGAAAACCCACTCCATTTGCAGGAGGCAGCATCCAAGAGAAAAAAGTAATCCAGAACACCGTATGTTTCCAAACCAAGACAAGCACCACAGTTCTAATCATTCGACCCTGTACAAGATCTAAACCCACATGATACAATAAAGAGATTGACAAAAAGAATCCTGTATATTTCTACCTCATTGGCTCCAACTTGACATCAACTGAAACGAGAATCTTAGAAAATGAGACAAAAGGGACATTAATAGTGAGTTTAGTCCATTCTCCAACAGAAACCATATACCATTCTTTCTAAACACACAAACTTGTTCTTCATGGCCACAAGTTAAGACTTCTTAAAGTACTACTTTAACGGTGAGAAATGTTAAAAACTTCACTGGTGTTTTCCATGGTGAAAATTAATCACACTTCAACTTGCCCATCATGGGCACTGAAAATAACATTTGCTTCTTACAAATCTTTTAAATACTTGAAATCTCTTACATTCCCCCCCTAAACTCCTCATCTCTTGCCAAAATAACTTGGATTTTCTTCCACATTTATGAAGTTGTTTCCTCGAACTCTGATCGCTCGCATTTCTATACTCTGAACTCCTTCCAAGTGGTCCAAATTCTTCTTGAATCTTGGCACCCAAAACAGATGCTGTCTGCACAGACTGTACATCAACAGCAAATAAAGCCAATGGATTTAAACTTTACGTCTCTCATACAATACTCCTGTTTAAACATCCCAGTAAGATATTTGCCTTTCCTGCAAAACAGCATGACACTGACTCATGTTCAACTTGTGATCCAGTACACCCCCAGGTCCTTTTTCTAGCAGCTAACCAGTTATTCCTCACCCTGCATTTCCACAGCTGGCAATTCCTGCCTAAGTGCAGTACTCTGCATTTGTCCCTATTGAATGTCATGCTATTTTTCAGGTTATTTTGAACTCTCATCATGTCCTCCAACACATAGTCCCTGAGAATTTAATAAGCACATCTAATCAGCCAGTTGACCAATATTTTCACTAAAGGCAACCGTACTCAAGACAGAATCCTTCAAGATAACTTCTCATTTTAACACCAAATTGTTAATTACAGCTCTCCAGATAGGATTATCTACCCTCAGATCATGCCTCCATTTACTAAGAGGACATTACAATGAGGAAAACCTTTTAAAATCAATCACCTAATTCAGGAGACTAAACCTCCACTGCTTCTGCTGTAGCCACTGAGCCTTCTGCTTTGCAGAAAAAGGTATCAAGATTTTGGAGAGAATTACTATTCCCACAAATCAGTTCATGCTGCTTTATCTTCCAAGCACTTGAAAACAGAATGCTTGTTTATTAATCTCAACTGATGGAAAAAACTGAGACAAACTGAACTGTCAGACTGTTACTCATCTTCCTTGGCTCTTTTCCTTTGTAACTGTCTGAAAACTCATCCTTTGCCAGTCTTCTAGTACTTCTGAGTAGTTCTAGATAATATTTTTGAGGTGTTTTGAGAATTGTACAGTGGAACTTATCAGGGCCAGTTGACACAGAAACATCTAGTGGAAGAACACTGTAGTGTAAAATACTACCTTGTCACAAATATTCGTAAGATTAAGCACCTGCATGACACTATGTGAAAGAAGACAAAAAAAAATAGGCACTAAAGCCCTTCAGTGTTCTGCACGTTCTGTAGACACATGTGCTCCCCACCAAATCAAGGGAGGCATTTCCCAATCTCCCTACAACTGACATACTTTTACAGGTAGCTGACTTTTCCGTCTCTTGCTACTTGTCATTCCATTTGCACTGTAGTCGTTGTGATATCTGCCCCTACTAGTCTTTTACACGCTCTTCACAATGTGACTCCATTTTACACTCTACATTTATTTTCTTCTGGCATCCCAAGTCAGTTAAGCTGCCCTTACTACTGTTTCTCAAAAGCCTTCCCATTATACTGTTCTCCTATGCTTTAAAAGAATCAGCTGTGATTTCACAGCCATTGCCATTTATCACCTTTTGACATCTTCTAGCTCGAATAAAACTGAAGGAGCTGCCATTTTTGCATGTACCCTCTAAACTGAAAATATTACTGCCATATAACTTTGCTAAAGGTCAGAAAAGAAAGAGTTGGGTATTTTGATTTTGAAGGATGATCTTTTAGTCTTAAATACCACAAAAAAACCACTCAAACCAGCTAAAAAGTAACGGACTTGCTACCAGTTCTACTACCACATCCTCTTCCAAAGAGCTGTTTTAAGATGAACAATGCAATGTCAGAATTCTAACAAAGCAGAACCATAAAAAAAAGGGTTCAATTCTTTCATATGATGTACACACAATGAAAAAATTAAAATATAGAATGATTGCAAATGCAGCTAATCCTGGTAAGTTTGACAGGATAATGAATGTGATTGACACTGCACTACTTCAGAGCAATCAGCAAGATTCCATGGCCAGGGAGACCCCTCTCGATCCCAACCCATGCAACGCACTCCATGAAGATGGTGCAGAAATTACACATTTTAGAAAAGGAGCAACAAGATAGAACTTCAGCTTCTTGAGCAGATCACATCCGTAACTCCTGAACAGACACTGTGAATCACCCAGGCTTTTTTATTTAAGCCTACTTTTCAGCTACCAAAAATTAAAGTTTACAGTCTTATTTCAATCAGGAATAAAGGTGTCAGACTCGGAGCTATAATACAGCTACAGTTTACTACAAAATGAACTTTTGTTCTCTGCTATGCAGATTATTTAACAAAGGAAACAGCTTTTTTTATGAATGAGAACTATTTTTAGCTCATTGAGTAACACTGAAAGGGAAACATTTTAGTATTACTGCTATTTAAAACATTTTTTCAATGTTTTGTTGTGAATTTAGGATTTTCCAACTAGGATTTGTCCTGTATGAACTTTCTCATGCTAATCATAACCAGATCCAAGCACTGGTCAGAATGATGGGAGGTTTTTTGCCACTGAAAGACCACAAAGCCTACTTATCTGCACAACAACATGACTCCAGACCCAAAGCAGGTTTGACCATAGTAGATGTCATGCTGTGGAGACCAGTCATCCCTGCCCAAAAAACCTGCACTTAAACAAAAACTCTGTTCTCCAAGGCAATTTTTGCAGACATTCAAAAGATGAGCCTGAACACAAATGGCAAAAGCACTTATTTTCACATTACATTGATAAGGTTTGGGCATTGAATAAATTAAATCTAAGGAAATAATTTTTTTCTAATTTCCAAAACTCAAGAGTTTTAGAAGCTATAACTAAAGGCCTTTGTTTCATAAGGCAATAAAGGAACGAAACATCTTCTCTCCATGCCAGCTACCATCAGGTTCTGTCCTGGGGTGACTTTATAATGTCTGTCTACCACACAGACATTAAATAAGGGAGGCGTTACAACCATGCTCCCCGGTCTGCAGTTAAAGATGCTTGAGTACAGCACTAAACAGAGACATTTATCACAACAGACATAATAATTTCTACAACAGATCTTGGACAAGCTAAATCAAAGTAATCCCCTGCTGCAGATTTCTGCTGTTTACAGAAATAAAGCAAACACAAATCTGAAGGTTTCCAGAAAAAGGAACAAGGGTGCTGTGGTCAAAATGCTTGATGAAAACCTGACCTTTCCATGTCAGCTCCCAGTTCTACTACTGACTCCTTCTAAGACCTGGACACTCCACTTGGACCTGGTTTTAACAATACAGAGGTATTTTACTTCCACAGAACAAATGGAATTTGTCTTCATCTCACAGAAAATCAATTTCTTGTTGGCTGTTTTATACTCCACACAGAAAACAGAAGGACAGTACCTCCTCAAGGCAAATGCGAAAAAATAATCTGAGGGTTCCATGTCAATACAAAAATTTATTTCCTTTTTAAAATAATTTATTAGGAACACAGCAAAATAGCTTGTCCAATGCACCATGCCTGTCACATGGCACAGTAGCAGAACAGGACTGAATCACAAAGTTTCTCAATCACTCAGACATCATGATGCAACTTCCCTTGCTGCTAGGCAGCCCCCATGCTCCCTTGCAGGCACTGTGAGGCTCCTGACCAGGCAGTGGGACCTTTTACTCCTCTCTCTTCAGGTTAGGGATGAATTAGTGCCTACCAATGCCATGAGGTCCTCCACTGACTAGAAAGAAATGAAAAAGAAATACAGGAAAAGATGCCTGATCCTAGAAGACAACTAACAAAAAATAAGGGGGGAGAGCAAAACGAGCTCAAAGTCTAGACAGCAACCCAGGAAGACATCAAGCAGAGCTTGGAACGGCCCCACTGCTCCTGGGAGGTATTTGGGAAGGCAGCAGCTGCTGTCCAGCAGCTCTGCTGGAGTCTGCAGAACTGCTCAGACCTCTTTCACTGCTTACACCTTCTAGTGTCACAGACAGTCAGCCTTGGCACTGTAAAAACTGACAGCCTTGGAGCACATCAGTTTTTCATAGGTGACCTAGGTGCTCACTCTGGAACACTCGATGTAGCCAGAAGCCAGTGTTCTTTCCCACAGGAGACTACACCAAAAACAGATGACATTTTTGTTTCAGTAAGTCATGGTAATGATATGCTTCTTAGAATTCGACTGGGTTAGATCAGTACCAATAAATTTCCAAGTCAATTGTACAGTTCAAAGTTTACACAGCATATTTTCTTTAAACTTTGTAAAACTGTACTTGTAATTAGCCAACAAGAAAAAGCAGCTAACAAAAGCAGCAGTAGCAGATAGCCATCAGTGTCATGCCAAATACCAAGACAAACATTTCCTCAGTATACGTGTAACAAAGATACACTGCTGTCACTCATGACACTGATACAGCGCCATTAAGTTTATGAGGACTATACTTACACCATAGAGTAAATTCAAATAATGCCAAGAAAGCTGTTTCTCACAAAATCAAGAAAATCAGTATTCTACACAATGTAATAGTGTTGTACAAAATTTTAAGAAAAGGTAAAAGTTGCAATTCTTTCAAACATGATGGAACTCATGGCTGAAAAATAATGCTAACCTGTCTGAAGAGCCAGTGTGTAGACAAATCTCATACATACAACAGCTGAGACACCTACAACAAAAAAAAAAAACCACCCAGTCAGAGAAAGGAATAGTCTAAATGAAACATAATCTTGATTGCCCTTGCTAAGAAAACACCATACAATTCCAGTGAGTGCATACTGCGAAGAAAACACAGTAACAAATTCTAACTCAGCAACTTCAGCAGAGGAAGCAGTCAGACAGCGTGGCCAGACAACTATCAGCACTCATGTTAGAACAGTTTAGAGCTAACCATCTCCCACTGCTGGAGGCTATGCTCTCTCAGCTTCTTGAAGAGCTCCAAAAGTCTCTTCCAACTACAGCACCTGCAGGGATACACTGATCCCAGCAGGCAAGCCAGAGCACTGATGGTAGCACCAAGCTTTCAGAGCCAATACTGTAGGTAATCAAGTTTTTCTTCACCTTAAGTATCAATTCTGTTAAGGTTCTCAGTGTTCAATTCACCTAGTAGCTGTTTATCCCTGAACAGGCATAAACAGGCCTCCTCTTAGGGATGACGCAGTGGCTGTCAGAGGCGCTCAGAGCGCGAGATCGCCACAGCTCAGCTGATAGACAAGTGCTCTACAACCTCTGTCAGCAGCAGGAGAACGCACTGACGCATGTGCTGAAAAAAGGATGAGACGCATCGAGTCCTCATCTTGGGCTAAGAAAGTTTCTCTTTGGTACACGATCACCAGCACTGCCCCCCGCCCCCGCCACTGCAGCACACGCTGACGTGTGCCCAGGCAGCGGAACGCGCGGTGTTCGGTCACCGGGACCGCCGGCAGCACTGGGGGCCGGGCTAGCGGCACGCGAGAGCTGCCCGAGCTGCCGCGGGGGCCCCGGTAGCCCGGGGCGGCCCCTGGGCAGCGCGGG
>WBMY01006232.1:248803-268297 GCA_013397315.1 Donacobius atricapilla | reverse complement strand
TGGGGACATGGATGTGGGGACACGGATGTGGGGGGACATGGCTGTGGGGAGACATGGCTATGTGGGGCTATGCAGGACTCTGCGAGGCAGGACAAGGGGTCCCCTTGGGACAGGGATGGCAGTGGGTGTTGAGCTGCAGTACCCCACCTCAGGGTGGGAGCCGAGGCTCCCGGGATGCCCCGGGCCATGTGTGCTGGCCATGGGGTGCCCTGCAGGCGCCAGAGGCTGGGTGTTGCCCCTAAAAGCTATGTGGCAGACTGCGTCTCCGTGGAGTCAGGTCCAGCTCTGCCAGTTACCCTCCAGCATTACCTCCAGTCCTCCATTGTCACGGGATGGGGAACACCAGGCCAAGACCTTTACAGCTGCTGTTGAGGGATTTGGCTCCATCCAGCACCGGTGAACACCATGGCAGAATTGAGAGGCAACCGAGGCACCAGATGAGCAGCTCTGCACATCTAACTACTCAACGAGGCATGTTATGTAGTGGTGAGAGAGGGTGGGAGTCACTTCAAGGAAATCCCTGCAAGGAATGAGAGCCCTGGGGCACTGCCACGGGGCTCCATCGCAGACCCCAGCTCAGGTGTTGGACACAACCCCATCCCTGCAGTGGGTCATTCAGCTCTTCCCCTCAGCCTGACAGAAGTGACAAGGGATCTTTCCTATTGTCCTATCTACACCCGCTTTTAATAACCCATCCCTGCTTCTGTCTACTGTCTGCTCAATTTTGAAGAGCACTGCAAACCATTTAGAGGATTTGTAAGCCACATTAGGATCTATATTTATTTTCATATAGTGCTATTTTTTTCCAGTATTTCTTCTCCATTGCAGATGAAGGGAGCCATTGACTTACATCTCATTGCATGCAACCCCAGCAGTGACTGAACAGGGGTTACATCCATCTGGCAGAACATCACATCGCCCCAGCACCACTCTGGGCTTCCTGTGACAGCTCCAGTGACCCCACAGCTCTGGGGTGAGTCAGCCCAGCACGGGAATTCAGCAGGAAATTCTGACAGTGGTAGAAAGAAAATACATAGTTTTCTGTTGGCCTGGTGAGCTGATTCACTCATGTGACCACTGTTTAAGGGAATGAGAGGAAAAGAAAAATGAGAAACAAAATTGCCCCTTTTGGCAGCCACCCACACATAAGGCATAATGCGGAGCTGCTCTGACTCAAATGAGATGGATGCCTTCCTCTACTCAAAAAAATCCTAAAAACATCTATTTTCTGTTAATGTGCTAACTCTACTGTCACAGTTCGATTCTCTGTTGACTGCACCCTTCATTGACCACCTCACCACTCCTGCCAAAGGCTGATGTCAGCCTGGCTAAACTTCTGTCCCTGCTTACCTGGAACACACTGGTTACTGGGTTTTATGTAATGACTCAACAGTTACTTCCCCTGATTCTCTGGAAATTCAGTGATACAGTTTTTACTGAGAAATCAGTACTAAGAGTTGGGTGGTCTTCTCAGGCAATTCTTAAAGTGCTTTTGCATGAAAGTTTTAAAGATGAGTATTAACCAGTGGTTTTCATTCACTCTGGATACATGTGAAAGACATGTGAAATACCTCCAATTAAATATGGTGACATTATTCTGTCAATTTTCTAAACAAAGAACAGAAAAGTTACTGAAGAATTTCAGGGGGGTTTTTTTCATTGTATTGCAGTTGTTGTTGTCCAACATCCAACCTAAATCACTGCTAGGATTTTCTTTGTGCCTCAAGGAAATGCCACTGGTTATCAGTGGTGCTTGCCAATATATTTTCATTGTATTTCCCTAACATTGGATTTCCCTTTTGCAAACCGCAAAACTACCCATTGCTACCAGCTTGCAAAATTCCCATCTATATATGTCTTTATTGTTGCCTATTCTTCTATTTTGAGCAAGACGTTTTGTTTTAAAACCAGAAAAGCTTCCTTTGATGCCACTGAAATTGTGAACATTTGAGTCACCTAACAACACATTGATGAAGGACTCCCCCAGTTTCCATCTGGATCACACTGAGGTATTTCCTCACGCTCACTTTTGCTCATAACTTCTTTTAGCCTTGCAAACTTGCTAGCAGTGTCCCCAGCAGAGTCATAGGAATGCAGGGAGATTGAAATGGGTACCCTTCTACCTGGGTGTTGGAAAACAGAGGTAGAACACATTAGTAAAAATAGCTTTCTAGGTCATACAGACCTGGAAATGACTATGATGAGAAGAAGCCAAAGAGATTTTTTTTTTAGATGAAGTACCGACTAGTAAAAAGATCCTATCACATGACTCAGAGGAAAAATATTATGAAATTATTAGTGCGATTAAACAGAAGCTCTTATTCTGTCATTCCCTATTAATAAAAGAAGTGAAAAGATTTACTTTGAAATATACATTTCTGTGTTCTTCATCAAAATTCCTTTAGTAATTTTCAATTAAAGATTAATTTCCCATCACATTTTTCAACCCACTGTATATTCTAATGTATTATCTTTATCCCCATTAGAAGGTTTCCCTTAACACCTAATTGCTTTTCTTTTTCAGTCACTGGCAAATTTGAACTCGTTTATTGCTTCACAAACCTCAAACCATGCAGGCTTTTTTAACTCAGAGATTAATTTTGTGGTTGGCACACTCCCTGCTTTCCAGCTCTCTTGGCATCGCTCTGGTTTGTACTGCGGGAAGTGCCTGGCAACCTCAGCTCTCCTGCAGCATTCCTGGCTGCAGCTTCCCTAGGGAAGGGATGGCTCACAGGGCATCACAAGTTATTTCTAGGTATACACCTACCAATCACAGTATTCAGTGCTTTTAAAACATTAGGTGTTTAACCTGGTAGAAAAAATAAAGTAAATTACAAGAAAAATTACAAGAAAAACTTTTTTTTCTCCATTATGTTCATCTTAGAGAGATTGGTTAGCAGGAGAAGAGAGCCAGAAAACACAATCCAACATTGTCAGTGCTTCTGGAAATGTTACGGCCATTCACAGCCAGTGTAATTCCTCCAGACTTTGCACTGTGGGAGGAGGTAAGCAGCTTGGGGCTTGAGAACAGGAGCAGTGGTAAGTCCTGCAGCCTTTCTTAATGGGCTTCCCATGACTATTATGATTGCATAGTTACATATATTCCACCTGAAACCTGAACTGCATACAAGTCCCACTTAATAATAAAACTTACAAGTCCTTTTCAACTTTCTGTGACCAGAACATTTCGTACAGATGACATTTCTCAGTTGCTTTCTCCCACCACCTTTTCCCCAGTGTTGAGGGCATTCGCTGTTTTCCGTGTCCGGCTTTGCCCCACCAAACTCTGCACTCCCTCCCAGGTGAGGCACAAATGAGATGAACAATGCTAATTAAGTGTACAGCATTTAGTGAGTCTCAGACTGACTAATCACATTTTATGTGCTTTCCCAGTCTGACTGTACCCAGTGTTATCTCTCATCTGGAACTGTAAATCCTCCAGGGCAGAGACCAGCATTGTTACCTGTTGTATATTACCTAGCTGAAGGGGGCCAAAGATTTTATGTGCTTTGGCAATAAACAGCATAAATATCATTATGCTTTAAGAACATTTGTGAAGTTTTTCTCATTTGCACATGGGTTCTAAATGAGGCAGGACAAGAACCTATCTGGGGATCACATTTGCGTATGAAATCTATCTTGTGCCAAAACTAAGATATCCAAGTCGCAGAGAAAATAAATCAGAACCTACTGTTTATTTATTCAGTCTCTTTAATGTGTATATATTAGCATGTTCCACCCTGCCTTTTCTGGTAGAGCTGTATAAATATGTGCCTTAGCTCAGAAGAGGTTATGGGACCCACCTCTGCAGTGCACCAGCAGACAGCTGGCCACATCTGGTCCCAGATGCTGCAAACACACCTCTGCTAGCCCTGTACCAACAAGCCCTCCCTGAGGACAGCTGTGGGGCCTCCTGTGGGACACCTCTGGCCCTGTTTGTTTGACTTTCCTGGCAAGAGTGTTACATAGGGGATAAAATCCCCATAGCCCACTCTCTCTAATCCCCGTACATCCTTAGGCAAACAAAAAGAGCCTCATAAGAAAAGGGGCTGAGAAAGGACATGGCTCCATGCCTTGGCTGTGTGTATGGACATGACATTCCTCCTACTACCTTTCTGTGTTTTCTCTGACCTCAGTTGCTTGCAGGCTCTGCCAGCTTGGATTTTCAAGTTCAGTAGGTTGGCAACAGCAGTGGCATCCCTCCGGGCTCTCGGACACGGGCATGGGATCTGCATGGGAACATGACTCTTGAACTGAGTGCCAGAGCTCATGATCACTCAGACAGGTATATGGTGAACCATTAAATGGAGGTTAGCAATTATAGTTTCACTCTTCAAGATGATTCACATGCAGTTGAAAGCCACAAGTCTTTAAAAGTTTCCTTTGAAAGCTCCTTAAACTACTTTGGCAAGCCTGAGTTGTTGAACAATTTATCACTTCTCTGCCAGACAAGCTTGTGAAACTGCTTTAAGAGGAAATTCTACAAAGTGCCCAAGATTGTCACAGACGAAGTTTCTTTTCTCTTGTGCCACCTAATCCCTTTTTCCCCATTTCCCCATTTCCCATCCAGTTCTTCATGGTTTAAAATAGCCTGGCTAGTTACTTCCATTACAACAGCAGCATATCTAATAAGTAACGTCTTCAACAGCAGTCAGAGGCAAACGAGAATTCATTGCTCCATTTACTTGAACAAGATCTTAAAAAGTCACTTTTTACAGTAGATTAAATAAGTAATACTGTGTTTTCTCATTCCTCTTGCTATCCCCACGACTGCCATGGGAAGCAGTAAAGGAGGTCACTCCAGTCTCCAGATTACTTCTCAGGTCCTTTGAAGACTATTCCCTCCACAGAAGTTACCTTCCACCCTCCTCTCCTGGCTCCCTGCTGCCACAAAGCTGCAATGGAATCACTGTGGAGCTACTTAGCACATCCTTTTTTTGGTGTCCCTCTCCCTTCTATTTTTAAAATAAGGCAGAAGTCTTTCAGTGAGAAGGACTGCCAGCCTTTGCCTAGCTCATGTCATACCTAAGAAAAAGTGGAATCTGAGTGCCTTTATCTGCTTTCACACCTCAACCATATTATTTCTTAATTCTGCCATGCAGTACACCCACAAAAGCTGACTGAGGGATTGTCTCCACTGAGGACACCAGTTTCCTGATGGCTTGCACAGGGTTTGTCACATCCAGCCTGTGGACTGGGCTGAAATCCTCGGGCACCACATCAGGGCTGGTGATCGTAACAGCAGAGCAAAGGCTGCTGCACTATGACGGAGGGTTGAGCTTCGTAGCAGTTATCCCAGCCACAGGGAAAAGTTGCCAAGGGGACCCAGTAGGTACCTGCAATGCTGCTGACTTCACTGGGAAGTATTCCAGTAAATGGGGGGAGTTTCACCCTCACCAAAGAAAAGCATAAACCCCATACTAGGTAACCTATTTACAGCTAAATTACCCCGTGACTGCTAAGAAAAATAAAACAATTAGCTAAACAGAGCTAAAAAAAACCCAACATACAAACCATGAACGTGAGACTCTTGAGAAACCATCAGTTCTACCCAGCAAAATACAATGGGCAAAGGGGAAGTATCTGTGCTTTTATTATTTAGCTGTAAGTATTTTACTGTGAAATGAATCTGCTGATCATTGCCCACCCAGCACAGAGGACACAGAGATTCAGGCTCTCTGGCAACTCTCCTCATTGAAGAAGGTGATACCCTCTCCAGCTGAAAAATGCACACACACTGCTAATGGATATTGCCATCTAGCAGCTAAATGTTTTGATTTCCTATTAGAATTGCTTGAAAACAGGACCTTTAATATCTCTATTGTTGTACATTTCTCTCTCAAAGTATGTTTAAAGGACTTAATCAGACTCATTTCCTTAATTTCAAGCATACCTCTGAAAACTTATTATCCCAGGCTGATGGCATCAAAGAGTGAATTAGGAATAAAGCCAAGTGAATAAAACCAAAGATATTTCCTTTCAGTTACTGTGCAGCCTTCACAGGCTGCAGAGCATTAGAGCTGCTGAAATACCACTGTCACATTCTTCAAGATCTGCAAATTGGTGCCTTGCTCTCATACCCTTGGCAGGAAGTGAGGATATGATCCCTGTTACACTTCACCCAACAAAGCTGTGCTGTGATGAGCAGCTTTAGATGTGTGGCACTGGAAAAATGTCTTTGAACTACTGCTGTTTGGGTTCCCAGTTTCTGAGACATATTTATCACAGCAAAATTACCCTACTAAACAAAAAAAACCCCAAACCCTGAACTTGATTTTTACAGCATATGAAACCCTTGATTTCACCTTCTGTCTTTCAACATCATTTGCAGAGAAGCAGCAGATCTTGCAGCTGTTCTGGGCCAGGCTGGAGGTGCACACAGGCCCCTGTCCTAGCCATCTCCGATGGCAGTAAGGAGCTGAAGTGCTCTAAAATCCAGGGTGAGGAGATACCTTGCACATCCTCCCACCAGGCAGCCAAACACAAATCTATTACAGCCATGTCACCGAGGACTGCAACATGAGCAGGAACAGGAGCATTTCACATCCACTTCTCCAGGACTTCATCATAGATCCCAAACCAAGATGCCTCTGTCCTACCAGCTTAAAGAATAACTCAACCCTTGCTGTACCTGGAAACTGGACTCAATTTTAGTATGGTCCAGGGCAGATCAAGCAGTTATTGCTGAAGTGACTTCTGCAACCTTGTTCTCACAGCACCTCCTGGGAAAGTGCTAGGCAGACTGGCAGTCGGTGCTGTTACAACAAAGCAGAGGGCTGGGAAGCCTTTCTTCTGCGTTGTGCTCTCCAAAGGCTCTGCTTTCAGACAGGACAGGAACCAAAGCCTGTGTGCAGCTCTTCTCCCTGGCATGGCACCTCAGAGAATGAAGGTTATGCTGTCTGGTCATTTGACCCACCATCAGTCATCCTCAATAACCTTTTCATCTCTGTTATTTCAACTAAGTGGGCAAAGTCCATGAGTTTATTATGATCTGAGACACTGTGCTTCTGCAATGCCCTCTGCTGCTCCGGTGGCTCCCCACCCTCCCTGCAGACTGGCAGCATTGCTGCCGTCGGGACTGGCGTTCCCTGCCCACATGGCCCGGCACCAGCTGGAACGGAGCAGGAGCTAAATGTGCTGATAGACAAAGAACATCTTATGCAAGGACTGGAGAAGATCCACTCACCTTCAAGACATTGAAAAGCAAGGCAGAGGAGCATTCACAGCATGGGAGCCCAGCTCCCCCACGTCAGGGAGACTGGGTTTGCTGGGGGGTAGCAGCACCCCATAGTGCCAGGCAGGGTGGGCAGCAGGCAGAGCTGCACAGCCAGGGAGTTCCCAGGCTACAGCCAGAGCCATGCACAAACCGGCCTTAAAATGCACGAAGTGAGACCACCTTAGAACATCATTTTGCTTTTTTGAAACTACCAACTTTAGAAGTCACCTGTGTTCCTTTGTCCTCTGCTTTCCAAGGCATAGTGCTCAGGCTCCCTTCATCTCTCCAGTCTTTCCTCAGCAACAGCCAGGCCTGGAGCAGCGCTGTGAAGAAGCCGGGAAGGACAGTTAGTTGCTGACAGGAGCCAGAGTTTGCATGTGCAGCCGTGGCAGCACCCTGACAGACCTTGCAGTGCTGCAGCCCGACAGGAATGGGCAGTTCTGGGCTATCTCCTTCCCCCTGCTCCTGCCAGAAGATGTTTTCCCAATGTGCTCTCTCTTTGGTTCTGCAGTGTGGCAGCTCCCAAGCCACGACTTCGAAGTAGCAACTAATGCTGAAAGAGAAGCCGCTGGATCCTTTCCACCATTCCTTGCCCTCTGGGATTATTTTTCTCTATCCTGAGATTTTAGAGTAAGAAAGGTCTAATTACTTTTGCAGCTCATAATTACTTTTGCAGCTCCACCCTAATAAGCAAGCTTCTAGCAAGTCTGCTTCCCCAGGACAGGTCACGCCCTGACAAACACCTGGCGTTTGCTCCAGGCAGCTTTGGGGGCTCTGCAGACACCCCCGGCTGAGCGTGCGGTGGTGCTCTTGGTGGCTGGGAAACCCAGAAGAGGAGTGCACGTCCCCGTTTCACACACAGCCGTGCAAAGGAACTCACCCCTGTGCACTGCAGCTTCTTGCAGCCTTCCCTAGAGGCAGCATAGGACGTGCTGATTGCAGACCTCCCAGTGCGCCGTGTCTGTGGAAAGGGCTCTTAGGGCCCTTGATGGCTTCATCCAAGACTGCCTCCCAGGAATCTGGCCGGATCCTCCTTCCCTACTCTCCACGGCTACAAAACTGGTAGAGATGATCAACAACAGAGGTGTCTCCTCACAGCCCAAAGCAGCTGAACTCCAGTCACCCCGCAGAGCAGAGGTTACCAGCAAACATTGAAATCACAAGATCTGCCCAAACCTGCCCTGATGCCAGCCCGGTCGCTGGCCAGGTTGGTGACCTTTGCTGAGCACATCACCCCCCACACACCTCTCGAAGAGGGGGGGCTGAGCAGGCAGATGCATCTGCAGCCCCTCAGGAAAAGCCTCCTCTAAAGCTGCACCCGCTCAGAGCATTCCCACCCTGGCCATTGTTTTGAGAATGACTGGAAAATGTCAGCAGGNGGGGGGGTGTCAGGAAAAAGGAAAAAGAGATGATTAGATTTTTTTTTTTAAATCAGCCAATAAATTATATTAACTTTTCCATTGACCTTTTGTGGGGTCACATTATCAGACTAGTGAATGTGGTTCATGAAGATAGGATTATGCTCAGATTTCAAACTGTGCAGAAAGTGCATCCCAAGCAACATGCCAAAATGGAAATGTCAGCTCTGCCAGATGGGTGTGCTTCTCATTATCCTCCTGAGGAAAGCCAGATCCACCACCTACAAATATTGTATATGTTACTAAAAGGGTCTGGTTCCCGGGGAGCCTGGGAATTGCATAAGGTCTGCCTTTGTCAATGGTGCCTTTTACTCCTTTCCCCTTGAGACTATGGTGGCACAAGAGCGGCCTGTGGAGGGACTGGCTTGTCACAGGCAGCCAAGACCACTTTCCCCATCTGCTCGGCCAGCTTGCCATGGAGCAGACAGCTGGGAGTGGGCAGCTTTACTTGCCCAGGGCATGAAGACTGGCCTGGCATCCTAGTGCTGCCTTTGGGGTGGGATAAGGTTCAAAGCATAGGGCGGGAGGGAAAGAGGGTGTGAAGAGTGCAGCTACGTGTGCTGGGTGCCTGCAAGGGAAGCACTGCTGCCCACAGCTGTCCCAGTCTCTGACAGGGCTTAGTAGGTGTTGGCAGAGCTGCAGCACTGAGCCACATCATATCATGAAGCCAGCAGCAACAGCTCCTTCTGCAGCAATAGCATCTTCTAGGAGCAGGAAGTGTGCCAGCCCACAGGGGCAGTGACCCTGCTGCCCCCAGGGCTGTCCCAGTCCTCAGGGCTTAGAGAGTTTCCCCGTCCGTCGAACTGCAGCCCTGGCACAGACAGAAGCCTCCTCTCGGTCCCTGTCAGCCCGGCATGGCCAAAATTAACTTCTCCTTCGTGTGTGCCGTAGAAGAGCCACGATTTTATCTCAGAAAAGCATTATTGTATTCCTCGAGCCCTATCTTATCAGGGAAAGGAAAACGGGACTTTGACAAATTGTCTCTGCAGCAGCCGGGGTGAGCACATGATTTTCAGTAATCACCCACCCTGTGGTCGCCAGTGGCCACTATTGTTCCCAGAGCTGGCTGTGCCCTGCCGAGCCTGGGCAGCCATGACCCTCCCGAAGGCAAGGGAGCACGCGGGCCCTAGCCACCCTCACCTTGGCTGCACCCAGTACATTGTGTTTGCAGGTAGGGATGCAACTGGAGTTAGATTGATCCCTTATCAGGAGCCTTCAAGTGCTGATAAGGTGACAGACATTGCCTGCTTGGAGCAGGGACTTGAACTCTTTTGCAAGGGGAGATGGTTATCAGCAGTCTCTGGCAGGGCTGCGCTGGCTCTGCAGCCATACAGCTGGAAGCAGAGCTGAGCTCTGAGCCGGGGACAGATAGGAAGGGTTTGTTTTGCTTTGCACAATGGCTGCTCAGATCCTGTCCAACAGTGGGGCAGAGAGCACGACAGGGCACTTCAAAGGCACTCAGCCTAGAGCAGTCACCACACAGCAGATTCAGCGTGGCCAGTGGCCGTCCTGCCCCTGGGACGCTCAGCCTGACCCCAGGGACAGCTTGGTCCCTGAAATACCAGTTGCAACAGGAGACACATTGTTCCCAGTTCCAGGGCAAAGAGGATCGTCACCTGAAGAGCTTATGTCATCTCACCAGGAAGTCTAAGAGCCACCCACCCATGAACCCATCTCTGCCTGCAAGGCATCTGCGCAGGGAGGAGAGCAGGACACTCCTGTGATCACCCCTTGCTGCTGCAAGGCCACCTGGGGACCCTCCCCAACAGGATCATGGAGACCAAAAACCTGTTCAATGGGTCCACAAGCCACATTCCCTGGCAGAGCAGGGAGCAGCAGGTGCTTGGCTCCCATCTGCTGCAAGCTACAGGGCAGGAGACCACAGGGTGACTGATGGCCAGTGATCCTGCAATGATGTTCCACAGGGAACCCCTGCCCTGCCCGCTCAGTTCACCTGGGAGGGGGAACAGCACTGGGACCATGATGGATGGCAGCAGCCAACCTCACTGCTTGTGCAATGCATTGGGAAGCTCTTCATCGCCCTAAGCACAACTGTGGTTGCTGGTGGGGTGATCTCCATCAGAGGTGTTGGTACCAGTGGTAGCTCCCCAAATACCCCAGCAGAAGCAGCCAGTGAGGGCTACTGGGAGCAGGCAGAAGTTACAGCAAACCATGCTGCACAGCTGTACAACACCTACCTGGTGTTTTGGTGCTTTGTGCCCTCTTTTGCTCTGCTGCTGGCTCCTGCTTCTCAGGCCTGGATGAAGGAAGAGATTGACAGGTGCTGCAAGTGTCACAGTTATCCCAGAAAAGCTGCTGCTGACTCCTGCATGTCTCCCTATGCCTATCACTCAGCCCTCTGCTTTCTAGAGCTGGGTTGTCAGCGTGAAACCAAATGGGAAAACGCCAGGTGGATCGAATACAAGACCTGAAGGGGCTGGGGCCACTGATCTCCCCTTGCTGCACCTCAGGGCAGGGGACAAGTGCAGCTGCTGGAAAATTGCAAACTACAGGAGTGTGTGATGTGCCCCAGCCCCTCGCTTCACTGGATGCCTGAAATGTCCCTTCCCTCAGCCTGACCAAACACCAGTGTGCACCTTCATGGCTCCTACCCTGGGACCCCCACGAGAAGGGACCAGGCACTGCTCGCCAGGCACAGCACCCATCCCACTGCTTTCTGAAGTGCAGCTGTCAATGATGGAACACCAAGGCAGCCCCTGGGACATGCCTCTGGGGCCAGCACAGAGCAGCTCAGCACAGGGTGACCTCCTGCAGCCCACTCCCAGTGCCATAGCCTGGGGGCTTCCTGAGCCAAAGAGCCAGCCCTGGCATGCCTCCCTGAACTCCTCTCATCATTCATCCCAGTCTTGCTACCCAAAATAGCCTACAATGATTTCCACAGTTAATCTGGGCCTACCCTGAGCCTGCAGACTGTAATATGAATTTGGCTCTAGCCAGCTTAATTCCAGACCTCCCTGTCCCCTTTCTCTGAGACACAGCAGAAGCCTTTCCTTTCCTTTCCTTTCCTTTCCTTTCCTTTCCTTTCCTTTCCTTTCCTTTCCTTTCCTTTCCTTTCCCACCCCATCACATGCTCTCTTTGGGACAGGACACTGCTGCAGAGGCTTGTCTCTATCTTACAGAGATGCCATGTGTGCCCTCTACACCTCTTCTCATGGCCTGTTTAGCTCTGGGCTCTGAGGGGTGCCCAGTGCTGTACACACATCAGATTCTCTTCCAGCCTTTACCCAACCAGCTCTCACACAGCACTGCTCCTGTGACCAGCCTCCTCTTTGGCAGCACCTAATCCTGCTCCCTGCCCTGCCCACATGGACGCCACTCTGTCCCTGTCCCCCCCACTCTGAAACATAACTTATAACACACAGAACATTCTGTCATTCCATCCCTCAGCCACTCAGCAATGCTTTCAAGACTTGCCACCAGCTTTGGGATGTTCATATATCCAATTGAAATGTATCACTAGCAAATATTGCGGCCTCATTTTTCTCAACTCTTCCAAAGTGTTTTAAGTAAGATTTAAAGCAAGACTCCAAGCTATGTGATACAACTGACACCCTCGAAGGATGGGATGCCATTCAGAGTGACCTGTACAAGTCCAAGAACTGGGTCCATGAGAACTTCATGAGGTTGAACAACAGCAAATGCAAGGTCCTGCACCTGGGTTGAGGCAACCCCTGATATCAATACAGAACAGATTGAGAGCAGCCCTGCCAAGGACTTGGGGATGCTGGTGAATGGGAGGCTGGGTATGAGCCAACAATGTGCACTGACAGCTCAGAAAGCCAAATGTCCTAGGCTGCATCTGAAACAGCATGGGCAACAAGTGTGGGAGGAGATTCTGCCCCTCTGCTCTGATGAGACCCCACCTGCAGGACTACACCCGGCTATGGGGTCCCCAACAAAAGAAGGACACAGACCAGTGGGAGCAGGGCCACAGGAGGCCATAAAAACGATCAGAGGGCTGGCATACCTCTCCTATGAGGAAAGGCTGAGAAAGTTGTGGCTGTTCAGCCTGGAGAGGAGAAGGCTTGGGACAGACCTTAGACTGGCCGTTCAGTACTTGAAAAGGACCTACCAGAAAGATGAGGACAAACATTTTAGCAAGGCCTCTTGTGATATGACAAAGGGTGATGGATTTAAAGTGAAGGATGATTAATTTAGATTAGGTATAAGGTAGGAATTCTTTACAGTGAGAGGAAACACTGGAACAGGTTGCCAGGGAGGTGGTAGTTGCTTCATCCCAAGAAACATTCAAGGTAGGGTTAGATGGAGCTCTGAACATGATCTAGTTGAAGATGTCCCTGCTCATTGCAGGGGTGTTGGACTAGATGGTCATTGAAAGTCCCCTCCAACCCAAATTACTCTCTTGCAAGAGTGTAAATGACGGACACAAGTGTGAGATGCAGAAGGAGCAGGCCAGGCTACCCGTTGGTCCAAGGCTCATTGTGAGGCACTGAGAACACCGTGCCCACTGCACACCCCCGTGACAGCCAGACCCGCCGGCTTGGGAGATCCCAGCTCACACAGACATCCTCCTGAGCTCTAGAAGGTGGCTGAGGTGCCCACCCCAGTGTCTGCAGCAGAGACTTTTGTTTCACTTGAGGTTATCTTATCGCCATAGGAAAGGCAATACAGCAGAAGAATTTCCTTTCCTTTATGTTTCCAGCCTTTCCATTGTCTGGCGTCTGGATTTCTGAGCCTTGCCACTCACCAATGTGCTCAGGCCTTTGGAAATATGAATGCAGGCCCTTCTTATCAGCAGGAGCTCTGCAAAGACTCTTTTTACTGCTGCAGGCCAACCAGGCAGGGTCTGGTGGCCCCAGGCCCCATCCTCACCCCCATTCATGAGCTGTGCAAGGCAGGTGCCAGCTCAGCAGTTCATTCAGAGGGATGGCAGTGCCCAGCAGCAGCGCTTGATGAGAATTGACCAAGGCATTGAAACACCACAGTCTTCCATTTCTTTCTTCCTTACATGGCAGACCGTGAATGATGGGTCAGCCCCCCACAGAGAGCACAATGACATACTCAACCTGCTGGATGGGTTTCCATCTCACTGGTACGTGGCTCGTGCTGCTAAAGTTAGCAGCCAGGGATCACCAGGAAGCGTGGTGGCCACCAGCAGTGAGCCACAGTGAGCACTGTCCCTTTCTCCTGCCTTGCTAGGTGGATCAGCTGGCTTCAATTCCACTGGGCATGGCTCATAAGCCTAAATGCAGGAGTAAACAGCAGCACAATCACAAGAGGAGATTGTTGGGTTTGAACCCAGCTGTGAGGCTGCACTTCTCCCAAAGCCCCAGTTTCAGAGAAGGAAGTGGTGAGAAAGGGGGACCCCCATGTCGTATCTCAGCAGGACAAGCATGAAAGATGCTGGGAACTGTCCCTGCTCCCCCAGACAGTGCTTAAGGCACAACATAGCATGGCAGCCTGTGGTGGCACCCCAGAGCTTCTCACCTTCCCCCAGAAAGCCCCAAAGAAGCACATTCTGCTGCTTATTGCTTGTTTGGCTGAGGTGCTTGTATATCCTGGAGGGGCTGCAACTTGTCTGAAGGTTCCTGGGCACAGCACAGAGCAAGGCTGAGCAGCAGGGCTGGGCTGGCTCCACTGCATGATCACAGCCTCAAAGGCCCACTGTGAAGAGAAAGGAGCAGGCAGTGCCTCAGGTGGATGCCCGGGAGCCCCAGGCAGTTCCCTGGGCAGCATGGGACCTGCACTGCCTCCTTCCAGAAAGCTGAACTGGCTGCATTTGAAACTCTTCCATGGCAAAGTGCAAAGCAGAATCATGCTGGTTTCTGTTTTTCTTACACCCTTCCCTCGCTGCACAGACAATGTGAGGAGAGGGCTCAGGAGCACACAGCGGCCAAGCAAGATGTAGAGTGTGTCAAGAGTGGGAGAATCCCTGTTCCCTGGGACCCACACAGCAGTTGTTCCTGAGCATTCCCCTGCACTGACCTGAGCACAGCCAGTTCTGAGGAGCTCCAAGCAGAGAGACTCTTGCTGAAAACCCTGTGAAACCCCAGATGAGCCTGCACTGCTCTGCCAGTGCTGACCAAAACAAAGGGGCTCTGTAGAGGCTTCCAGCTTTTCTTTGCTCTGGGTAGGCAGCAAAACCTGGCTGGACTGCAGGACCTTCCCTCATGGATGATGTTTCTGGTTCTTTGCCTCAACTCCCAAGTGACTAAGGGCTGGTGACATTTCCAGAAGGGCAAACCCAAGTCTGCTCCACCCAGCATGTGCAGTTCTCCTGCCCTGACACCACCCATGGGACAGATCCTTTTCCCACAGCCACAGCAAGAGAGAACACTGGGGCAGAGTTCCTCTGACTCATTAGAGGTTTCTTTTCCTCTTGTCCTCACCATGACCTCTCTTCATGTCCCAAGATGGCTTGGGCATCTCAGGCATTTAGCTTGGAGAGATTATTTTCTGAGGTATACTGGAAAGATGCTCTCTGCCTCTCATCCAGCTGCCCCAGGCTATTTTTCCCCAATATTTTTTTTCCTTTCTGCAGAAAAAAAAAAAGAAAAAGAATCAGTAAAAAAGCTGGACTAGAACCACCACACAGGGAAGGGGCATAGCACAATACCACTCCTCACAGACAAACGGGGTAAAGGATCCTGCAGGGGCCAGGCAATGGCATGAAGCTCCTCACAAGAGGGAAGGAGCTGTGAGCAGAGAGAAAAAAAAGGTTGCTTCTTACTTTAAAGCAAGTGTCTCAGCACAATTAGAAAAGAGTTGCTTAACTTTTGTAGAAATAGAGTGAAAGGCCCCAGACTCAGGTGCTGCCTTGCCATGGCTGGAGCCACACTCCCCACTGTGGTCCTCTTGGCCAGTTCCTTGCCAGGGTGGCTGGGAAGGGCAGCTCGTGAGCCCCTCTGCAGGGGTGTGGTGGGGTGGAGAGTCCCTGGGCACCCACATCTCTGCTGGGATCCTGAACTGGAACAGGACCCACCACTGCTCCTGGGGGCAACAGGGCTGCTCCTCAGCCTGGGAAAGGCCGGCCCCTAACGGCAGGAGAGGGATCCCACATGGCAGGCTCTGGCTGCAGACTCCCTGGTTGCTGCAAAAAGCCATCATCCCTTTGATCCTTGACCCGAGACGCTCGGGAAAGATCAGACACCTGACCCTGACAGCCCCACAGCCTGCAGTGGGGTGGTGGGCAGAGGACTTGTTTGTGTAGTGCTGGCTCTGGCAAGCTGAGGGGAGCGAGGTTCCTACATCACCTGCCGCCATCTGCAGTTAGAAGAGCCACAATACCCACAACAGAGTGGCTTAGGAATTTGCATCCTGGCATCCCCTACCCCTCAACTGCTCACCCATGATGCTTCAGGTTTCAGGAACAGAGCAAAAAATTATGCTCTTTTTCAAGACTGCAAAACACTTTTTTTTCGTAGCTAGAGGGCCTAGATGGCAGCTCAGACGTGCAATGTCAAGTCCTGTGTGTAAAGTAGAGCCCCAGTGTTCTGGATGTTCAGGGCAGAGCTGGTGATTCCACCACAGGCTGCCAGTGCTGCTCCAAAGGGGTGGCTCCCAGTGCCAGGCACAGCACACTCACCTGCGTGTCTCCTGGGATACCACGTGCTGTGGGAGAGACTGCAGGCTGGTGTGAGACTCCCCAAACTGGGCAGAAGAGACCTGCAGGGGGAACCGTAGTTCTCACTGAAAGTGCAAGGTACCATAAAAGGCCAGTTCAGCTCCAAACCATATTCCCAAATCAGTTCTGTATTTCTGCTGCAGGTATCAGTGCAGGAGGTAACATCAGCCAGGAAAACAAGCTGCTTGCATTATAAAGCAAAGCTGCCCCGACAGAGCGCTGGGGTGCTGGAAGTGCTGTGGATCCCAAGGAAGAGACTGGAGCCAGTTACAGCCTGCATACTCCCTCTACACACACGAGGCACTTGAAGAAAACAGCACTCCAAAATGGAAATTTGCCTTCTCCAGAAAGCAGTGGAGCAGCAGAAGCTCATTCACAGGTGGCCAGAGCAGAGCACAGCGTCTCCTTTGTGTTGACTCTGACAAGTGAGCAGTGCCCACATGGCCTCACGCCTGCCAGCTGCTGCCATGTGTTGTACTGAGCTGTCGGCAAGGCCCAGCTGGCACTGCCCAGTGAGGGATGCGGTTCAGCAACACATCAAACCATCACAGGAAAGCATTAATTTGCCTCTTACCTATTGTGCCCACTGCTCAGTAACAGCATGAAATATTAACAGGTCTTTATGTCCTTCTTCTGTTGAGGCAGGAGTCCTTTAGCACAGCAAGGAGCAGTTTGTGTTTAACACCTGAGCACACAGTACTTGCTTGGTCATATTTACATTATCCTCCATTCACTCACGCAAACACTGCAAGCTGCTTGGCAGGTCTCACGGCCAAAGGTTTCTGCAAGCAACAAGCAGTCATCCCAAGTCTCTGGGGATTTCTGTCACTCACTAGATTTGGAAGGGTCAACATCAAGACACAGCCTGTCCAGCAAGGCAGCTCATGGAGGCCCAGCTAACAGGAAAGGGCAGACAATGCAAAAGAAGAGCACTTGGGTACATGCAACATGGGCTAACAATTCAAAATGCTTCAAAAGGAGAAAACAGAATAGAAAAAGTGTTTTACATCTTCAATAAAAGATACTCCAACTTCAGTTTGACAGGTAATAGCTTCAGACAAAACAGGACAAAAACTAAGGAGTGTTTCTGAGCAATCAAGTCCCTAAAGCATTTTGTAAGGGACAAAAGCAGATACCTTTCCTGCAAGGAGGGTGGAAAAGTCAGATCAGAATGATTTGGCTAAGACACAAACTCTTCAGGAACCTAAGAAAAAGATCACCTTCTCCAGGAGAACTAGATTAAACAGTCTCTCCTGAGAATCTACTTTCCGCTACGGTACATTGATTTAAAACACCATTGACCATATTAACAGTGTAATTATACTTTAACTTTACAGATGGCAGGGAACTATCTTCCCTCCAGTGATGTAATTAGGAACTTGAGAGCAGGCACTGCAGGGAAAGCAGGAGCTGAGGTGAGAGCTTTGCTCTCAGGGGACCCTCTGCATACACAGTGCAAACCAGCTGTCCAGGACACACACAAAGGTTCACAAAGACAAAATCGGCTTGGTTGCACACCCCACATTTGCTGTGGCTTTGCTCAGCAGCTGCTTTCATCTCTCCATTCACATTTAAGGCCTGGAAACTACAGAATTACAAGACAGCAATCCCTTTTTATAGTATCAAGAGACCAGCATCATGTCCTAAAAACAAAGCATGACTCGTCTTGGTGAGCTTTTCCAGTCCTACCATTACTCCCTGTACTGAGTAAGAAATGAAGGGATCTGACCAAATGCACAAAGATTTTCCAAGTAAGGCAGCTGAAAAATCTCACTTTAATCTGACCCAAAAGTCTTTTTAGCATCAAATACTCATGTACTCAATTAAAATCTGCTAATAGACAGTTCTCTGACTTAGGGCAATGAGACAACCTAACACACATATAAGAAGTAAAATCTCAAATATATTTAAGGACAAATTAGCACCAGATTTTTATCCAGTCATATGGAGCCAGTGTTTTAAAATACCAGTGGCACGTCACACAAAAACAACTGATACCAGCTCAGTGTAAAGGATATAAAAGCAACATTTTCCTCGCATGGTGTGCTGTGTTCTGCTCAAGCTGGGAAATAGGGAGTGGTTACAGATTCTACAGAATAGGGCTGAGAACAGCAGAGAAGGAAGAGGGCAATAAAGATAATTTTACCTCATTTGTCCATACACTAAAGCATTTTTTCAAATTGGCAAACAAGCCTTAAACACCAAAAAACAAAAAAATAGATGAGCAATAGTGTCTCAAAATGTAACAAACTCACTCATTGAAATTCAACTGTTTAAAGATTTTAGTCAGTTTTACAGGACTTGCTTTAATTGCAAGAGCTATAAAATACATCCTTTATGGAAGGAAAAAACATTCCTGCACAGCTCCATCTGCTCCCATTGAAAGGATGTTTCAGCAGCAGTCAAATGTCTGGGCTGGCTTCCAGATAACACGAACAGCCAGAACAGCCAGGTCTCTTTTGTTCTCAGAAGGGGTGAACTGCAGCCGCCAGAGCCCACTCTCATCCCCTGCCAGGCCAATCCACTGCAGAGAGCTCCGTGGTGAGCTAGTGATTTTCACTTATCTGTTTTTTCCCCCTTAATCAAGGCCTGTGAGACAGTGCAGTCCCTGCCCAGAAAAAGCAAAGATACTGGTGCCACAGCTAAGCCTCCAGGTGCTTCGTGATCCTGCGGATTTTCTCCTTCTTGTTCCTGTTTCCGTGTTTTTTCCAGGGCTTTCCTACCACATTGGCTGGATTGGGTGCAGTCGTAGGCACGAGGCTGCTCCCAGGCCGGTACCCCATGGCAGCCCGGACCCCTTTCATCAGGGCACGAACGTTCTCCTGCAAAAGGAGACACAACCACCACTGACCAAGGAGAAGATACTCAACCACGGCAGTATGTCAGTAGAACAGACACAGCAAGCTCAGCCCCTGCCCCAGAGCTGCAGGAAGGTCACGGCAGGCAGCCAAACCTGCCAGCAGCTGCAGATCTGCCAAGCTGCGCCGGGTCCCCAGCGCCTGCCACTGACGTGACACCGTGTCCCAGCCAGTGCCAGCTCCAGCACCAGGATGGATCCTCACAGCCTCTGCTCTGTGCACAACAAATTGTCTTCACAAATAAATCTGGCGCCCAGGAAAGCCACAGACCAAAATGAGTTGCTCAAGTCTGGAGCGTGGGCAGCACTGACAGGGCTCACAGCTTGTGCCAGCACTTTGGGCAGACAGAGCAACAGTCTGGTAATCCCAAAAATTCGTTTCAGGTCATAGTTTTCT
>WBMY01006232.1:238288-248796 GCA_013397315.1 Donacobius atricapilla | reverse complement strand
TTTTTTTAAAAAGAGCCTGAGTTCTTGTTTTCAAAATGCATGATTATCTTAGCTGTGCTAAACAAATGGTGTTCCCATCCAGCTAACCAAACAGAATGGAACATGCTATCTATGACCCATCCTCTTCACAGCTAACAACCTGTTCTAATCTTTGTCAGGTATGCAGATCTGGTCAGTTATGGATTTCATATTTCACTATGAGTCATTAATACACTTTTTCAGTAGTGTAGGGACAAAACAGATCCCTGTGGGATCCAACAGGAATCATAAAAGTTAAGAAAAATTCCCATTTTTCACTTTATTTTGAGATTTCTTGACTGGATTTTAAATAAGTTTGTATTCTTTTCATCTGATTTCAGGTACTGAGTCAAAACCTCCAGGTAGCACGGAATCAATTGTCTTAAAAAAGCTTATCACATCCTCTAAATACATCAGCTCAGGAAAGGAATGTCAATTTGAACGACCTGTTAGTTCAAAACCATGTTCTGGGTCAGCTGCCGTGTCATTCCTCCTCGGCTTTCTTCCCAGCCACCCTCCTGTTTGTTCAAGATTGATGTCTGATTCCTAATGACAAGGGTCACCCTGCTGACCTCTGAAAAATCCCATGTGCACACCTCATTAGCACTCCTTCTGTCACCTAGGACATTCCCAGTGATTTAGGAGATAATAAAAAGAAAAGAGAGCTCTTGGGTAGAAATTACATGCAGATCCCACAGCATCAAACACCATTAACTCAACCCAGCCCACCTCCATCCTCAAAGGTGGTTTTCCCCCAGTAACTACAGGTGAGTGCAGCAGAAACTCCTAGAATAAATCTCTTCCAGAATTTACCTGATGGAAAAACGCTTTGTCAACCACATTTTCAATTTGTTTTGCTTTGGTATTTTTCTCAGGCTTCACCTGTCCAGTGGCCTGCAGAGCTGTACTGTCAGGACATCTTTGATGTTGGTGCTGAAAATCATTTGGGTCAATACCAGGAGGTGGGTGGCAATATAACAGCTTCCCCTGTGAAAGCAATGGGACACGGTTATTACAAAAGAAACTCCAAACCTAAGAATGGCCTGAAGTTTAGAGGCTCACACTGGCAGACTATCAGTACACTTTATTTCTTCTCCCAGGCAACAACTTAGGTTTGACTCCTAAGTTAAAGTACTGTTCCACCTCTACATCAAAGTACCATTTGCAGCTGCAGGGTCCAGCTGCAGACAACAGAGAGAAAAATCTCAGGACACCAGGGGATCCTATTAAGAAATTATCAACAATAAGCTGCCGAGAGGTGCTGCAGAAGCACGCAGTATTACAACACTCAGAGCAACAGTCCTTAGTGCCAAATATTGGTCCAGCTGTACATTATGGGTTCATTTCCTGAGTATCTGCTAGCTAGTTTGGAGGTATGATTATTTATTTAGCTAGCACCATATTTTTAAGCAATCACCTTTCTAAGATTAGGCAGCTTGAGAAATTCAATTTATTCTTTTAAAACATAGAAGAGTCCAATTTAAAGTCTTTTAATACCTGGTGATTTTATCCAGGGAAATAGAATTTACTTGATTGTACTCCAGTGCAACCTTCAGTTCACCTCTGAGAAGGGAAGAAAACCCAGATGTACGAAGCACTTACACTGACATAATCTTTTAACACATATCGAGCTGATCTCGGCTGGTCTGGCTGTCCACGAGCGGTCATAAAGCCCCTCATATCTAGAAGAGAAATCCAAAGTATATATTGTGTAAGTGCAAGAGAATGTTAGTATGTTTTCCTCCGCTGCCTAACCACCCATTTATATTCTTTCTCAAAAATACTCCCTTAGTAAGAGGCTTCTTTTGGGGAAAGCAGGGAAAAAAAAAGGAAGAATTTTGGTGACTGTAAAGGTACTGCAGAAACATTTTGACCTGAAAGAAATTATAAGAGCTGACATCTCCATACTAGGAGAAAACTGCTAGGGTTTCATTTTTGTTTGAAAGGTAAAGGAATGAGAATTGACTGCATTCTTCAAAGTCCAATTCAGACACAGATGGTGGGAGGTATCCGGAAGGGTAAGAGCACCACGCTATAGACTGGTAGGGCATTTCACCAGTATCTTCCACACCATCACTACATCTGTCAGATGAGACTGGCAAAGCACCACTCCAACACACAAAGGAGATGAGCCAAAGACCGTTCCTGAGAGGAGGGCGAGTCCTATCGAAGAGGTCCAATGCACAACAAACCCAAGCTGGGCCTAACTTTCCAACGTTCTGCTAAGGCCATGTTTAGAACCATGCACACAGTGGAGGTGACAGGTTTTAAAAGGATCATCACTTACATCCATATGCTGTCAGCAGTTCTTCAGCTGTTGGCTTTCGATCTGGGTCCTCATCTTCCCTTGGCCTTATGATATTTATTCCATAGGTTGCTTCCAAAATGTTTCGTGGGATATGCTGGCAAACATAAGCTAGTGAAGGAAACCACTTTGTGATTTATAGCTACACAAGTAATCTTGCCCTTGTCACTCTAAGAGCATACACAAAGAATGACTTTTGTTGCAAACCAGAAAAATAACACAAGTGTGACAACATGACTAAGTTGAAATGAGACAGGAAAACACCAACACAGCAGGAGTGTTTTATCCAGTAGGTCCCACCTCCCTCAAAGCATGTGCACGCCTGTGCTGCTAGCAGGGCTGGAACATGCTACTTGGCATACTCCAGATCCAGCCCTTTCATGCCCTCTCAAACCCCATGCAAAGGATATTAGAGAAATAGGTGGAACATGGTCCCTCATCTGATCTATAGGCAGAATTCCAGAACAAATCATTTCTGCCTTGGTAGAGACGAAAGATGGCATCACCAGACCAGGGCAATCACAAAGGCACAGGCCAGGCTCCACATACAGGGTCTACATGATAAATAACACATTGGTTCACTATGGCAAGTCAGTGTCCATGGAGGAAAAAGGAACAACAAAAAATAAATCAAATGCATAGATAAAACATGGATGCAAATGACAATAAGCAGAAATTCTACTAACACAGACACCTGCCCTGGTCCCAAGACAATGAATTAAGGAGATCAGATGTAGAAGACAGCAACACTTTCAAAGTTCCTAAATAAGGTGTCCAGATGGGGGCAGCAAGATCTTCAGCTCTCCAGGCTGATGGGAGAGAAGAAAGCACTCCAGAAGCCTTTAAGTGTATTGGACCTTCTGAAACATCTAGGAGTTTGAAAAGTACAAATCCCACAATGGTCCCACACTATAGCATTGGAATCGCTACCTCAAAATCAGAGCTTAATCAATATGACAGCATCAGCAAAACTACATTTATTCACAGCAATGGTGTAGACAAGGATAGTCTGAAACCTTGACCTTAACCTATTTAGAGGGACACTCACTTTAAAAAGCTTTTCTCCTCATGATTGGTGTTGGAAAAAAAGGGGCAAGGTAAGTAAATAAAATCAGGAGATCAAAAACATGCCCCATTGCACAGCAGCTCTCATGAGTGGCTCAAAATCAAGCATGAGTTTAGAAGCAAGAATTAAAGTTCCAAAATTAGACACATCAAGACCACACCTCTCCCTCCTACTCTGCCAGCCACAGTTCAGGCTGGCAGTGTTCTCAGTGAGTGCATGTGGTTGCAACTAAGTCATAAAGAAGTTCTCTTTCACTGGAGAAAAAGAAATGATAAAAAGACTGATGTTATTTGTTAGCAATACCTGGAAGTGTTTTGTACGGCCTGGTGTAGCAGACACCGACACCTTCTTATTTCCAAGGATTGTGTTGATGGTTGAACTTTTGCCAACATTAGGGTAACCCACCTAGGTGACAACGAAATGAAATGTTAACAGATAGGGTGATGCCAAAAGACTGACGGAGCTCTGATACAAAAGTTCTTTAATAAAACTTACTAAAAAAAACACTAGGGCAAGCAGGGTGGCACACTGAGCTCCAGGAACTTCAGTATTCATCTTGGCACAAAACCCACAGTAATTTGTGCTTGCTAGTTTGTATACCCTTATAGGAAGCCAGGCTACAGGAAGAATTTTTCCCATGGATGGCACATGGAATTAAAATTTAGATTAAGTAAGCTCCATTTAAGCACAAAGTCCAACTCACCAGCCCAACATTTACTTCCCCATCCTTCACCCTTGGTGCATTGTGCATAGTTTTGAATATCTCCAGCAGCTCATTTCTCTGTACCAGATGGCTGAAGTTCCTGACGTTCCTGTTCTGCTCCTGCACTCTCTGCTGCAGTGCAGCACCATCAGTCCTGCTTTCCATCCTCTCTGGAGCAACAGCATTTATGTTGTCACCAGCTTCATCTTCAGAACAGGTTTGCCAGTCCTCCTCTTCATCATCTTGACAGTCTTCATATTCATCACTGCTGTTACCATCGCTCACCAGACCCTGGTTTACACTTGGCCAAGTGCTGCCTGTGGATGCTCTCTCTGCGCCACCTTGTGCTGTGCTGTCGTCCTCTTGACTGGAGCCTTCACCCTCAGAACTGCTCGGGTGCTCCGCTGCCCCCTCAGCGCCCAGCTCCTGTGGGAACAGCAGCTCAGAGGTGGAATGCAAAGACAACACCAAGCCTTGCTGCTGGCTGCAGCTGCTGCAATGCAGGCAGCTGTCATCAGCCTGAGCTGATCCCAAGAGCTGACAACTCACTGTGTTCACATCACACGGGGGTTTTTTAGAGCTCTTAAGTAGGATGTAGGAAAAACTAACCCGCTTTAGGAGAAAGACAAAAGTATTCCAAGATGGACTGTTCACAACTTCTCTGTGAAGTCATTAAGAAGTTCCTATCCAGAATGAATGTGTGCACACCAACATCGGTTTAAATTATTAAGTGTTCCGAGTAAAAGGAATGAATGCTGTTTTTGCAAAATATTCAGAACACAAAGCCAGTTTGTTTCATGTCTAAATATCTCATTAAAATAATTTCAAGCTGTTTTGCTTTAAGTCAAGTCTACATTTCTTTCATGCAGAGTTTACATTCAAAAATTAAGATATTTTCACAAAAATAGTACTTTGGCCTTTCTTCCCAAAAAAGAGAAGAGAACTAACACCTTCAGTCTTACTTTTAAACTGGTTTGTAAAAGCATTTTATACAAGGACTGTAAACCAGATGAACAGAGTACTTATTTTTGGAAGGATACATGGGATATTCCACAGCTGAATGGCCGCAACAGAAGAAAGCAGCACCTACTGATAACATTAATTTGGGGCAGTAATTTGGGGCAGCAGCTCAGTTTGTGCCACTGGGTAAATGGCTTTCAGGTACTTTAGGTTCTGCAAGAAACACCTCCCCTCCCTGGGAAAGAAAAAAACCTCTATACAGATAACCCCATTTCTCACTGCACCCCTCTTGGAAGGGTTTCCAATTCTTTCAATGAATTAAGAGTTTGCAAGCAGGTCTACAAGGGTTGTTTCTGCTTTCTGCACGTTGTTCACCATTTTACTCTCCTCACTTTTCTCTCTGAATTGATCCTTCAAATGCTGTTTTACAGCTGCACAAGTCTTTAAAATAATCCTTTTATGCTCAGGTATATCACAAGGATAGCTCAAAGCAAGTTACCAGCTGCAGCCAGCACAGACCTAGTTTGAACTGGTGACCTACAGTACCTTTGATTCTCCGCACAGCCGTGCACACTCTGCCAAGGCTGACCAGAACACCACCTTGACACCCTCTTTTTCAAAGAACTGTGCCCAAGCAGCACGTTGCTCCTCACTCAGCAAATCTGCTTTGTTGATCAGGATCATGTTCTCCTTGTCATTACTGACTTCCTTAACATAACTTTCCTAAAGAAAACAAGAGAAGGATCAGTTTGTACTCTGGTTTTGACTCCTTCTACCCCAAGGCAATACAAGAGCAGCAAGACAAATTACTCCATGAAGCTCCAGATGATGGAAGCTTACCATCCATGGATTGGTGGAAGTGCTGTTCAGCAGACAGTTACAAGAACAAATTGGTGCATGCAACTACCACAACACACCTTGTTGCTGGCCACATGTGCAAACACCTTGTCCACTTACAGCTGTGACAAGATATTAAAGAGCACCCTGCAGCAGGAGTTCCTAAGGTAATTATTTGAGTAATTTCATGTCTCCCTGATGCAGTGCTCTATTGCCTATCATTACAAACTTGTCACTTCAATAATTTTTGATCCTTTGTAATCCTCACCCACTTTTATTCCACTATGCTTTTACATAAGAAAATTACTTTATGCAAGCACACTTCTAGTGGGTAATGAGGAGTAATATAGTATCTGCAATGTAACATCTGCAGAAGTGCCTCTAAATCCACAGCATTCTGGGTGAATTACTAAAAGACAAAGAAAAATAATTTCATGCCAAAATACTTGGATCTATTAATAAGATATCTGATTAGGTAAAACAGGAGAACAGCTTCAAGGTGGCTGAATGCATTAAAGGAAAGACATACCACATAAACTATAAGACACAAAATGAAGACAGCATTCAAGAAAGTGGTTTACTTACCAGATCTTGACATCTAAACAGAAGGGGGTTTCTGGCATCTACTATCTGGACTACAATATCACTGCAAAAGTAAAGGAAAGCCCCATAAAGTACTCCTTCTTACCTTGCCTCAAAGGAAGCAGTAAGACACAGCAATTACTCCTTTTAGGTTTTGCTTGGAATTTTGATAGTTTTAACAGTATTATCCTACTGAATAGCTTTACTGAACAACAGAGCATCTCAGCAGCCCACCTGCCCAACAGAGCCATGCCTGTGCTACAAGCCAGTACTGCTGTAGAGTGTTTCCTCCTCACTTGGCTCATTCTCCTCTACAACTATACACCCAGCAAGGGGGAAGAAACATGCCAGTTTTGCCAACCCATCTACCCTTCAGAAATGCTCAGCAGACCAGAACCACAGTAGTGGTACTCCATCTTTTAGAATGGCACTAAAAACTGTGATAACACAACTTCATTTCTGTCTATTGTCATCCTCAACTGTGGCAGGGTGGTTATGGAGAGCAAGAGGTGGTTTTCCTACACAGCAAGATATTTTGGAACATAATGTCCTCCTTGCATGGAACAAGATGTACAAAGCCTCCCAAAAATGACTTGCGGATTCTAAGCATTTGATATTGGGTATTTTCAAAAGTTCCTTTGTGCTCTTTTTGTCACAAAAAGCATAAAACAATGAAAAAGTAGTTAAATGCAATGGCTTCAGATCCCAAAGGCATCCATGCTTCTTTTGTCAAAAGGAGAGGAAAATTTAATTACAGCCTCTTCCACTAGAACTTCTCCAGGCGAGTAATTTAAAATACTGTCATGTATTAACACATGCTAGTTCTATTTCTTTGACAGGGATTTCTGTTAAGACAGGACAGCTTTAGAACACCACAGGTCGAATGGAAGAATTTCAAGCCTTACTAAACACTTCATTTCGTATTAAAAAAAANNNGAAAAAAAAAAAAGGCAATAATCCCCCCAAGGGAATAATTTAATAAGCCACACGGGTACAAAGAGGGACTACACAGTTACAGACATTCAAAGATCAATACAAGAGAAAGCTGACACCATCGTAGTGGGATGGGATACAGAGAAGTCACTGAGCCACACTGCTGGGAACTAGTTTGAAGCAAATACATGGAAAAGGCTGATAACAGATCAAATTATCTGGAAAGGTTAAAGGACTGAGTGACTTTTCCATTCACTTCTGAGACAGCATCCTCACTCTACAAGAAATAAAAAGCTTCAACAGGAGCAGAAAGGCATTAATGACACATTCCAGTCACCTCAAAACACACAGTACACTCATACCGCACACACCCTACAATGAATGTTCCTGACCAGCACTCTCCCAGCCAAAGGCCCAGCAGCATTCAGTACAAAGCCCCTTCTGTGAAAGGGCCAGCTCACCATGACCTCACTGGTGAAGTATTTTTCAATTTTAGGAAAGTGAAATGAGATTATCTCAAACTTAATTACTAGTGAAATTAAATGCCCCAGTTAGATTAACGTAGCAGATAGCACTCTTATTGTATTACAGCTCAGCAGAGCAAACAAAGCTATTCCTGTGATATGACAGCCTGTTGTCTTCTGGGCACTGCTGAAACTTCTGTGTGTGGCAAAGGGCCAAGGACCAAGAGGCTCCTTCTTTCCCAACATTACTCAGTCCTTGCCTCCTGCCCCGGAACATCAGCTGCAGCTGTGTGGTTGGGAAAGAGGGGAATGGGTTAATCTTGGCAAGAGACTTCACAGGCACTTTCTCAAAGGAGGCCTCCCATACTGAGTTACTGGAGGAGGCCAAGAGCAGCAGCCACTGAAGAATCTTCAGAGACTCACAGTGAACCACCTGCAGATCACACTGCTGAGAACCAACGGGCACCACTAAGAAGCTGCCCTTCTTTACATCATATTTTGATCACTTCCAAACAAAATCACTGCAGTGCTGATAATAAAATATTACTAACTTAATAATTTTTCCGGTGCTGAAACATTTGACGCTTGTCTCAAAAGCTACAGTTCATGAAAATACATTCAACATCACTTTTAAAAAGTGGACAGCAAAATACTTTACCTTCTTTCAATGACTCTCCAAAGCTGACGCCAAAATTCCAAGTTTCTTTCAAATGGGGTTAGAATTAAATTTTTCTCTTCCTCAAGACTAAGGCAAAACAGAAAAAATAATGTTACATTTGGTCCCTGGCAGGCTGTAACCTCACTACCAGTTCTTCCCTAGATCCACAAGCCTTTAGTTTTGCAGAGAACAATCAAACCAAACTCATATAGAGGTATACTATTTCTGATGTTTTTTCAAACAGATCAAGCACTCAGGTACACTGCTGTCCGTGGCACTGGTTTTGTGGTGACACAATGGCTCCTGATCTCGTCAATATGGAAGTGGTAAAAGATGGAAAGAACAAGAACTCATCAAGAGTCTGCCTGTGAAATTTGAGAGCCACAACAATAAATGAGGGAAGTTATCCCAGGTACCAGCAGTTATTTCTTAGTTGAGTACCACTTGGAAAAAATAACGAAATTTGGGGATGGTACCTGAAATACCTCTATACAACCTTTAACTTGGTGTTACCACCACCTGAACAACTTTACTCATGTAAACGTGGGTTTGCAGGGTGTGAGCAGATACCACCCAACCCTCCAAGCCAATGGATGCAGCACCAGACCAGCACAAGCTGCTGTACGCAGCCTGGCAGCACTGCCTTCTATTCAGAGCAGCATTGTTGTGTCTCTTAAAAGACACAACCAGTATCGCTCTACTTCACAGGTGAATGAAGAACATCACATGCCATCCTGAATTATTTTAAAAGAATATGCACACACAAAACAGCTTTGCAGAGCTGACCACAAAGACATGCTGGACTGTGGCTGGGATGTCCAGCCTTCCAGGACAAGTACAAAGAGTAACTGAATAGACTTTGTTTTATTGGTCCAACAAGGATAAGTACAACCCACTGCTTCGTCACTAAATGCCACCAGCTACTTACCTAGCCACAAGTAGCATACTCACTGGGCAAGCTGTCGCCTCCACTCAAGAAAGCTCTCTCTCTCTGCTTGCTTCAAGTCCTCTGCACTGGTTGTCCTATCCCAGTGTGGCCTATAACAAGCAAATTTTGGAGTGGTCAGAAATAGCAGTCAGTCCAGTTACATGACTTCAGGAAACATAAAGAACATAAATATCACACAATCAGCTATGCTGAGGTAATGGTTCAGAAGTGCATTCACCTGTTTCCAGCAGGTAAATTTCCTTGTTCCTTCCAATCTCCATTAGCAGAGATCATGTACACCAAATACCACAAAGCTGTTCTCTGGAGCTAAGTTTTGTACGGTCCTTAAGATGGGGATTAATCTCTCTGTTTGGCATTCACAGAGCTCCAGAAATGCTCACCAGGCAGCCTGGACGCACCTGCTACAGCAGTGCCAAGCTCTGGGCAGGAAAGCCACACCATCAGACAAGAGGGGCTGGCACTGGCAGCACTTACATGGCAGGCAGGCACATGTGCTGTGAGTTACAGCAGGCTCATGCAGGCAAGTTAGTGGCTTCTCCAAAAGCAGGGTATTTTCAACCTGAAGGCTGTCCTCAGGCTTGCAGCCACAGAGGGATCAGCCACAGAGCCCCACTCAGCCAAGGGGCATCCGGGCCCAGCCCCGCAGAACTCACCTCCGTGGGATGCGCAGGAACTCCCGATTCTCCTGGTGCAGCTGCCGAACGCGCTGCGCCTCCTGTGCTGTGAGCAGGCCCGTGCAGCTCTGGGCAGACACGATCTGGGCATTCAGACGCTCTGAAGGGAGAGACAGTCATCCAAAGCCAGCTGTCCCCAGCCCTGCTACCCCTGCCAGCCCATCCTGCCCCTGCTGACCCCAGCCCCGGCTCCAGGCCTCACCACCCGCCCGCAATTCCCGCCCGGCCAGACCCACTGCCAGCCCCCACCGGCATTCGCTCATCCCAGAACCGGTGTCGCCCCGCCCCGGGATCCCCTCCGAAGCCCCGGGCCCGTCCCAGCTGCTCACCGGCCATGAAGCGGGTGCCGGCCAGCTCGG
>WBMY01006232.1:79840-227764 GCA_013397315.1 Donacobius atricapilla | reverse complement strand
CGTCGGCGGCGCCGCAGGGACGCACCGGGTGCCCTCCGGGAATGCGCGGCCCCGCCGGGGCGCACCGCGTTCCTTCCGGCCTGTCCTGGAATGCACGGTCCCTTCCGGGCGTGCACGGCCCCGCCGGGGCGCACTGGACCCCTCCGGCCCGTGAGNGGTGCCGGTGGCCGCCGGAGCCGGACCCCAACTCGCCGCGGCCCGAGGAGGGGAGGCGGCCGCGGGCTGTTTACCTCCGGCTCAGCCCTTGAAGATCTGCCAAATTCCTGGAATAGCTTTCCCTGGGGAGGGCGGCGGGAGGGAGGTGTTGCGCCTTGTTTACAGTCAGAAATCTCACATCCGAGAGGCCCCCCCGCCGTTTTCTCCATTAAAGTCACTCCATCGTGCTGTTGTGTCCAAGAGGTTTGCACTGTTGTCAAGTTGGGTTTTTTTTACTATTATTTTTAAGTTAGACCTTTTTTTTTTGGGCCCCGGTCCTGTCCCCGGTCTCAATGCTCTAGATCTTTTGCTGTGCAAAAGAAGACTACTTGTGGCTGTTCACCTGTACATAGGGAAATGTATGCAAATACATTTTGTTATTTTTAAGAACACCACCATTGCAATCTCCTCTGTTTGCACATATGTGAAGAAAATAAAGATGACGGTAACTTAAAAGAAACTGGGGTCACTGTGGCAATTTGGCCTGTGTGTGTGGATTCCTGTAAGGAGCTGGGGGAGAGAGATCCCTTGGGAAGTGTTGTAGGTGCAGGAGAGCACTGCACAAAAAGGCTGTTTCAGGCATCAAGCGTGAATCCCGCTCGCTGGAAATGTTAGACTACAGGGAAACACACTGAGCGCTTAAGGACTCTTAAAAGGCACACGGATGAGGTTTTCTCTCTGCAGCCTCTAATGATGGGCAGGAAAGTGAGACGCCTCTCATCAGGGTGCTCTGGCTGGATTCTAGTCTAGAGGAACCCAACTGCGGAGCCCTGAGGTGCCCCTGAGGCGAGGTGCCCCTCGCCTGGGCACTGGGAATACTGCACAGTGTTAATGCTGTCTGCATCCAGCTGCTGCAGCTGGTCCCTCGATGCTTGCGGTGCTAGCCTGAGACAATTTTATAACCTCACCCAGGATAAGCAGTGAAGTTGATTAGCCACGGGACTGCCGCGATATTTTTAGCTGTAAATCTGTAAGTGGCAGGCTCCCAGGGTAGGAGAGATGTTCCGGTTTCATTTGTCCCCAAGTGGAGGTATCAATTAAGAGATAATTAATCCGTCATTTCTCATGTCTAAATGTTTTCCACTGTGCCTGTGCTGCAATCAGTGGAGTTGCAGGAATGTCAATGAAAAGCCCAACCAGCTGCCAGGGCCAGGCCACGCTGCTTGTGCAAGGAGCCCACCTCAGAACTTGTAAATACCTCATTAGAACCCATTGCAAAATCTGCCACCACACCAGACCATTGTTTCAGTATGAGAGGAGGGAGGCACAGTGGTGTGGCTTTCATGGGAGGGGGTAATGGGGGAAATCCTCCCAGAGTGGGCACCTTCTTGTCCAGGCACCTTCTTGCCTTGTGATGGGCAGCGAGATGCAGCAGGTGACAGTGGCCACTGCTGGATTTGAACATGCTCAGGCTGGCACTGCAGAGACACACCTTGCTAAAGAAATACTGTGTCTTGCTGCTTTTTCTCAGACAAAGCTCCTTTTG
This sequence comes from Donacobius atricapilla, assembly GCA_013397315.1. Taxonomy (NCBI): domain Eukaryota; kingdom Metazoa; phylum Chordata; class Aves; order Passeriformes; family Mimidae; genus Donacobius; species Donacobius atricapilla. The sequence continues at coordinate 226,083 of WBMY01006232.1, read as the reverse complement.
CAGCGAGGCGGGAGGGAAGGGGCACGAAGGGGAAGGGAAACACCCGAAAGAGTTCATCCCAAAGTGCCTTCCCCAAGATGGGGCTTGCCAAACTGCCTGGCTGGCAGCAGGGAACCTTCAGTGCCCTGGGCTGAGGTGAGTGCCCCAGGTCCATGCCCAGAGCTCTCTGTCACTCCTGCTCTCTCCCGGGCAGAGGGAGCAGGCAGTGCCCGGAGCAGGGAGCAGAGAGGGCACGCCGGGGGAGTCACGGGGGTTCGTTAACTAACCCTGGGTATTGAATGACCGGGTGGTGTTTGCTTTGCATCCTTCTGTGTGCTTAAAGGTGGTTAATGGCCTGAGCTTCGTCAATGCCTTTCCTCTCTCCAGAAGAGCCATCATGTCTGCAACAGTGAGAAAAGGTTTTTATCGCATGCCACGAGCTAAAAGCACAATTCCCTGAGCAGCAGTAGCAGCAGCCAGGGCTTGAAGCATTTCCCCTTGAAGCCGTCAGCAGGGCTACTGTGCAGTTTCCTTAGAGGCCTGTATAGATCATTAGCTGTAGAGTCCAAATCCCTTTGTGCCTGGGATAGATTGGTATTAGAATCATAGAAAAAAATGTCATATGTACATCTGCAGTGCTGGTGTGAGGTTATTCATGTGTGCTTAGCTGTCCTGCCCTCCCCATAGCAGCATGCATGGGCCTGCAAATGAGAACAAGTGCATGTGAGGAGAAAAAGGTTCTTTTATTTTCTGCACAGCAAGTTTGAAGGAACATCTTCCTAGAAAAAGGAGAGGAGGAGAGAGCGAGACCTTCTCTCCAATAGATTTGGGTAAAAGGCTGAGGTGCTGCTGTTTTTTCCTTTTAAGCAAGTAGCTGCTTGCTAAGCTGAAAAGCCTACTGTTGGCTGATGGGCTGGCATGGGGAGGTGCAGCAGGGCTTTGGGAAAGGCCTGTTCCCATACATAGAAGACAAACTGTTCTGTGGTCTCTGTTTGGTGCCAAGGTTGATGCCAGTCCCCGAGCCAGGGCTGCTGCCCACTGACAGTGTCCCACTGAGGATGGCACTGCCCCTGCTTGGGCTGTGGGCAGAGACACGTTCCCTGCTGATCAGGCTCCATCCATCAGCACTAACTCAGCCTTACAGCTGAGGATGGTGAATCAGCCCCTGACGCAGTGGAGGCGTGAGGGCTGCGCAAAGAGCAGCAGAGACTCTGAAACTGCTTCCCAACAGCTGGCAGTCCCATCCCACTGCTGCTTTCCCAGGGACAGGCAGGCAAAGGGAGAGCAAAGGCAGCCTGATAGCTCTGCCAGTAGGTTTCAACTATGGGCAAAGAAGTCAAATGTGGGAACAGCTGTTTGCAGACTTACATGTCAAGCATTGCTATCTGCCCTTGGTGCAAATCGTTGCCCTGCCCAGGCTTGGTGGGCCAGTCAAGGAGGTTTCCAGCACAGCAAGGCTGAACACTGAGCTTCACACATCTCTGACCTAGCAGGCAGCAAGTGATGATTTGGCCAGAAAATACCTATAAGAAACAACACAACACTAGGAAAGGCAATGATCCTGCTCTGAGCCTGACACATGGCAAGTCAGCTTAGGTGCTGCACCAGGTGCCTGAGGTTCCCTGAGTGTGTTATGGCTAAATAGAGCATGTGAGTATTCCAGGCAACAATGATGGCTCCCAGAATATGAAGAGATTAAGGGGAAAAGAGCCCTTTTTGCTAATACTATTTATTGATTGTGTATTTGCTGGTGTACTACAGATTTTCTCCTACAAATGAGGCTGAGGGGGGACCACACAAATGTGGAAGTGTTGGCAGGATCCCATGTACAACTTCTTGTTTTTCTCTGCCCTTAGCATGCCCTTCTCCCATCTTTAGGTCTTCCTCATCCACAACAGGAAAAAATATCATGTGCAACCAGAAAAATTAGCCAGTGGTCAAGTGGAATGAGCCAAGTAATGAAATGACTTTTAGCCCAGACTGTAGTACTGATTTAGATCCAGAATTATTTGCAGTTTAGTTTGGAGATGTGCCTTGCGCGGGGCACATCCAGTTTGCCTGAACAGGGGGGACGATGTGGGAACTGCTGGCTGAGGGGCTGCTTTGGACTCCTGGATGTGAAATCTTGTTGAATGGCACCAGGTCAGTGGTGAAAACCTCTTCCTTTTTGGGGGCTACAGGCAATACTCAGTATCAAGTACAACTCTGGGACAGTTCCAAGTCACCTTCAGCACACACACTGTGACTCTCAGAGAAGCAGGAAGGTGTCAGGATTTCCTCCTAGGCGGTGTGTTGGAGAAGAGCAGCTGACATGTCCCACTGCTGTTAGTCATTCCCAAGGCATCACAACTGTCCCATTGCCCAATTCTTGGCCATCACACCAAACCCTCTATTATTCAGTGGGGAAAAAATCCCCAATTTCAGCCCGCAGGGAAGGCACAGGGCAGACAACCTACAGTCAAACTGTCCAAGGGGTTGTGGGTGACAGCACTGCACGGCCCCTGGGATTCTTGGGTGAGAGTGGGCAGGGTCCCACTGAGGATGAAAAAAACTGGCGTGCTGCAAGGAGAGTGCAGTGCCAGCCAGATATGCCTCACCTCCTGCTTCTCCTGGAGCTGGGAAGAAAAAAACCTTGCATTTCCAAGGTCAGCAGCAGCCCCAGCTCCTGCAGAGCTCATGTGCTGTGAAGGCGTCTCCCCCTCCTCACCCCAGCCGCTGGTAGCAGCAGGGGCTGTTTTCCTCAGCAGCTGGAAGGAGATGATGTGCAAGGACAGGAATGTGAGGGCAGGCAGCCAGGGCAGCACAGGGACAGCGTGGGGTCCCAGAGGCCAGGCCAGGTCGGTTCATCTGCAGGGCTCAAAGAGCCCCATGGAGGAACCGAACTGACCTGGCCTCTCAGGTTCTGCTTCTCTGCACATCTCCATCACCCACCCCAGACAACGTGACACCTCCAGCTTGCTGCCTGGTGCCTTGTAGGGGCCTGAATCTTGGTTAATGCCTGGCAAGGTGCATGAGCTAGAGGGGAGCAGAATAGTCTGCTGCTACAGCGCCGCAGGAAATCAAAGCTATGCATTCAGAAAACCATGACATTCCCCATTGCCGGTGGGGGGCTCTGCCTGGTGGGAGGGCTGAGCACTGTGAAAACACTCAGAGAAACAGTTATATAATGAAGGACAAGGTCTCAATCCAGCCCTTGGCTCGACAAGGTGGCTCTGCAAGGAGCTGAGCTCCAGGCTGCAGCTGCCCAGCACCCTCCAACATCCAACACTGGTCACTGCGGTCCATGCTGGTGCTTAGGGGTGGAGGTGGGAGAAAGGCTGCATAATGCTTTTTCCCAAGCTGGGAAATGTTCTGCATGCTCAGACTTGGTAAGCCAGAGCACAGCTCCCATGTGTGGGCTTAAATCAAGCCCCTTTGATGGTAGAAACTGGGCAAGGTCTGGGGCAGGATAGCCCAGGACTGATGAAGGTCAGGGTCTGCTAGTTGCAGGCATCTCAGCTTTCATGCCACTGCCCAGATGTCTTGGACCCAGTGGTGGCACATCGTGGTATACATCATCTGTCCCTTTGCCCCAAAATAGGGACATACGCTCAAACATATGTTCTCTGCTTTGTGGGAAGGACCCTAGAGAACTGGTCACAGTAAAGGGCTTTGCCTCCTCCCTTACTCTCCCGCTCTGAAATGGAGGGCAGCTGTGCAGCCTTGCCTCCTGCAGCTGGTCCTGCTGCCACCCCACAGAGGCGTGACATGCTTAGTGTTGCATCTGGGTCTGGAAATCCCTGCTGCTCTGGCACAGGCGAGCAGGGGGGACACAAGGAAAAGGCTCTGGGATGGGATTCATCACTCCTCCCGCAGCACTGTGAGGTTGCTCGCGGTCTGCTCAGATGCATGAACAAGCTGAACCATGACATTAATTAGAGCTGACAGTGTTCCTGGAGGGAGCTGGCAGAGCAGCAGCACCAAAGCTGCTGCTGCTGGGTCTGTGTGCAGAGCCAGGCTCTGCAGCAGGCTGGCCAGGCCGTGCCACAGCCCTTGAGTCCTGTGCTCACTTCAGCTCCAAAGATCACAGTGGGGGGTACACCCTCAGTCCCAAGGGACAGGAGAGGCTGTGCCCAAATCCAGCCCCACTGAGCATCTTCCCAGCATTGCTCTGCCCTTTCCAGCCAGCCCTGACTGCAGCTGGGCACTGCTTTTCCCAGGCCTGACACTTCCCTCTGGCTCTCCCCTTTTATTGTGGCTCTTTGCCCCCAAAGTGCTCTGCCCTCAGCATCACTGTTTCTCACCAGCTCTTTTCCCATCCCAGTTTCCTGCTGAGTAAGAACTGACGCTGCTGTTTCACAAATGCCATCGAGGATTGCCTGCACTGGAACACAGTGCAGGCAGCCCAGAGCAGTAAGGGTTCCTCCTCCACCGGGCAGGGAACAGTTAAGGGAATTAGGATGAAGAGTTGATATAAATAATTTGGTAGCTCCTGTAGGAAGATTGCAATTTAGCTTAATTATCATAATTACATTTTCAATCTCTCTGCTAATTCTTATGAAACAATAGAGTCAAGTGTGAATGCAGATGCCTACATTTCCTACCAGTGTCTTCTCATTCTGCTGCTTAAAATAAGTCCATGGAGACACTGAACCAGGCAGGAGGGACGGCAGATGTGGTATTACCCCAGCACCTCATTTTGGGCATCGGGAAGCCTCATTCCCTTCTGCCTGGCAACAGGGATTTTAACTTCAGCTCCAGGATCAGCAATATGGTTGTCTGAAACTAGCTCACTTTGGTGTAAAAACATCATCTCTTCTGCTGGAAGTGGAGGAAAATAGTCTGGAAATATTTCTTTCTAAGCACGGAGATGCACACTTTCTCTGCCCAATCTGTGGCTGATGACCCCCAGAGGCAGCTCCATCCATGTTCACGGTGGCCCAGGAGACCACACCAGTACAAGCGGAGAGCCAGGCCTAGGCAGCTACTGGCAGGAATGTTCATTTGCAGCAGCTAATCAAAGCAGTGTTAGTGATGGCTTCTGAACATGATGACATCTGTTTGCCCTGCAGCCTGCTCCTGTCTGTGGGCTCAACATTTCTGAGTCTGAATTTTTAGCTTGTTAACTATTGCTAGCTCCTTTCCCCAGGGAAAGTTATCAACAGTTTTCTCTTTTCAAAACATCTCTCTCCGTTTCTCAAAACAGGTTCAGTAAACAGTGCTCCCTTTCCCATAACAAGTGTCCCCAGGTGTTGTTTCCTATTACTTACCCAGTAGAGAGGAGTGTCAGTCCCATGGACCAATAATACACCTTTTTAGTGCAGCATTTTCTAAAAGAAACTGTTGGAATTGTAAATAAAACCTTTCTCTTCTGACAACTATATGGGGTCAATCTATTTTCATGTCCTACTGTGACACCTGTCTTTGCTCACCTGGGAAGACATGGATGCTTCTCAGCAGCAGGGGCAGGTCCTGGGGTCTGTGCCCTGCCCACTGCCTTCTCTGGGGGTCCCAGGAGAGCCTGACCAGAAGGTGTCTTGTTGGGGCCCTGGCAGCAACAGGCACCATGGCCAGGAGGCAAATGAGTAAGGGGAGGACCTAGCCACAGAGAGCTGAGGATGTGCCGCCTCCATCATGCACCGTTACCTGAGGAGCACCCAGGGCCATGGGAAGTCCTTCCCCATCCCAGCATCTGCCTTCATTTGAGATGTAGCATACAATACACAGGTCCCTTTGCTGCTCTGCCCTTGGCTCAGCAGCAGCAACTCCACCCCATGTCCCAGTGTCCCCCCAGGCACACCCAGTACCTCCACACATCCAGCTCTGATTAGAGCAGGACCAGGGCAGGTGTATGAGTTTGGGCTCCCGCAGGGCAGTCTGCCGCTATCCTTGCTGGTGTGTCCTGTCCTGCCACAGTGCTCCAGCAAGTTACAGGTTGAGAACTGAGCCGCTTATCTTTAGTGCTGCTCTGATCTAATTTTACTTTCTTAAGCAATGTCCAGGCTTTAGCGAGTGTCTTGTAGTGCAAAGGCTCTGCATGGTAAGGAGGGGAGTCCCTGCACTAACACAGCAGTTATCCCATATGCACTGGTACAGCAGTTATCCCCCACACCAGGACAACAGTTATCCCCACACCAGGACAGCAGTTATCCCATATGCACTGGTACACCAGTTATCTCCACACCAGGACAGCAGTTATCCCCACACCAGGACAGCAGTTATTCCCCATGCATGACTTTGCTGCTAAAACCCTCTGGCTGCAGTGCTGGCTCAGCAGACTTCCAGCAGAGCATACAGCATGGTACAGCTTTGCAGGAGACCTAAGGTCCACCAAGGCCTGCTGGACCTGGTAGTCACTGTAAGATCTGCCTTCTCTCTGGACTCCCAGAGCAATCCCATAAAGACCTTTTGGTTACTGCTGCTTTGAAGTAAGCTGAACCCCTGCCTCTTCACAGCTCTCACCGCTGTTACCAAAGAGAGAAATACCAAGGAAATCAGACCCTCCAGGCTGCCACTAGAGAGGCAGAGGAGCAAGGACCACTACCAGCAAAGGGTATTGCAAGGGCCTGTTGTGCAGCAATAGTAAGACTGAGAGTCCTTACTGCACGTCTGGGCTAACCTAGAGGTGAGGTTCATCAGCCAGGCTATTGATGTTCATTATTTCTGCTCCTGAGTCTGGGCTTCCAGGACTTGGGATGTGACCTGAACTCAGGTGCACTCCATGGCCGTGCAGCCTCCCTGTGAAAGCAGTTCCATGTACACTTGCACTTATGCTGCCCCATGGCACCTCTGTAAGTAAAGCTCTGCAGGAGGCTATTTCAGGACCCAACATGACTCTCTCTGATGTCAGGACCAATTAGTTATATCCTGCAAAGGAAAAAAAAGTCTACTAAAGCCAGATCTGGTGGGACAATGACATTAAGATGTTCCAGGTGCTCATCTGGGTTCCCCAAGCAAACCAGGAGCTAAACATAGCCTTGGAAGAGTGGCAGGAGGGGGTGGCTGCTGTCCTCTGCATTGAGGTCTCCTAGGGCAGTCATCTCCTGCGTGGGCTGTCCCTTCTCTTTTGTACTCTGACCTTCCCTTGCTCTGTCCCTGTGCAGACTATAGCTCCAGCACTAGGGCCATAGCTGAGATCAGTCTGAGCTCATATTGGTGAGCTTGGGTCATGCTTTATCCCGCTCAAGCAGGCCATCAAATCTCACTGTCATTTTCCAAGGAAATACCCATTTGAAGGAAAAAGAGGAAAAAAAATTAGTTGAAATAGTGAGAGACAGAATTTTAGGCATTTAATATTCTCATTGTCCTCCCCCACAATGGTATTATCCTTCTCTAAATAGATGCTGAGTTGAAGACACAACAACAGCCTACTTCCCCCAAGTAGCTCAAGTGAAACAAATGCAGGAAGTTTGAAGGGGTTGGAGCAGAGCTGTGGCCAGACAGGAGCCTGGGCACCCCCATGGGTTCCTTGGGGCCACAGGGGCTTCACAGGGCTGGCAGCAGAGCTGCAGTGAGCCAAGACGCAGAGTCTTGCCCTCATGAAATAGGGGCTGCTGCCCTTGCACTGCAAAAGAGCTGATATGGGAGGTCCTGGCCCTCAGTCCCATGTCTGGTCCTGCTGCTGTCCTCTGTCCCTAGCAAAGCACCAGCAGGGCAGCCCCGAAGTGTGGCAAAGGCAGCTGAGACACACAGACCCCACAGCCCATCACAGCTCGGTCCTAGAAGCTGGTGGTGATGGGCTGGCCTGTCTGGCCAGTGCAGCCCGCTGGGAGCACCTGCCAGCCAGAACAGCCCTGGTGCCGGTGTGAAGAGAAGGAAACTGGTGTCCCCTGGTTGGGCGCAGCTGAGCTGTGCCACTGGCACCAGTGCCTGCTGTGGTGTGGGGAGCCCTGCTGCTCCCACTGTGCCATGCACGGGGTGATGGGGACACCCCAGTCCTGAGCAACTGCCACAGTAAGTTGCTTTGTATGGGGGTTTGAGGTTCCTCTGTCATGCCTGTGTGCTGTGGGGACCGCACTCCCTGCCCTCTTCCCAAAGCTGAGGTGACATTCTCTCTCCCAGGCAAGTGCCAAGCCTCACCAAGTACCTGGGGCTATGCTGGCACCCCAGCAGGAGTTGTTATATCAGGACCAGGGTTATCACATGCGAGGGCAAAGTCCCTGGCAAGAGCCACACTGAGACAGGCAGATGTGGTTTGTTCCTGGGGAAGGGGAAGCCCCTCCAGACAGTACCTGCCTGCAATTCCTGCGAGCCTTGACCAGGTTCAGCCCTAGAGCAAGGCACAATCGCTGCTGCGATTGAAGATGTGCCACTGAAGTCACAGTAGTTAAGCAACTTTTCACAATTGTCTTTAATGGCAGAACCATCAGTACGGTACTCAGAGGTGCAGTTAGATCTTGCCTCCCTGAGGAATACTGTTAACTGAAACCAAAGCATGGAGGCAAGGAAATTGCTCGATGAAGTCGTTTGGTAATTGTGAAAAAGAAGAACTTGTTTTCTTTGTCTTGCAACAGCAAATTGCACAACATGACCTGCAGTGGCTTCAGCTCGGCAGGTTTTCAGGAGGAGGTTGTGGGGTGATTAAAAATCCACTCTGTGAGGAGGGAAATGATTCCGATCCTGCTATGGACTGTATGGTATCCGTAAGGAACGTGGCAGTACGTGATTGAGGTAGCAATGACGGTGTTTGGTTTCCTGCTCACCCTACTTGGGCGTGGGTGAGCTCTCCTCTCCTGTTTGGGGGGCAGCTCAGAGAGGATCTGGCTCTGCCGCAGAGGTTGTCTGTGTTCCCAGGGTAAGGTGAGCTAAGCGCCCACAGATGCATTAAGTAGGAGCAGCTTTTATGAGCTCATTTTGCTGGGTTGTTTTAAGAACCATTATGGTGATGATGACTTTTAGCCCTGTAACATAAAAATACTCTTTGTCAAGGTGAAGAGATGCTCTGCGAGTCAACCCAAGGTGGAAGGAGAAGAAAAGTCACTAGAAGAGGTCAGTTAGGATTAATTACTTGTCCTGCTGTCATCCCTATGTACTCCAGGCTCAGACATGAGTTGGATGTGCTAGGTGCAGGACAAAAAGATAGAAGACAAAAATATGTAGTGCTGGGAGGAACCAGCAGCAGAAAGAGCCCAGGCCAGGAGAGCAAGCCCAATCTGAGGTCCCTCTCCTTCCCCTCTTCCGATTCCTTCCCTCCCCAGGTGCTGCTGCCTCATCCTGGCTTTGTCATTCAGAGGCAAACAGGAATGCTCCAGCATGAGGCAAAGGCCGCTGACACCTTACATTTAATTCAACTCACAGAAGTCTGCTGGGCGCTAGGAGGAAAACAAACAAACAAACAAATCCCTTCCAACTCTGTTTTGTCGCAATTTTTAATGGTAAAATCTGTGCTTTGTTCTCAGCTATTGTTGCAAAATTGATCCACTTTCAGCCTCTCACCTTACTTAACCGTGGGCTGCCCCCAGCAGAGCTGCTGAGTACAGACGGAATGAAAGCCCTCGCTTGGCCTAGAAACCTGGAATGTGTGACCCTCGTTAAAATGCACACAGGGAGCCGGGCTTTGAAGAGGAGAGAAGCCAAAAGCCAGCGAGCCCCCAAAGGATGCTGTGTAGCTGCTCCCAAGACAAGGGGTGCACCTCCAGCTGAGAGACACACTGTACCTGACAGTCCCATAATGCCTCCCCATAACAGCCCTGGCCTAGAAATAGCTCAGTGCTAGATGATGCTCTCAAGAGACTGATGAATGTTGCTGACTCTGTGCAGCATCCCAGCAGCTGGCTCCTGCCTGGTTGCACCTTCCCTTGGCTCACCAGCACCAGGCCCTTCCTTGAGGACCTGCAGGACTCTTGTCTGATGAGCACTGAGTTTTGCTCAGCTGGGATGGAGTGAAAACATCTTTGGTTCTGCAAACATTGCAAGCACGTTAGCCTCCCCTGGGGCTCTGCCTGCCTGAGCAAATCCTGCATGCAGAGCTGCCAGGATAGTGTTTCCCTTTTTTATGGAGATGTGACCCTGGGAGGGGAATGAGCTCTCCTCCAGCTGGGAGAATGCCAGTGCCCAGCAGTGCCAGCTGGTGACTTCCTTTTATCATCATGTCCTGCTCAGCCATGGGCTGCACACTCCCACTGGACTCTGTGGGGCCAGGAATGCTGCAACAATGAGACCTGAGGCCATTCCAGCATTCTACATACCCCAGGGCTGCTGCCACTCTGAGCTGGCTGTAGGGTGCTGCCCCCAAGTCATCCTCGATCCTCCTTCATCCAGTGGCAGGTGGCTCCTGGAAGAACCCTGGCCTCAGCCAGGAGCGAGATGGTTGGTGAGCCCTGGACATGGGACAGCAAAGGTAACTGCAATCTGCTCAGTTCCTCCCGCCATGCAGCTAGATCCATGCTCTTGGCTGCTGTGCAGGGTCTCTGTGCAAAGCTGAATGGCTGCTGCACTTCATTTCCCAAGTGACCACTGTTTATCAATGAACAAAGTGAGCCCTTGCCCATGTGAGCGGCACTCACCAGCAATTCTGCACAGCACAGCAACCTGCAGTGCTGGAGGATCGAAGTCCAGAAAGCCGTTCTTCTATCCATCCATCCATCCATCCATCCATCCATCCATCCTCTCTCTGCAGAGAAGGCAGGGATGCTTCTCTTCTCAGCAGGTAATGTAGGGAGGATAAGTCACTTACGAAATAATTTCGTGTAATTCTTAGTTATTAATATTGTGCTTTCTAATTTTTTTAAGTTCTGTGTAATTGCTCCCCTGCTCTGACTCATGCTGTTCCAGGGAATAAGAGCTGTGCACTGTATTAGCACTGCCTGCAAGATGCATGACTAGCCTGGATGAGGGGATCCTCTCCCCTTCTTTCCACACCAGACCCTGACCTGCCCCTGCAGTGCAGCAGGGACAGCCTGATCTCTGTAACCTGCTCCAGCTCCTGGCCCCAGGCTCCTGCAGCAGCACCAATTTCTCTGCAGTCACTCTACAGGGGAAGCAGAAAGCTCCCTGATATCTGTTTTATCTATGTTCATCTTAAGCACGGGAGAAAGGTGTTATTGGAGCACAGCAGAGGGGTAATATTTTTCTTTTTACATGATTGAAATGAGACTTATATGTGCAAAGCCATAAACTGTGTCTGATGCCTATCTGCTCTTGTTCACGCGCAGTACCTTTAAAATAGTGTCCCAGTTCAGCACCATGGGGGCCTGATTTGCACCCAGAGATCTCCTGAGACCCCAAGCCTTCTCCCTCCCTGGTTTGCTGTCCACAAGTCCCATTGCATTGCTCCCAGAGGCTGGGCAGACAAAGGCTGTGTGTGAGCAGCCTTGTTTCTGACCCAGACTCCAGCTCTGTGACAGGACTCTCAGCCTCAGCCCCCCATTCCAAGAGTTCATTGAGTGGCCACTGTCCAACCCCTCCCTCAAGAACAGGGCATTTTGCTCAGTCACAGCTCTCCCACCCTCACTACAGGTGATGTATCCCATACTGTGGAGGCTGCGAATGTGTTATTTACACAACAGCTCTCATCATCTGACATCTGCAGTGAGATGGCAATGTTTCCACAGAGTCCAGCATGGCATGTTTGGCTCACTGCTAGGGCTGCCTCAGTTTCCCTTCTAGGTGGCTGAGCCAAGAGCTAGCACCCACATCCCTCTGTGCTCCCTCCACGGGAGTGCAGCAATGACCCTGCCATGCACACACATTCCCTTTGGCTCCTGGGTTCCATCACCCTGTCTGTGGGTCGGGGAACCATGACCCACAGCAGCCACCATGTGCAGAGTCAGCAGGACTTGCAGGGGTGCGTGGGGAGGCATCTGACAGTGAGGCCAATGCCACCCTGCATTGCCACCCTCTGCCAGCCCTGTCCTTGGCAGGGCCTGGGGGCAGGGGATGCTCTGCCTGGGGCTGGCATGTGGCAGCTGGAGATGTTTTAGGCAGCTGTCCAGAGGGTCTGCTGGGCAACCAGGTTCCATGAGTTATTTATAAGCTAGGGGAGGTAAGCAGTGATAAATAATACATTGGCACTCTCACATTCTGCGTGCATGTGTCTACAGATAAATATTTCATTCTCGAGGAATACACATAGATGCCTGTTGATAAATAAAAATTGGAAAATGTTCGATTGGATGGTTTTAAATATGACTCTCCCCTTGCATCTGCAGAACATGCTGTACCTGGTGTACAGCACAAAGATGCTAATTTCCCTCAGCAGAGGCTGCCTAAAATGTATCACTGCAGCACACTGGGCATGGTGCCTAGTGTAGCACACACACCCCAGAAACATATGGCCCTGGCTTTTCCTTCCACACCATTATTTTAACATCACTTTTATAACAACACTATTCAAGCAGATTTTCTAATTATAGCTTGCACTGACTGGGCTCAGGACACAGCAGTCAGCCTTCTAAATATTAGCAAAGAGACCCAGAAGGCAGCACATTTCCTCTTGTAAGTGTCATTGGAATTTGCAGTGTGCTCAGGCATGACTGGTGATGCCAAACTTGTCGCTGCTGTTTAATTAGGCAGGTGGCTTCTCCCATGGGAAAAACATGAGATTCTGAGTGGGATGTGTGAAAACCCATGGGTCCCACCAGCCCTGCCAGCAGCATGGAGCTGCCATGTGCTGCTTCCTACACCTCTTGGGAATCCAGGGAGCTCCTGGGCAGGGAGATGCAGCCCTCTCCCCAGGGAGCACTTGCCCTCAATGCTTGCTGCTTGGAAAGCCCCAGACCCCATGACCCAAGGCCAGCACCAACATGCAGCTTTGGTTTCTGCCAGACCAGCACCAAGGGCAGGTGAAGGAGTTATTTATCCCCAAAATAGGGTTTCTAGGGCAGGTCACTCCTGGCAGTGTCTGAATGCAGTCCTGGAAGTGGATTTAGCAGGGTCATTGTTCAACTTGGCTTCCACAGAGAAGGCTGTGGGCTGCAGATGCCCCGGCAGAAGCCTCTGGCACACCTGGGCAAGCAGCACTCGCTGGCAAACAACTGAGTGCTGATCACACCGTGCCTGGCTGGTTCACCAGGAGATGCCTATGCAACATACTGACATATTTGGAATTTTTCCAGTGGCTGGATTTGGCTGTACTGGCTTGTCATTTTTTACGAGTAACCCTGTTTTGTGCCCTGTTATCACGGCTGGGTGCTGTGCCATGCTGGCTCTGGTCCCAGCAGTATGCAGGAAGCTCCCAGCACCCACTATACCACGCTTTGTGCCACCACCCAGAGCAACAGCGAGGGATTTCCACCTGGAAATCCCAGGGACTGGGCCAGGCTGCAACAGCTGAGCTTGGCGGGGAGACTTTGATTATCGGCCAGGGCTTGTCCCCACCAGCCGTCCCAAGCAGGGATGCAACACATCAAAGGGCAAGAAGGAATAGCTCCTGCTGAGCACAGCAAGGCTCCGTGCCACCAGAGACTGCCGCAGGCCCCTGGGAAGGGCAAGGCGCAGGGAGCCGCTGCCCCAGGGAGGGGAGGCTCAGAGGAGCTATGAGGCAGATCCAGGCTCAAGGAGAAAAAAGAGGGAAGATGGTCCAAGGAAGGAAACAGCAAGGAGGCAGTGGTGGGAAAGCCAGTCAGGAGGCTGGCAGTGTGCCTTCAAGAGTATGTCTTGTGCTTTCTGGAGCCAGGAGACACAAAGTCACTGGGGTTGGTCTTTAGCAGCCCTTCTCATCCTCTGCCAGGCTCCATCACTAACAAAGGTGTCCATCCAGTTGGCAATGATACTGTAGCCATGCTTCTTTCTCGGCATTCCCTAATAGGCATTTTGTCCCGAGCTCCCCCAGGAAACTGCTCTGCCAGCCAGAGGAGTTAGAACACATGAAACTTCATAGGGAGCAGGGAAGCCCTGCAGGGTGCAGGACTATTCCAAAAGGTGCTGCAACTCAGGTTTTGGAAACTGGACTGCCAAGGGGACACACCTGACAGTGTACTGGGGGATGCACAAAGCACCCCGAACCTGCCAAGAACCTGTGGATGTGGTGGTGCAGGATTGCACCTTGCAAAACATGACTCGGCAGGCAGTGGGGAGAAGTGCTTTGATGTCGTGTCAGCCAGCTGGAATTACAGCCCCATCCTCTCTTCCTTGCGGGAGATCTGCATCCCTGGGAGAAGGCTTTCAGACAGGAGGGCACCACATTGACTCTAATAGGGGCTGCACTGCCTGTTCACTCTGAACATGGACTGCCATCCCTGCTTATGCTGTACCTTTATTCCCTGGCACCTTCTCCCACTTGCCACGGGGCATCACTGCCAACTGTCAGGAGAGGTTCATTTTGCCCATCCTCCTCTTTGGCAAAGATTTTTTGTATGGTAGCACCTTTTCCTTTTCCCCTACCTGGTACTTGCATGAAGCATGCAGAGATATCATTCTGTTAAACCTAGGAAGTCTGAAGCCACAGTACACATAACTAATGGAGGAAATGCAGGAATTTTATTTCTAGTCTGATCTAATCCCTATGCTGCAGGTCCCCACTTCTTCCAGCTCCATTAGGAAATTCCCATGCTGAGTAATATGGCAGGAAATAGAAGGAAGATACATTGCACCCAAGCCTCATCTTATCCTACTTTATTATTGGTTTATCACACTGAATAAACTGGAGTAATGGGGCAGAAAATTGTTCCACCCACATCATGCCAATCACCCATGAGGATTTTCTGCTCTGAGTAACTTGCTGTCACCAGTGGCCAGACCCACCTCTGACAGCAGTTCCTGGGAGCACCAGGCAGTGTGAGGGTGCTGTGGGGGCCCAGGGCTTCACCTCCTGGGACAGCAGGGCAGGGCCTCACAGTGGGACTGAGAAGGACATGGGGGGCAGTCCCATTGCTGGGATGCCCCAAGGTTGAGGTCAAGGTGGAAAGTCCACCTGCAGGTCTGGACCAGAGGTGCCCATGGCCAGGCAGGCCATGTTGGTGCTCTCCTCTTTACTGCTGGTTTGGGGAGTGATGCCTTCGCAGTGGTGGGGCAGGGGCAAAACCACCACCTCCCCAGGAATATGTGCCTCCTCTGACTGGTGTCTGCAGGCAGGGCAGGCTCTGACCAGTACCCAAGCTTGGGGCTTTGTTCCCCACAGGACACTGGCCCCACATCTTGTTACTGCTGGTCCTGGCAGGGGAGTGCTGGGGTGGCAGGGACAGGCACAAGCAGGTCACAAGGACAAGTGACTGAAATGTCCTACATAACAGTATGTGGGAGAAAGGCCTCCACCCCAAGGACTCTTGTACTGCCTGTGACAACCAGAAAGGGAATAAAAATAGTGCCTATTGTTGTGTGCAGGCAGCAGGCTGCAGCAGGGTTGTGTAATGGTACCAGCCATCATGGGCAGCCTCTCCCAGATAGCAGAGCTATGTGGGTCAGCTGCGCACTGCTCAAAATGGGGCCAAAAGGTGGCAGTGGTCCCTGGTGGGCAGGACGGATGACCCAACTACTACTGTCCTAATGCCCAGCTGGACCCCCCCCAAGCTCCAGTCTGGGGCTGCTGCCAGCAGCTGGCATAATTCTCTGCTGTGTTCCCCCAGCCTGCCCTTCCCTGGAGCAGACCAGGTCCTGCACCTCTCCTCTAGCCCTAAGCAGCATGCCAGCTCTCCTCCGGATGCTATCCACTTCCCCTGCCTCCTCCAGAGCCAAAGATGCCAAAGCCAGCTTCACTACTGCCCAGTGGAGGAGATGCTCCCCACTGTGTCCTGCTCCACACAAGGGATACATTTCCCCCTAATCCTGCTCTGCAAAACCGTGAGATGAAGAAGGGAAGTGCTTCCCAGCAGCCAGCATGGCATCAGCAGGAGCCAGGCCAGCTGGACTCGCAGCTGTGCCAGAGCAGCCATGCTCCTGTCCTCACCCTGTGCACTGTCAGATTTTGCAGCTGGTGAGCTGCTGTGCTTTGCTGACTGGCTCGCAAATTGCTCTCCAATACCATAGTCCTGTCAAGTGTTTTAGCAAAGCCAAGATTTTGCATTTTTATGGATTAAACACTGGTCTGTTGATACCAGCAGGAGCTGGTCTCTGGCCAGAGGTGTGGCTGCAAGGTAAGTGGGTCAGGGAAGCAGCTTTTACAGACACCAGTCAGAGCTCGGAGCTGCCTGCCCACTAAAGATCATGCCCGGCACTCTGCAGGCACTCAGAAATCACTTGCAGACGTGGCTCTGCACAGACAAGTGCCAACTGCTAAGGTATTACTGGGTTTTGATGTACCACTATGTCTTAACCTGATCAGAAACCCCTGGCTGTCAGTGGGCTTGGGTGGGAGTCAGACAGGGTCCAGGCAGGGTGCAAAGCAGGTCGGTGTGACTGTCAGATCCACCAAGCACCAGCCTGACCTGCACTAGGGACTCAGGAGGGATGAACACACACATCTGCAAGGCAAGGGTGGGTGGTCTCCCCCAGTCCCTGCCATCTGACATCCCTCCTGAGCCCTCTGCTCTCCTTACTGGCAGCAGAAAGCAAAGGCCACAGGTGGTAAAGGCAGAGACACCAGACATACAGCCCAAGAGTAACCCTCACCTCATTGCTTCATGGCAGCCTGGGGCACAACTTTTCTAATGAAGTGCCAGAGCAAGATGTTCTCATCTTGCTGTAAATCTTTCCCCGTACTCACCAGCACTTGAAGTTTATCCCTACTAAATCCCTGTGTGGCTCTCTCCCTCCATCTGGGGTGCATGCAAATGCTTTTAGAGTTGATAAGTCCTTTCTATGTCAACTTTCAGGTTTATTTATACAGCAAAATATCGCTTCATTATAATGCAAATGGAGGAATCCCTGGGAAGCAATCAAAGCAAGCAGGAAGGTTTGTTTGCACCGTTTCATGTCAGACAAGCTGGGATGAAAGGATCAGCTGACAGGAGCCTACAAAGTGCCACCGTGCTTTTGCCATGCTCATGCAGAAAAAGGGCTGGAGTGAAATGGGGCTCCTCTCCATGCTGGCTCTGGTAGATAACCTTCCTTCCCACGGCTCCTGGCCATTGCCTGATCTGCCAGCGCCACCAGAACAGATTCCCATTAGGTGCAACACCTCCCACAGCAGACACCAGTCTACTGTCCAGCCAGTTTGGCAGTTGCTGGGCTCTGTTCAGCCCTGCATCCGACAGCCACCCAGCCCATTGCCCAACACCTAATCCTGCTCACAGCCCCATCCTGTCTTCTCATCCTGCTCCCGTGTCTCTAAGGCCACTAAAAAAGCAAAGCCATCTGAGCAGGTCACTGGTGCCCAGGATGGCAAGGGGCTGAGGGTTGTTGGTGCCCTGCCTGTGCATGCAGCAGGGCAGCAGAGTGGGCAGCAAGAAGAAGGACAGCAGATGCAGCAGTGCCAGTGAAAGACCTGGTACAGGAGGTCATGGTGCATGCCAAGCACAAATAGCATATCACTACCTGTCCCCAAGGGAAGAGATGGGGACCATGGCCACCACTCCCCAGTGTGGGAGTGCCCAGCTCCCCTCTGGGCACCCCTAAGAGTGTGCGGGGCATGGGGACAACATGCCCTCCCCAAAGGCACTGCAGCCACAGGGACGTCCTGCAGGGACGAGGGTGGCAGCTGGTGTTGATAAAGCAGGTTGGCCAGTAAAGCAGGTTGCCGGTTCCAGCTGGGAAAGCAGGATGCTGTCCTGGGCAGGGAGGCAGGGCTGTGCCTGCAACCCCAGGCCAGGCACCCATGGAACACTGAGGAAAGAGGACCTTTGCCCACCCTCTTTGTGAGCAGAGAGACGGGGTAGGATCCATGAGAGGCTGCTGGAGGTTCACCAGCTGCAGACCTTATGTGCTGTAGAGGGCTGGATATTTGCAGCACAAGAGGAAAGCCTCTGGCATGGCTTAATCCAGCTGAAGCAACTGTGCTTAGATAGAGTCACTAGGTGCAAATGGCTCGTAATGAGGGAGTTTAGTTGGATGAATATTTCTAGATCAAATGCAGATTTGCTTGATAACACTGGCAGCCTAAATGGGTTTGCACTATTTTTTATATGGGGAGTGGAGAGTTTAGTGCCTGGTGACAGTGCTCCTGGCCCAGCTCTCAGGGGTGTCCTGAACAGGGCAAGGGCACCCTGTTCAAATCCCCAGACAAAATGGGCTGATTTTCCCCAGGATCTGACTGTCCCTGCTAGGGTGCCCACATAAGAAAGGCTCCTACCTAGGCAGCAGCAAATATTTAGCTGAAAGGGGTCTTGGGACACATGTTCCCCTTTCCTAAAGGGGTGCACTCCCTGCAAATCCCTGGCACGAGCTTGACCTACTCCAAGTGCCTCTCCATAGGAAGATGCTGACATTGCAGAAATAATCAGCCTATTTTTAAAGGTTAGGAATGCTCCTAGTAAAGCCTCCCCTGAGTTTCCTTCCCCCCAGCTTTTTCTCACCCTCTGCCTCTCCCCTGAGATAGCAATCAATGATACCGAAGGTTTAATTAATGTTTTTGACTTCCAGCATAGGGATGTGATTTCTCCTCTGTGCTTTTGCCAGGATTGGTCTTATCCTGCCAAACAGGCAGGTAATCTGGGCAGGCAAGACTGGCTGTATACCTGCAGCTCTAACAAGGTTGTGCGTTTGGGATTTGTGGTAGTGCTGGCAAGGCAGCAGAGCCCTAGTGCTTGCACCAGGCATCTTGCTGTTGCTAGAAAAGCTGTGAGCTGAGGCAGAGTAATGCCAGGACCTACACAGGGAGCGGGGGAAGAGGAGGCACTCCCTGGCACAAGGGCAGCCAGGCTGGGTTTCTGCCCCAAAGGATGCCCTGATGCAGGGAGGACAGCAGCCAGGATGCTGGCATGGTCAAGGGACACAGGACCCATTGTGTTTAACTAGATAATCCTTGCTTTAAAGCAAGAGCAGCATCAGCACTGGTCTTGCAAACCTCAAACCCTGGCAGTGACTTCTTCCCACAGCAAGGAGGGACAAGGTGTTCCCACAAGACCCCAGCCCATCACTGCTGCAGCCCCTCAGCCCCCGCTGCCAGTCTCTGCCATGATGCAGCACTGGCGTCAGCACGGGGACACCCAGAGAGTGCTGAGAACAGCTGGCACATTGCTGCTGTACAGGGCTGTTTTGGGGCCCTTCTAGTTTTGTCTGGGATACTCAGACTATATAAAATTAGATTTAGCCTTAGTGCTAAAAAAGAAGTGCTAATACCTTTCAGCTGAGGGCTGAAGATGGGGCCACATCTATTAATAACCCTGTAATTTTCACCCTCTGGAGTGGGATTTCAAGCCAGCCTGCTCCAGCACAGCTGAAGACTCTGTTGCTCAAGAACCACCTTTAGCTATGACTCTGTTTCATGCAGAGTGGCAAGAACACTCCATGAAGGTGCTTACTTCTCATTACAGGGATGCTTTTTCTCCTGGGGTGTTTAGTTAGTGCTGATCAGCAGAGATATGCCATTAGAGCTAAGGCAATCTCTGCTGGTCAGTGTGGTCTGGAAGATGGTCAGGCAGCCCTGCGAGCAAGGCAGCAGTGAGGGCAGGAGGAACGGGGAGCTCAGGGCATGGGCTGCACTCAGCAGGCACAGGTTGGTCCAGGAGTCACAGAGGTGCCCAGGGACTTCAGTGTCAAGCTGAGAAGGCAATCTGTGTCACAGCAGGGCAAGGGTAGAAGGCCTGGACAATTCACAGTGTCATGGGTCTCCTGTTCTCATGCAATGCATGTTGCAGATGGGGAAGGGAAAGCTCAGACCTGCTCCCCTCCCAGTGATGCCCGCCCTGTCTCAGGTGCAGCAGGGACACGTGGAATAAGAGGAGGTGATGGTCCTGTTTTTCCCGGTCCTGCCTGTATTCTCATGTTACTGCACTTCTGAGAGCCCCAGAAAAAAAAAAATCTCCTATGGTCCATGTGAGGGTTAAGTCTCTTAATCAGCTATTAAACTAAAGTTTTGCGTTAAAAGCCTCCCAGAAAGATGCTGACTGCATGCAAAGCAGGAGTTACCCAGTTTACATTTGGCTGAGCAGGAGTACCTGTGGGCAAAACATACCCCTTGCAGTGAAACAAAAAAGGCATGGGTGGATAACATACCCTGAGAGCAGAGCTTTGCCTCTTCCCAGGCATAAAACACCCATGAGTGAGTTGTGATGTTCTCTGCTGTGCCTGTTATCTGCTGTGTGAAGCTCCCTACAAACACTCCTAGCTGTGCAGGCAGCTTGCGTGCTGCCTGTGGGATGAGCTGGCTGCACTCTGACTTGCTGATTTTACTGTCAACGTCCCCAGGGTCCCCGGGCTACCAGAGCCTCATGACACAGGGCATCAGCTATTCACCAGGCTGCCTCCATGCTGAGCCAAGGACGATTTTGCTTGTTCTGCCTCAAAGCATGTCCCATGAACATGACAAACACCCTGTGCCTCCACAACAACTACACCTCTTCCCCACAGACCCTCCACTGCTGCAATGCCCACAAAACCCTTTGTAGATTGCCCTCAGCTGCTTTGTGCCCCCCAAACCTGCTGGGTGAGGGGCTGCTGGTGCCCCGGGCAGTCTGTGCATGGTGAGAGAGTGCGGGGCATCTGCTGCAGCCCTGCCAGGTACAGAGACCCCACAGTGCCTGCTCCTGCTGCTTCTGGGGCCCCAAAATGAGGCATGCCAGCAGCCATGCCTGGAAGGGGAGGAGATGACCAGGCAGGCACCTATGGTTGCACAGCCCCTCATTTCCTTAGGAAACCAGCACAACAGCAGCCCTGCTTCTGCCTGAACAGGTGAAAGCAGAGATGGGGCTTGCTGGAAGAGACAAAGAGCAGCGCCAGAGGCAGTCACTTGGTCCCACAAGGAGAGGACAGTCCTGCTGTGGCAGCAAAGCCATGCTCTGCAGGCTTGCAGTGGCCAGGCTCAGTCCCTGTGGATGCACCCAGGATGGATGTCCTACACTGCAACCCCTGCCTGCAAGGAAGGGGCTGGCTGCTCTTCCCAAAAGCAACCAGAGCTGTAAATGTTGGGTTGTGCAAACAGCTCTGCTGCTCATTTACCCATCCCTGGTGTTGCTGGTGGCTGCATTGGAAGCACAGAGCACAGCATGTGCTGTCCACTGGCCAGCTTCACACTTCTGATGAGCAAAGAGCAGGAGGGATGGCAGGGTTCTCCATGCCACGTGTGCCTGGGCTGCTGGGAACCATCAGCCTGACTGGGAGACTGCAGGTGGGGCTGGGAGAATTCGTGAATTGCTTGCTGTCAAATGCTATAGTTTCTGTGAAACTTGAGACAGAGACCTGCTCTCTTTCAGGCACTCCTGCCTGGGCAATGGATGCACCTTGCTGCTGCTCGAGAGGCTGCTTGAGCACTGAGCTCAGCCCTGGCTCTGCCTGTTTCCTGTTGCCTACTGAACTATTTCCCCAGCAGCAGGGATGCTGCATTGGCAGGGGCACGGCCAGAGCTGTTGTAGCAGAGTCAGGGATGCTGGGGGCTGTGCAGTCTCCAGGCTGGGTCCCCGGATGCATCAGGCCAATGCGAACCTTCAGGAGCATCCTTGGCCCTGTTCCTGGTGGTCCCCACTTCCTGATGACCTTCATGTACCCCAAAGGCAAGCTGATGGGCAGCACCATCCACCCCCTTGCTCTCCAGCCATCACACAGTGGCTCTGCCTTGCTCCAGCCTCCCCATTCAGTCTGGAAGGGGGGCAGCAGAGCCGTGCCACCGAGCACAAATCCCATTAAACGCTCCACAGAGCTGAGCTGCAGCTCCAAGTTCTGAGCCTCCCAAAGGACATAAGGCTGCTTAGGACACCCTAAGCTCTTCATGCAGATGAGTACTTGAGGCCATCAAAGAGGTCTTAAAAGCTTAAGGCAGGTAAATGTTTAAACTGCTCTAAGCCCTCAATGTCACAGCCGGGCCAGAGGGAAGTCCCCAGCTAAAAGCCATCTCTGCATATCCACCCTCTGCCACCGCACAGCAGCACTCAAGGGCCATCAAGCCCTCTCTTCTTCAGTTGCATTGTTCCCCCAAGTCTGTGCTTCTGTCCCTGCCATCCTCCCCAACCCCATCCTCACAGCAAAGGCTCAGGCTGCCATGTCTCTCCCACCATATTTATATTCTGTCTAGACAGTGGTAGTTTTGATATGCAGCCTTACAAATCCCAGCTGTGCATTCTCTCTTATCAGAAGAGTAATGAAATGAATGCTTTTTCGTGGGCAGTTACACACTTAATTCAAGCTCTACCCCTTGAAAAGCCTGAATGAAATTGCATGGAATATAGCTGGTGGCCCAGGAGTGTTTTCATGAATAAATCTGGAGGTTTCAGTGGGATCTTTAATACACACTAAATAGGAGTCTGTCACAAACTTGTCCTCTTGCAAAGACACAGCAGAGTATCTTTTATCCACAACAGCAGATCAATGCACACATATTTTCCTCAAGTGGTTTCTTGGTGTCACTAATGACTTGTTCCTTCTGGTTGCAAAGAACTGTATTTGTACTAACAGGATACCACAAATTACTTCACTTGCTTCCAAGATGCTGAAGCTGCCCTTAAGCTTAATAGTGCAAGTTATTGCAGGTATCTGTGCCTCTTCCCTCTGAGGTACCATGAGAAAAGCCTTGCTGCTTGTCTCCCTCCCAGGTCTTGTGTTCTTACATGTTTATTGTCAGTATGCGAACAAACTCAGCTTTTTATTTCAGCTGTGTATTTGCCCTGGAGAGGACCCTAGATGTGGAATGCTCACCAGCTGAGCTTCCATCCTGCACCTGCAGCCATTTCCCTCCCCAGGCTCTGTTAAATCCGGAAGTGCCACCAATGTAGTATTTCCAAACATACTCCCACAGAGCAGGAACACCGTGCCCCTTCTCAGAGCTGCCTGCCTTGGAGCAGGACTTACTTTCAAACCACCTCTTCATTTTTAGGAATATTTATTATGCCTTGATAATCACTGGACTTGACGACCCTAGAAGTCTTTTCCAACCTAAATTATTTTATTCCTACATCATCAACCTTTGGTTTGCTGTTTAACTGTGCTGGGATACACAGCACCTGCTGCACATAGGCATTGCAAAATCAAAGCAAATCAATGTTTTATTTTAACAAAAGAAACGTCACATCCAGCCAAGAGGTTTGACACATGCACACATTCTTTTCAGCATCCTCCCCAGCCCAAGCCACTTTCCCACCTTGTCATCCCATCTAGTGCACAGCACTGCTGCTCCTCCTGTGGCCAGTCTGGTCCCGGTCTAAAATGACCCCATTAAGGACATCTTGTGACTTTCCCAGCTTTTGCAAGGAGATGACACAAGGACCAGTTGTGACCAGTGCTACCAATAAGCACCATTCCCTCTGAAGTTCAGCCAGGAAAGTGCCTGGTAGTCGTATCCCCAGCGCTGCGCTGTGTGAGGGAGGGAGGGATGGATGGCCAGCATGTGATGAATCACCACTTTTAGCCTTGTGACAGGCATGAGAATCTACTGTTGGGTCTTTCATAGGTTTTATCTCAATGAAGAGCCATAAAGAAATTGGAAAATGCAGCCAAGCACTTTGATGTGGATCAACACAGAGAGTTCCCAGCATTCAGGCAGTCACCTCAGACTCCCCAGGTCACCAGAGGACGTTTTCTTCTCCCAGCTAAGGGCAAAGACCTCTGAGAAAACCCTGTTCCAGCCTCAGGAACCTGGCATGTGTGAAAATTTATTTGGAGGGAGGGGAGAATTTCCATATGAAAGAAGGAATTGACTTGAGAAGAAATAGGGAGACTTCAGCATGACACTAACATCAAAAGTACATTCATGAATATGGACTGGGCAGGAGAGCCCAGAACACTTAGTTCCACATTTGCAAATGCAGATCTATTTTGCATGCAGGACAAATGCTAAAGGGGCTCCAGGCCCTTCCAGCAGAAACCTGCAGCAGCATTCTTGGGATGCTCCTGTGCTGCTGCACCAAGCTCAGACCTTGAAGACAGGGACACACCTGCAGGTCCCATCCTAAAAAGCATTGCTTGTCACAAATCCCACTATTGGGATAGGAATGAGGGATCTTTAACACACTTGCACCCCCAGCTTTTCTGGTGCTGCACTTGCTTGCAACACCACCTATTCCTCCTATGTATATCCTCTGCTCCCTAACGCATAGTCACAGTCTGGGAGACCCCAGACCCCTAGCACAGCAAATACTGGGATCTATAGTTCATTAAGGCTGAGGTTCCCTTTCTGTTGAAGGATTTTCACATGTATTTCACAGTTTCTTTAAAAAAAAAATCCAAGTCCAGCCCAGCAAATTGAATCTTTTACCATCGTGCTAATTTTCATACAATTTCTAAACCTAAAAAAGCAATTTACTAAGATGCTATAACCATGCCATTACATCATGAGACAGGAAAACAGTGAGAGAACTTATTTAAAAAAAAAAAAAGTCAAGCTTACTCAGCTCTTAATGTAGCCGAAGTGATCACTCAGGCATCCATGGAATGAGAACTTTGAATTAAGGGTGATGATAGCCTTAAATAATAACCTCCATACTGTCTACAAGGCTTTTATTCTATTAATTCCAGCATCTCAAGCAAGATGATAAATTCACTCACTAATGGTCAAATAGCACTTTTTCTTATAGCTTGTATTTTATTTCTTTTTTGCAGATACCATCTCTGCAATCCAGCCTTTTGCCAGTGCCAACAGCACTTGCAAGAAGCCTTTCTATTCAACTGACTTTTAATGACTGAACAGCTTTGCTGCTGGGGAGATTTTGGTCCCCAGGATAAAAATAAATGGGACGTGCCTTTATTTCTCACTACTCTGTGCTTTGTCAGTTCTTTTTTTTGCACAGAAATATCACCCAAGTCCCCAGGACATGAAGGAGCACATTCACAACCCCAGCCCTCTGGTCTCTGCTGCCTGGTTCAGCTTCAGTTCTCTTCTCTAGGTTCAGGAATCTTCATATTTTTTAGAAATATCATGATTCCCTGAACTATCATTTATATCTCACACCTGGTCTGTCACTAAGTTTTTGTCAGGATTGCTGCAAGAGAGACAAGGACCCTGCCACTGCTGTGGAAATGCAGTGATTCAAACAAAGCTTTGCCTAAATACCATGTCTTGTCTATGGACAAAGCAGGCAGCAGCAAATAAGTTTTTTGATTTGTACTTGGTACACAGGTACACTAAGCAATTCAGTAATAACATGAAATGCCAGCCAGGAAGGGCTTAGGCTCTCAGGGAATTTTCCTCTTCAGAAAAGCTGATTATTTAACAATCTGACATTTAAAGTGTCCTAAATTTCTTAAACTGGACTCAAAACTGGAAAATGCAATGGTGGCTATCACCTCTGTAGTGACAAAGGGGAAAATCCAAATTCTGATTCCCCTGGCCCCTTCCCCTGCCTGGTATTTTTCCACGGCCTGGTTACCCTTTGGACACATCCCAAGTTCCTTCCTGTGGTGGTCTCTGAAATTCATTTAAATCAGGAAATTACTCTGCCTGTTTTTCTCCACAGACTACATGTGTCCAGGCTGACAAATCACAGCAGGATGGATGTCAACCATGATTTAACCCTCCATATCCAGGGCCAGGCCCTTCTGAAGGCTGCCTTTCCTCTCAGTTCAGTGTGCCAAGACCACAGCTTCTGGAAAGGCTCATTTTATTTACCCTTGACTATATCCTCCTCGACTCCAGTTCATCATGCTCAGCTCTGCTCACAGCCCTTGGGGCTCAGGTATTTTGTGCAGGTGCCTGCTTGGCTCACAGTGGTGGCACCTGGATGCCATCGGCGCTGCGGGTGCTGCAGGCCCGCTCAGCACCCAGGGCAGCGAGACCAACACCCCTGGTGCCACAGACTGGACGTGAGGGAAGGAGCCACGGGGCTGTGCAGAGGCTGTTGCTCAAAGACACCAGAGGCTCTGCAGGTGTTACAACAGGATGGGACATGGCAGGGGCTGTTCTGCCAAGCTTGGCGCAGCTGAGCAGGCCCCATCTCCCCAAGAGACAAGTGAGCCACACAAGTGATTGACATCAGCTCCTGCCAGCTCCATGAGCCTTTCTGGGCCATCAGCTCCATGGGGAAGACCAGCAACTTTTCCAAGTCTGGAGCACTCTTGGCACAAATGCCTCTGCAATGCCCAGGCAGAGGTGCCACCTGAGCTCCTGCTGTGAGCACTGGCAGGTGTGGAGGCCAGACCTGCTTAACAATGTCGCTTCTGCTTTTTTAAAGGACTTTCCCAATCCCCATGTGGGAACAGATCACACCCACGGTGGGGCATGGCAGCTGTGGCAGATAGCCAGGCATAGATCTGGGGTTGACTGTAGCCTTTAAATTCATATTGGGAATGATTTGGAGAGACCCCAAGTCCTCATGCGGTGATGACTCATTTGGCAAGGTCACATATGCGGGAAACCTCCTAACCTGGAAGCATTATTCCAAGCAGGGCAAATAGATGGTGCCCACTCCAACCACCAGCAAAGTGCCCAGGCTGGTGCATCCTGCCTGGCACAACTCTGCAGAGGACCAAGGTCAGGAGGAGGGAACTTAAAGAGACAGGCTACAGCGAGGATAAGCCAGCTGAGGTTACCATATCCTCCAGCTCAACAGCCAAGCAGAATCTGCTGCTAGAAGACAAGAAGTTGGAAAAGATGATTAATAGAGGCTTGGGAACAAAGTTGACGCGATTTCTTTGGAAATAGAGAGCAGTTCTCAGACAGCAGCTGGCATGTGCCTGCACAGCTTCCAGTGGGAAGGGAGACAAATGCCTGCCTGGACACAGTCCAACCCAGTGTGAAAGGAGACACATTAAGGAGGCAAACAAACCTGTTGCTCTCAGTCCCAAGGTGTTGAGATGGGCTTGTAAAACTTCAGCCTGGGCAGGGGCCACCCCAGAGCATGCTGGCCTCTTGCCATTACACTGCGAGGCAGTGCCAGGCAGCATGGCAGGGTCGCAGCCACCTATACACTCACCCCTGTGTGAGCAGAGCAGAGGCCAGCAGGAGACAAACCTTTCCATCAAAGGCAGCTGGACCAAGGAGATGTGGAGAGCTGGTTTACAGCCCCCTGGAAAAAGTTCCAGAAGTTGGCCAGAATGAAGATCAGAGCTGTTGCTTGTTTCAAAGTCTACATTGCACTCACCCTATAAATCAAACAGGAAGATGCAGCAAACTCATCACTGTGAGATTAAATGGATTTCTCACTGGTGTTATGCCAATGCCATGGAGCTTTGCTTCATCTCACTCATTTCCAGGGGCTTTAACTAAAAGCTTTTTCCCCGTACTGTTTGTGATGTGGGTAAACAAAGCACCAACTCCTGGCCAGAGTGACAGGGAAAGCAACACTGAGCATCTGTGCTGCACAGCACCTTCTGCTAAATGGGGAATAGATTGGGGGAAGCACGCCAAACCCATGTCAGGGTGGGGCTCCAGTCCTCCCAGGAAGATTACAAAAGACCTGCTGGTCTCCACTGAACTGCTCCAGCTTGCAGCTGTGGCAGGTAGTCCAGCCACAAACCACGTAAGTGAAGGGAATTATCCTTTTAATTAGAAACAAGCCCCATCTCTTGACTAGCCTGCAACACCTTAAGGGCTGTTTGTAAAGAAAATGTTTTATTTCCAGGGAGATGGCTCACTTACGATGGCTGTAAAACCCATTAATGAGAGGATAAGGGTTCTAGAGCTGTTATAAAATCCACTGGCTCATTTCTTGCTTTAGTGTTGCTTACAATTCAATTTTCACACAGGATCATTTGTTTGGCAGACATTAATGCAGCAAAGGTGAGTTAACTGCATCCAGCATCCACTTACTGCCAAGACACAGTCACATACTCCCCAAAACCTGTCTGCATGACTCCTCTGCCAGGTGGGGCCAGCACACAGCCTGTCCCCACCACAAGCACTGGTGCACGTGGTCCCAGCACTGCTTGCTGGTCCCTCAGCAGTTCCCCCGGGTCACACCAGGCAGCTTTCCCTCTGCAGCCCACCTCCACCCAGGGATGTTCTGCAGGTGCCTGCCTGGGGCACTTCTGCAGAGTCCAGCATCATCTTCTGGGCTTTGCTCCTCATCTTCACATTGCTCAGAGTACCCCGCCAAACCCAGCTCATGAGGTCAGGTCCCTTCTTTGCAGCTCCTTTCTTGTACAGGGCAGCCTGGACTATTTTATGACAGCAAATGGGAGTGGGAGGAATGGGGCAGCTACCCATCCTAATGCTAATCCCTTTTCCATAGGGACAATAAAAAATACATACATTCCCATAGGAACACCACTCAGCTTTACACCTTGAACAGAGAATCTGTTAAACCAGACAGCTTCTCCTGAAGCTGGTTCTGTATAGTTTAATTAAACTCTACAGACAGCTTCACACGCCCAGCTTTAAGAGGAAAACAGAAAAACCCCACTGCAAAAGCTCCAGCAAAGTCACACCAGGGCCCCCAGTGGGTAAGAGACGTTTGGGGCAGAAACTGCTGGCAATGCCAGTCCTGGGCACCTTCTGTCACCGATGCCCCTGGGATGTTAAGCTGTGAGTGCAGCCTGTGCTGGCTGCTGCCTGCACTGAATTGCAGCGCACTGTCTCCATTCATTTGATTTGTATTGCCTGAAGGAAAATGCTTTTGCCGTCTTCATGCACTCTAAGCATTTGGCTTCAAAATAAAAGCTCTGGGGACGTGTCATCACATGTTTTCCTTCCCATAAAGAAAAGGCAAGTTCCAGGCTTTTTGAGCTGAATTGCAGAAAAGTGCTCAAGCCCACCACTGCTGCTCCACCTTGCCCGGGGATGACCTTGCAAAGGTTATTTTTGAAGGCTGCTGCCTCCTCTTGCTGCAGTCTGACATTGGAATTTCGCATCCTGCCTTCCTGCTTCACCTGGAGGATTTCAACAGCCTTTGGAGGAGTCAGAAAAGTAGCAGTGTGGCTCAGGTTCTTCCTCCCTGAACAAACGCTCTCATAACTTGATCCTACATACCCACATGCATGAGTGCCCCTCGCTCTTCCACTGGCATCACACAGATGCTCATGTGCATGGCACAGCCCTGGACCTCTGTGGGGTGGGAACAGGTCATGTCTGCTGGAGGCCTGGGTCATTCCCCTCTGCATCCGGTGACCGCTGACAGGATTTCCTCCTCTCCAGACATGCAGAGGCCATGGGGGAGGCGTGTGATGGTGTGTGTGCTTGTATACTGTGCTCAGTGCTGCTCCTCCTGCCCCATACACACGTGCATGACCCAGACCTCAGCTCCCAGGGACAATGGCGTGGATGTGAATGGCCTAGGTGTGCCCAAAATGAAAGCCCAGATTAGAGTTGCTGGGAAAGAATTTCTCTGTTCCTGGGAATAGGAGAGGAAATTCAGTTCCCTGATTTCTCCCAGTGCAGATACTGGTGTCTTTGTCTCCTTAGATACTTTTGTGCAGTGCACTTTCTGTGGTCCATTACACAGGCACACAGACCATGGGGGATATCACTGCTGACAGGGACACCAGGCAGCTGCAGTGTGCTGTGGGCTCCACTTTCTTCCAGTCACCTTCACACAGCTACCTGGCACCTCTACAGCTACCCAGGCATCCACCCCCAGGGGAACAGCCTCCCTGCCAGCCCACCACCAGCCAAGGAGTTCATTCCGTACTCTAAGAGGAAGAAAAAGAAATATTTTAATTATTTAATTTGCAATTGATTCCAGTCCCTCAGATCAAGACATTCAGCACAGCACGCCCAAAAATCCAAAGCACTGTTTTGCTCTAAAATATTTCGCTTGCTCCAACAACACTGTTACTGCAGTAGCAGATCTCACTCCTCCTGTCTCTCACTTATCTTCGCCTCTCCTCCCTCCCCCTCATGTTTTTCCCATCTGTGTTTGGAGCAGAGGAAGCGGAGATGAAACACAGGCTGCTGACTCTTCCTGCAGGCTCTGGATTGCCCAAACCAATCGACTTCGTTCAGTCTCTGCCTTTCCCTGCCCACTTCTGACAAGCTCTGCGAAGATAACAATGTATTTACTCTTCTCCCAGTGCAGTGAGGAAGATGAAGCATGAGTGCTCAGTGTACTGGTACAGAAATTACAAAGAAAGGCTCTGCAAATGCAGTGGTCAGAGGATTCAGAAAGTTCTGACCTGGTCCAGCACAGGGTCCTGGTTAAACGATTGCTGAGAGCTGCCAAGAGGCTGTGCAAGCAATGTGCTGCTGGCTGTACAAACTACCTGCTTATTCCCTTTGTTAGGGCTTACGCACACACACGATGCCTCTGAAGGAATAAAAAGTGGGTCTTGAAAGCTCCTACCGATTCTGCAGTGAACTGTGGCATTAAGGATGCGGAGGGAGGTGACCGCACCAGCTCAAGGTTCATTCAGCAGCAGCTCATGGGTGTTGCTCACCAGAGAGTGGAGCCGTCTCTGGCAGCTCCCTGCCCTACTTCTCTTTCAGAAATACATAATTGTGACATTGTGTTACATAATTTATCATGTTACATCGAGATTGGGGCCCTTGTTGTGCAGCTTATTCTTCTGGGTATTTGAGCTGCCAAGGAGGAGAGACAAGAAGTGCAACCCCACAAATAGTCACTACTTCAGAAAAAAAGCTTTTAGTTTGGAACAGTCTGAGACACCCTGTCCTTAAGCATACAATCAAAAGGAGTTGCACAAGCAGAGCTTGGTCAGGCCTGTGAGATGGCATCTGCCTGCTCCGTGTATGTGCACAGCTCCCTGGCACACTGCTCTAACTATAAGGTGTTGGGATGGACTCCAGTACATCAGCAGAGCTCTCCCCAGACAGCCTGATCCTTTTCCAGTGCTTCCTTATGTGCTGACCAAAGGCCCAAGAAAAGGGCAGCCGTGAGTGGGTGAAATCCTCCCCATCGCTGCCAACCTCACTGGCAGCACCTGCAAGGTGGCCTGTAGAGCCAAGCAAGCCAGTGTTTGCTGGGCAGGCACCCTCCCAGAGCAGGCTTACACACTCACAGCCACAGGCAGGCTAAAATGGCCAGAAAACATCTGTGCAGAGCAGCAGGAGCTGTGGTGCAAGGGCTCATTTCCCAGAAGGTGCTAATACAACCAGAGGCTCCAGCATCTCCATGGCAGCTCCTCACCTCCTGCAGGACAAGCTTCTTGTGTGCTGTGTTTCCTCCTCCTCCCCTCACCAGGAGGATGAGGTTCAGCTTGTCCCAGGACAGGCACTGCCTGGAGCCCTGTCTTTACACTCCCAGTGCAGCCAGAGCTGCAGTTCCCGGTCCTTGGCATGTGGGACTTCACTGGTGTCCAACACTCCACCCTGGCAGCTGTCTCTCTCATCCCACCAGTGGCAGGATGGGCAGCTCCAGCCTTCATCCTCCCCCATGCCAGAGTGGCAGGCGTGTGTCACTTGCTGGGGTGATGAGTTTTGCAGGCATAGCAGCAATTCCTGCACCAACCCACCCTGCTGTTTAACCTGGAAATTAGTCTATTAGCTCCAGGAATTATGACACTGCCCCATCCCTGGAGCCTCCAGCCGACACCAAAGGAAAGCATGTCCAGCTACAAGACCATCAGGAAAGGGATACTGACCACACCTGGGCCAGAGCAGAGGTGCTGTGTACAGTCACTGCTCATGATACGTCTCCCAGTGCCAGAGTGGTGGCCCTGTGTATGTCCACCATTGGTGACCCAGAACAGCCTTATAACCAAACCTTGTCACAAGACAGGGATGCTCAACAAGGCACCACCAGGAACTGTTGGCAGACAGCAAACAGTCCTTGCTGTTCCCAGAGGGAACTTCCTTGTCCCATTAATGTTTTTAAGAGATTGCTACTGGGTTTTGCTGAGTCGAAGCCTGCTCAGTGCAGGAGCCAATGCAGTGTGGTACTCTGGAGCTGTGGGAAGGATGGTTGCAAAGCCAGCAACAGGCAGAGCATGAGGCCTCAGCTGGAAGAGTCACAGGGCAAGAAATATCCCAATAGCACCAATCCTCTCAATAGCCAAACAGCCAAGGCAGTCAGGTACACAGTTAAGCACCTAATTGTTGAGAGAGAGAGGTTTGGAAAACAGAGCTGTTGTCCTTCTTTTCCAGAGAAGACTACAGCTTGTCCTGCCTGACAGGCTGGGTTGATACCTTGCAATCCAGTTTCCTCAAGGGTTTTTAATGCCACCTGACATGAGTTAAAAACACTGCATACAAACAGATGCTTTGACCAAGTCTGAAGGGCAAGAGAGAATTAGAGATGCCATTTGGCTATTACAAGTAGCTCCAAGGGGATCAGCTCTTAGTGTTGCATAATTTAATACTTTAACCAATTAACTAAATGACTAGAAAAGTCTTTCCTGGTAAGACAAGCAGATGACACAAGCTGATGGTGCCATAAACAGCAAGGAGCACATGCTGCTAGTGCCAGTGATCTGAGTCACCCAGGGAACAGCCCCAAATACACCCTGAAACTGTGAGCACAAGGGCAGGGTGGGACCTGAGGGCACACGTGCTGTGAAGGATGAGAGATTCAGTACATGGAAGCACTGGCTGAGGACATGACCTCGGGACCACATCTGATGGAAGCAACCAGGCTGTCCTGCAATGATGAGGCCATTGATAAATCACTGTTCTGTGCTAGACACAGCACCAGAGAAAAATAAAATAAAGGTTAGAAAAGATCTCTGGAGGTCTCCGGTCCAACTTTCTGCTCTCATCAAGACTGTTGCAAACACCGGATCAAGACATATGAGTTTTGGAGATCTCCAAGAACAGAGACATCACCCAACACCCTCTCCCTCAGTGACTCCTCCAGTGACCTGACTCAAGCCCACACCAAGCTTCTGGCACAAAAAAATGGACGAGAGCTGCCTGACCAATAAAACAAGGCTGTGAAGTGAAGGGTATGAAGGATAAGATGTTCCAGATGTAGTTGATGTACACAGACATGTCAGAGGAAGAAATGAACACTCCATCATTGCTTGAAGAGACCAAATAGCATCTCATGACTAAAACGTAACACCTAACAAAAGTCACTTGAACAGCAGTAGCAGTTCTTCTACAGTGAGATAGATCAGACTCTGACAAACTTACTGCAAACTGGAGCAACCAACTGTTGCTGCAGGTCTCAAGCATAAGGAAAAGCCACCCCTCCACCATGAGCAGAGGGGTATTTCTACCTGCCTGCATCCACCTAAATAGCGTAAATACCTGCAACCACCTAAACAGCCTCACCAGAAGCATCTGGGTGCATGAAGCCAGTGGATGGCCAATAACAAAAGCCAGTGAGGGCAAAGTTCAGGTGTGTTGCGCTGTGGGATTGGGCTGGGTGCCAGGAGAGTTGTCAGCCTTATGCAGCTGTCCTTCCAAGGTGGCAGCTGATGTGCAACTGTGAGGAGCCCCTATACCAGCTGAATCAGCCTTCCATCACACCTCTGTTAAGCCTTTTTGTGCTGCTCATACCTACAGTCACCTGTCATTGCATCTTCCCAGGGTGTGGGTGCAGCGCAGGGGTTGGAGAGCAGCATCCTGTGCTCTGGGATGTTTTCCTTCCTGTGGCCATCTTCCAATTTCCTTCCTCCTTCTTGTGACTGAGTCAGTCCCTGTGCAATCCCAGAGTGATGACAGCAAACCAGGCACGTGAGCTCTTGCATGGGGCCTGCATCCCTGTGGAAATGTCCCGGGGCTGGGATGGGTGGTGACCCTTTCTGGGGCGTGGGGCAGCAAGCTGGGAAACAAGTGATGGACACATAGCTCAGGGGCTACCACACCATTTGGTCCCCACAATTTAGTCCACATCTGTGGATGTGCAGCCCTTGGGTTGCTCAGAAAGTGAGAGAGGCATTAGGGATGTAGAGCAACCCATGCATTTGTAGGGGTGAGGGTAGGTGCAAGGGGCTGGAGCAGGGTCACAGCCCAGGGGTGCTTCCATTTACCCCAGCTGGAGACCTCATCATTCCCAGACACCTAAAATAGCTGCCACCCAGCTCCTGGGTGATCCACTGGCAGAACTATGTCCCAGCCACGCAGTGACCTCCTTCAAAGAGTGTACAATTAAAAAGCAAGTTTGTAATTTGATAATTTGTGGAAAAGAAATTAATTGCTAGCTGTATTTTGCCTGCCTGCTGTGATGATGGGGGCACATGCTGGCTTGGGAGCCCTTGGGAAGGGTAATTATTGGGGAGGGATCCTCAGGATTCCAGCACAATAATGGGAGATGCTGCTCACCTGACAATCTCAGCCTTGGCCATGCACATGCGTGCGTCCAGCAGTCCAGCATTAAAGATATTCAGGATACAGCACCTGTTTGCTGCAGCTGGGACAGGACCCTTCCCAGATGCCAAATGTGCGAGAGTCACCTACTCTGCCACAGCCCCTGTAGGCAATCACCAACCTGCTCCAGCTGTGCTTCTTTTGGGGAAAGAGCTGTACACACCTTCAAAAGCAGGTTTCTTTGTATTTTTTTATTGCCTTTGGAGCCAAACACGTTTTCTGTGTAAAATCTCAGCAGCAGAGCCAATGTGCCGCCAGGGAGGGACCTCATCCCTCCACAGCACAGCAGTGAGGAGCCACTTGCCTCTTGGGGCTGCTCCTTTACAGCATCGCTTCGCAGGGTGCCCACATTTCCACTCCCAGGGGAGCCCCCTCCCTGTGCTTTGGGTGTTGGCTCTTGCGCTGTAAATCGTGTGGGGGTAGCACAAAAGGCTTATCTGCCCCTCCTGGGATGAAAAGCAGCCACTGCACCCACGCTGCAGGAACCTGCCCAGCCACCCACCTCCACCTCTGCTCTGCCTTGGTGCAATGGCTGGAGAGCCCAAGGGGAGCAGCAGCTGCTGATTCGTGCCCACACAAAGCAGGACAGCACCACAGCCCACTGGAGCAGTCAGTGGGTTGGAAATCTGGAAATCGTTGTCCTGGAACAGGGTGTACAAATAGACACCCCAGAGCAGAGGCCGAGAACTGTCCCAGCACGTGTCAGCCTAGCCCCCAAAACTGTGTCCAGAGCAAGATACAGGCCTGCACATCTCAGGGTAAAGGCAGTTGCAGAAATAAAGACTGGAATAAAAGACGTAAGTCTGTGACAAACTGCATGAACATCATGAGACTGTTGAAGGAAGCAGTGAGCAGCAGAAGGAGAAATCTCTGCCTGGATCAGAAAGGCAGAGGGTGACAAATCATGTAGGCAGCAACCCAGAAAATGAGAGGTATTTGATAAATATTTCTGTTCAGCATTTGGGAGGCAAAAGCCCAACAATACAGCATGTTATAAAATAAAATGTAATTACAATAAAACACTTTCCATCCTACAAGGGCTCCAGGAAGATGTTAAACAATAGCTACCAGGGTTAGATGTTTCAATCAGCAGGTCTGACACATCGGTGAGCGTAAAAAGGAGCCGGGGAAGGAGCACTTAATGAGCTCCTGTGGGTCCCTGGGACTTCCCCCGGGGTCCCAGCGCTGGCACACTGCCCGTACCTCCATGGAGTAAACAGGATGTCCCAGACCGCTCCAGCTGACATCAGTCCTGTGCCGAGAGCTAAAATGGCCCTGACCAGATTTGGGTGATAAAGGTTTGAAATGGGGAATTATCATTAGTGTCAATTAGCACCATATTATGAAAAAGAGATCTTGGCATCTCTCTGTTCTGGAGATTGTCCCTATCAGTCACACTGGTGACGGCGCTGATGTAAGTGGCTTGCGTAAGGCTTTTGGCAACTCCAGCTGCTTGGAGCGAACGCCTGGAGTTACTGCCTTGGAAATCCAGACACCCCAGAGCCTTGCTGCAAGCATGGCCCTGCCGCTCAGCCAGCTGTTTCCAGGGCCTGCAGTGGGGATTAATTCTCAGCCCCCCATATTTAACACCTTCTTGGTTTCCCAGCGAAGGCAGGAGCTGCCCAGGCTCTGGTGAAGCCATCCTGGCACAGGTACCAGGAGCAGGCTGTACTGACAGCACAGCACCTGGCACCAGGACAAGGGGGCTGCACCCTGGGTGGCTGGGGGACAGTCCCCCCTCAAACAAAGATGCCTCTGATAGGGAAGGGATTGAACAGAGCTGTCCAGGAAGGATCTGCAGCCT
The DNA here is from genome assembly GCA_013397315.1 of Donacobius atricapilla. NCBI lineage: Eukaryota > Metazoa > Chordata > Aves > Passeriformes > Mimidae > Donacobius > Donacobius atricapilla. The sequence goes on along the minus strand of WBMY01006232.1, from coordinate 190,285 downwards.
CCCTGAGAGCCAGGCCCATTGTGGGGTCAGCATCTCAGGAGGCAAGGAAACTGGAAAAAGCCCAAAGAAACAGCTAAGGACCAATGAAGGACTGAAAAGATGGATTTTTCATGGAGAGAAATTCCTGGACACCATCAATGCGGGCCAGAAAAAGAGGTTAAAGGGCTAACTTGATCCCAGCTTATTAAAGCTCTTTTTGATGTGATTAAATGTTTGGCAGTGCCTCTCTTTGGCAGACAAGGATGAGAGAAGGCTGTGGTTAGAAATAAGGCACAGATTCAGTGTGTGAGCACCCTCTGAAACACCCCATCCAAGTCTGTGGTGAGTTCCCCATCCCTGGCAATGCTGTGACCAAAGTGTGGGTAGGCTCAGCATGACACAGCCCTGCAGCTTCACTGTGAACAAAATCTGCTGACAGAGCAGCCCCCTGCCATGGGCCCTGTCCTTGTGCCAGCCCTGCTTGGTGGGATGCACTGGGGCTGCAGGCAGAGGGAGAAGCTCTTGATGGGCTTTCGTAACTATTGACATAACAACAGTCTCAGGGAGGGATCTGGATTTACAGCTGGCCTCTCCCTGCCTGGCTAAGCCCTGTCCTTCATCATTTACCTGGAGAAACAAATCATGCTCCCCATGGGCTTGTCACTTACTGGATTTTGATGGATGCCTCTCCTAGGCAATTCCAGGTGAAGACAACTGGTTGCTCCATTTTAGGAGAGTTTGCTGCTGACAAGAGGCAGTGAAGAAAATTTGGCTGATTAATATACTGTCTTTTTTGACATGCATGCTAGAAATAGAGGAGTGGATAAAAAGGTGATGATAAGCAGTGTGATTACAGACCCACGAGGGAAATGAACATGTACTTCAAATTGGAGGCAGCAGAGCACAGCCTGAGCGACAATTAACGATGGATTCTGCAATCTGTCCTTGCATGGAGACCTCTGGCTTCCCTGTAATTTGGAGTTTAATTGGAGTAATGACTCAGAGCTCACCCTAAGGAACATGGTGGAACATCATTTTGGGTTGTTTCTCCCACTGGTGATGTGACAGCTCCTTGTAAATCACTCTGAAGTATCTGGGTGTGATGCTGAAGGAATTGGGCATAGGCTGTGCTGGCCCCTCTCTCCAGCCTGTGAGAATAGAGTAAGAGTCCTTCAGCAGCAGAGGTAATGCTCAGAAATTAATTGCTGGGCAGTTATTTAATTCATGCTCCTCTTTCCCCCCTCAGTTCTCCCAATAAGCATTGCTTGGCAGGCTGGGCTGCCTGTAATCCCTGCTCCACATTCAGAGCTGCATTTAATCCCTTCCAGCAGGCAGCTGCCTTTCCTGTTTTGTTCCCCTGTCCCAGACTCAGCACACCCCTCCTAAACAGCCCTCTGCCAGTGGCTGCCTCTTCCCTGTGACTCGGAGATGTGCCCTGGTGGTTCGGTGCTGTTGCAAACCACCCATCAGTGGTGCAGCAATGGTCACTCACTTCAGTGAAGGTGTCACAAGCCTGGTATTCATATTATGGCAATCCCAGATACTGATCCATGGGCTGCTACTGGCAGTGACCAGTCCTCAGACAAGCTCCATGGCTGCAGTGAATCTGCAGCATACCCTGCATCCCTGTGTCACCCGAGACAGGGCACTGCCAGCTGGCAAACCTCCCCAGCATCTCACCCAGTGAGCCAGCTGGGGCTGAGGCACCTCCCAGCTGCGAGCCACAGGCAGACAGGCAAAGCATAGAGGGTGAGGCCACACACCAGCCCAGGGAACACGGGACATCCATCTGCCACCTTGGGAATATCAGCTGAGCAGTGGGTTTTGCAGAGGACACTGGGCAGCGTGTGGCTAGAAGGTGCCCACACCATGAAGCCAGTGGGATAGCAAAGCAGGGGCAGATGGACCTGTTCTGTTTCAACATGTCCATCCCCAACAAAGCCAAGAGCAGCACTGACAGGCATGAAGGTGTGGGCGATCCTGGGGGAGCAGGAGGGTGCTGTGAGTATTCTGAAATTCAAAGGGCAGAAGACTCTGTGCTCCATGAGCAACAGGGCACAGACAGGCCCACAGCCCAGTTTCTGTGGCTCCTCTCCCCAGTGGAGGAGTTCAACAGCACTGGAAATCAGACTGTGGCATTATGCAAGACTGGTCATGGCTGTTTATTGCTTCTCAGAAGCTATGTAGTAATCCTGCAACCTGCTCCCCAGAGTGTAACCTGCGAGTAGGTCGTGTGCTGCAGACCATGAGGGCCTCCTTCCCTTGGTACACTGCTCTCAGGGAACTTGGGACATCACACTCTGGCAGGCAGGGAGCCTACTCTGCAAGGTGCCCACTTGGCTGGAGCTCATGGTGCTTCCCAGCACCGGATCAAGAACACAGTCATTTTTCCTGGCTGTGGCTGTGCTCTGCCAGGAGGTGTTGATTGGCTTGGCAGGTTGCTAATTGCCAGGAAGGGCCCAGCACAGAGGTCATGGTGGCTGTTCTCTGGGAAGAGGAAGGTCAGGACACCTTGGTTAAGTGTGTGGATGCTTGGGGAGAAGGGGTCCCACCAGTGCCAGGGCTGGAAAAACCCCGCTGCAGAAACATGGCTCCCTTTTAAACTCCACTGGTTTTGAAAAAACACAGCCAAATGTCCATCTGTGTCTCACCTTGAATCAGCCCTTCACACGCTGGAGGAAAACAAAGTCCATGATATAGAAAAAAGCTCCTCCAAGGGGCACTAGAGACAGCTGGGCAACAGCTGCATGGTGAGCTTCTCCTTGCCCTGTACTTAGTAACCACCAGCACCCCCCTCCTCAGTTTTAATGTCTTTCTTTTTAATTATTTTTTTTCCCCCCAAATCACCTGCAGCTCTGTTCTGAGGCTCCTGCCTCAGCTTACCCCTGCAAAAAGCGGAGGAAACATCCATGCTCCTAGTCTGCAGCACAGCCCCCTGTACCTGTGTGCCAGGAAAAGCACCTTCTCATCCTCCTGTGGACACTGCCCAGGATTCAGAGGCTGGAGAGGGTGGTATGAGGAACCTCACATACCCACACACCCATTTACCAACTCACACTCACATGTTCTTGTCCCCCCTCAGATACTTGTTCCCCTCAGCCAAATCTTCCATCACCCAGACAAAAGGGACACCCGACATTTTTGGCCAGGTTTTGAAAGAAGCCAGTCTGTGAGAGATGGTGAGGGTGTTTAAAGGCTTTTGTTTATGATGTCTGCTAAAGATAAGCCTCCAAGAAAGATGAAAGATGCCCTTTGGAAGCAAGAGTAAGGCAGGAAGGAATGCCAATCTTAAATTACTGTGAAAGCTGACACTACCTTTTAACATTCAATGTGCAAAAAGCCTGTGTCCCACCACATCTTGAAAGAAGCCTGTTGGATTATGAGAATGACCAGTAATGACTGGAGGTCCTCCTGGCAAGTGCATAAGCTGACAGCAGATATTGTCTTCCACACTATCACTTTTCCCTTGGAGGCAGAGGTTCACAAGGTGTGAATATAAATCCATGCAGAAAACTCAGCTGATGTTCTAATGTGGAATAAACAGTGGAGAAGAGGAGACCTGGCTACAGCAAGGTCTGGGAGCAAGGAATGGCCAACGTTTAGGGCTTTCACCAGGCCAGGCAGAATAAAAGCATCACTTCTTGATTTATTTTGTATTTTGATTTATAGTCACAAGACTATTGATGTGAAGCCTTCCATGTAACACACATGAGAAGTGTTTCTTCAGGGCTGAAATTGTTTACTGCACTTATTTACAATCAGCAACAGGTTTTGAGTTTCCTCTCAAGTTCTCAAGGCTTTAAAGACAACACTGTTGGCAGGTATTTCACCTGGCATCAGTCTGAAAGAAGAAAAGTGTCTGAGGTTTCCAGGATTAACAGTCCTTTCTGTGAGAAATATTTATCACTGTTCATACTGCTCTCCTCAATCTTTATTTCTGTCAAATGCCTGTGACCAAAGATCTTTGCCCTATCTGAAAGCATTTCTTCCCCATCGAACACAGATTATGTAACACTCTCCCACACATAAAAATTTCATGTTGCTAGAAAATTACTGTTTCCAGATCAACCAGGGAAGGAGTTTTGCTGTCCCACTGTACTCTGTGGAACATGATGTGCTGTTCCCAGATACTAAAGCCTCCCAGGGGGGAGGATGTGGGGGGGTCTTAATAAGGGGTGATGCTTCCCTCCATCCTTGTCCACAGAACCCTGAGAAGCCTAGCTCGATGAGAAGGGGTCTCCAGTCCTGGGGACCTCCCCAGAATGCTCTCATCCTGTTTGCAGCATTCCCCAGCAAGAACCACCCCCCAGGCGAGGAGGGCATCATGGACCCTCCCAGATGTTCCTGGGAACCAGGAGCCTACCAGCTCCCTTTTCTAACAGCCGTGCTCAGAGAGGTCCCACAGCCTTGGCACTGGCACCAGAAGGCTGGGAAAGAGCTAAGAGTCCTGAGATCAAATTTTCTCCTAAACCAGTAAAACACCCTCTGGTTGTTTGCAAGGGGTATGGGACAGCTGAGACCCACATCTCTGTCCTGCAGTGGGACATTGCAGGGGGACAGGAAGCAACCCCACAGTCTATTCCACACTCTATTCCAGCCACAGGCTAAAGAACGAAAATGAGGAGGGGAGCCCTCTTCTGTAATTTGCTTTGTTTGACCAAGGACAAAACTGGTGCAAGCAGAGGAACTGCAGGAGAGCCATCCCAAACAGCACCAGGGACCTTGCACTCAGTGTGGGAGTTGGGCTGGGAAGCCCAAACCCTTGCACACAAGCCCAGCACAAACGCAGCTGCCAGTTTTCCTGCTACACTGGACAGGGAAATGTAATGGCAAAGATCCATGTTTATCCATAACTATGGAAAAAACATGTATCTGTCTCCATCAAATCTCCCTCCCCCCCCCACATTGTTGCCGAGGTTTATCCTGGGGCTGGAAGGTAACAGGAAGCCTGGTTTTGTAGCAGTGCTGGGTATGAGCTCCCTGAAGGTTGTAGGAGACACCAGAGATGAGCAGCAGCCAGAAGCTACATGCATTGGATACAATACCTTGGATCTTCTTTCATCCAGAAAATAAACTATTAAAGATTTGCTTGAAAGGGGCATTTTCCTTGCTGTTGATACTTCCAGCTGTAGAATAACAACATAATTCCAATGCTTGTTTGTTATGGCAGTTTGCAAGGAGAAAAAACATCGCTTGATTATTTCCAAGGCAGCAATGAAATGAAATTAACAATATTTGATAATATAAAAAGTAAACTACAAGTAAATAGTTTGAACTTCAGCAATATTTGCAGCTGATAATGATAATGTTCAACTGGTGAGATGCCATCCTAATGACACACTCACGGAAAATGAGGAGGAATATTTGCTTCCAGCTAATTGCTGAGTCTCTATACCGTGTAACACCACAAAGCACATTCTGAATAAATCATCATTTGATCTTGAAGGTTATGCAACAAAACTTTTCAATTGCCTTTTCTCATCATCAAAAGAATTTTGGGATTATAGGGAAGAATTCATTTTTTCAGCTCTGAGAACAGGGAAAAGCAGAGGCATGCCCTGACAAGGCAGTTATCTGTGTGCTTTGCCATCTGTGATGACCTGGGCACGATTCCTAGCTGAGACATTTCCTCGTGTTGAAGGGCAGGGATGGTGGCATTGGGCAGAGAAGCCGCCAACGCTGGAATCCCACTGGTGCTGCTGCCCAGCCCTTGTGCTGGGCACACCCCAGAGGCCAGGCAGGGGGAAGCAAATCAGCCTTTGGCATCACCCTTAGCCCAGACACCCATTCAGCCACCAGGGCTCAACACAGCTCCAAAGCCAACGAGGCAGGTACAGCTCCTGTGCTCCTGCCCCAGGGAGGTTCACGTGGCTTTGGGGCAGCAGCTCCTTTCAGTGCCCACTGCACCCACCCCACTGCTGCTGAGCTCTGTGTCTGCCACCTTGGCAATGGATCACTCCTGTGCACCACGAGCTCCTCATCATTCACCCATTTATCTTTTTCAGTGAAATCTATCATTTCAGCATAAATGCTATCTCACCCGGCATTGCAGTTCTGTTTGTACCATACAAAGCAGGTGTCCCAAAGCAAAGGCGCCCCTCTCCTGGAGCCAGCACCTGCATCCTCCCCTGCCAAGCTGAGCCTCTTGGCTATACATGACTCAGCTTTCCCCACAATGCACCATACATTTTTTTACAAGGATGGTTAAAAATATCACAGTTTGATCTTTGTTTTGCAAAAGCCTGTGACATCTAAGGGAGAAATTAGAAAATAGCAGGCAAACTTGACTCTTAACTAAAACTGGACAGCAGCAGAGCACAGCACTCTGCCAGGGGACCAACCTCCTTCACAGCATCATGCTGCTCCCAGGGAGTTCTGCAAGCAAAATGAATGGGCTCAGCTGTTCTCCCCGCATCTGGAATTTGGAGAAATTAACATGCACTTTACTGGTTTTACAGTCTGAGCCCAGATGGTGTGTAGGAGGAACCCGGAGAGCTTGGTGCGTGCCCATGTGATGGGCAGAGTGCTGCTGGCAGCCCTGGTAGCAGTGCTGGGACCCCAGGACACCACTAACATCCCAGTGCCCTCCCACAGTGACAGCTGCAGAGGGTGTCTGCAGTGTGGGCCCCATTGGACAAATGCCTTCCCTGGGCCTGTGTGGGTCAGCCACCAGCGTTGCCTCCTTCAGCCCAGCCCTGCTGCTGGCCACAGCACTGATTTAGCTTTGGTCAGGTCCACCCCTGCTCTGGCAAAACCAGAAGGTCGCTATTTTGCAAGCAGCTATAAAGGGCTCGAGCACTTGGACAGTATCAATTGTGGTTTTCTGACAATGGATCCACAAAAAGCAAACTTATTCTGAGAAGGGTAAATGTAGCCCAGACCATTATATTTAATTCATGTCCGCCCACAGCCCTCCTGCTCTGCTGAGCACGGTGGCACTTCAAACTCCACGTCCTGTCCTAGATGTGACTTTGAGGACAGGGTGACTTCGAGGACAAGGTGACTTCGCTTTCTAGTGTTGCTGCTCCTCCAGGAGCAATTCTGGCTGCAGGAGGTCTCTTCTAAACTCTGCCACCCTCCCATGCCACTCTGGGCACCCATGTGCACCCTGCCTGGTGCTGCTACAGGCACGTCCCCAGCATCCTGCACCACATCCTTCCCAGCCTGCATAGGATGCTCTGGGTTCCTGCTGAGCCACCCATGCCACCAGAGCAGGGTGGGCATCATTCCCCTATGAGGGACATGAAAGTGGGAGAAAGACCCACATCACCTTTGGACACCTGGCTCCAAGTCAACCTCCCATACCCTCTAGTCTGGGACTTTTGGGACTGGAAGCTGAAAGGATAGCCAGAAAATCTTGAAATATTTCTAGGCTCCATGTTGGACCGTTGTTCCTCAGCCTCTGCTTCTTTTTAGCTTCTAGAATCAGGACAATGTGGTCCCTTTGCAGGGAGGCTTGGCTGAGCACAGGCTGCAGACACTCATGCACAGGAGGAGCTGCAGAACTGCAAACGCCCATAACTTCCTCCTGGAGACCAAAGAGTCATTTTTCAGGATTTGTACATAATGCTACTAGCCCAAATCCAGCCGACACATTTATTCATTAAGAACCTGGAACTGTATTTTTATGACAAATGTATAACTGCCTTGGCACTCGCTTCCCAGCCCAGCATTATTTTAAATCTTCCCTTATTATGATTGTTTGATAATGCAGTCTATTACACACAGCTCTTCAGGGAAGGAGAGGATGAAACACTGCATTTTATATCCTCTTTGTTATTTGCTGGTTAAACTTCACCAGAACAATGACTGGTGAAAGAAATTTAGTGGCTTCTGCTGAAAAAATTTTGAGGTTTAAAAGTAAATGACTCATGATAGGATATTTCATTACATTTGCATTAATAATGCTGACTTCTTGAATTTCCTATCTTTGCAACATTGGCTGTTTTAAAAATGTGAAACACTGAGGTGTCAGCACGGGCAGGTTTTCCAGCCTCCAGTTTCTTTTCCACCATATGGAATTTCCTTCTAGATCTATTCCTGCATTTTTCCAGGTAAAATCTTTTTGACATGGAAAATTTACTGTCTGGTTAATATTACACCAGTTTTCCCATCCTTTTACCTAACTTGGGAATCAAGCTGCTAGCTTGGGGTTGCCAGCCTTCTCCTTTGGCAAAGAATTGGCATCCTGCTTGCCTTCTGCATAGGTGTTACAGTCATTTCCCATTATTTAAGTGGAATACACTCCAGCCCCGCTGGACTCCAGGCACTGCTGTTTCCCTTCTGCAGAGTGCACAGGTTTACAATGCCAGGACATATTTACATCTATTCCAATTACTGAACAGAAATTGCTGCTGGACACCTTTGCTTTTCTGTAGCACTAAGAGCTCACCAAACTGCTGAGCACAGATCCTGCAGAATTGCAAGGTTTTGTTTGTTCTGAGGAGAGGGTGTGAAAGTTGCTGATTCTCCTCAGCTGCACCATCCTTGTGCATAACCTGAAGGCTGCTTTAATCCCTGGGGATGATTCCCCAGAGCTGATGCACAGCATCTGTCCCAGCTCCAGGGGACTGACGGAGCACAGACCAAGGGTGGTCCAAGGCCAGAGCTGTGGCTCTGTAAGTGCAGCCTGCAGGATACAGTCAGGCAGAGCACAGCCTGGCGTTTTGGCCAGCAGCCCACCTGCCTGCTTTGCACCAGTGGTCCTCCTGCCCTGTGCCCACAGAACAGCTACTGAAGTGGGTGCTCCTGGTGAGCCCACTGGGGCACGGCTGGGCATGAGCAGCAAGGAGGGAGATCCCAGCCTGGCCTCCCTCCCACAGGTGGGTGCTTGGCTTCAGCAAGGAGAGGAACTGGGGGACGTGCAGCCTCCCAGATCACCTTCCTGCTCTCCACAGCTCTTCTCTGTACTCTTGGGTTATGCCCTTCTACATCTGCACTACCCAGCATCTACCAGTGATGAATTTTGTTCCCATTTTATTACCTACTGCTCCATATCAGCCACATTTTCTGCAGTTCATATTGGCTCTACATTTCCCTCTTCTGAACAGCTCAGCACCAGTGGCAGGTTCTACCATGTCACCATTATACTCTGTTTTCCAGATAATAGTTTTACTGCAGGACCATAGGGCCTGTCAGATCAGCTGAGCATCCTTTACCTGGCCATCTCTCCGTGCCTCCATTCCACAGCTGAGGGGCCCAATCTCACATGCCCATTCATCTTTCTCCCTACTGCTGCTGGTGTTTTTAAGCACTCCGTATAAAACTCCCCTCTCCCTTGAGCTCAGCGGATTATGCTGGAAGGAGACGTCTTTGCTGTGTTCCCAAGGTAGCCAAAGAAGTCCTCCAGCACAGAAATGAGTTTGAAAGGAAAAAAGCATGCAGGAAAAAAAAATACACCTTTGTTTTCTGACACATTGCCTGGAACCCCATGTGCCACAGGGCATCCACAAGTGATTTATTCCCTAAACTGATACTGTCCTTAGGACCTGAAAGTGTCTGTTTATCCTGACCAGCTCTAAGGAGGGCATGTGTTGTGATAAAGGCCACAAACATTTCAACAGCTGCAAAATGCACTAAGAGTGAGAGGTCTGTAGGTGACAAATGGAGACAGTTCATGCAGTGCTTTCTGGGAACAGGGCTCTGCTGGCAGCCTGCGGCTTGCACAGCTTTACGATTGTCCCCAGCAGGGTCACAAATTGCCGCTAAACGATGGCTGACCAGGAGCAGGAGGAGAAGCTGGCAATGGAGCTGTGCTGGTGAAGACTGACACTGGGACAAGTGCCCTGCCAGGGCTGCACCCAAATCCATCAGGAATGAGCCAGGACAAAGAGCTTGAAGGTGCCCATCTGTTCTGAGGGGAGTTGGAACCCCAGGGCATGGTTTTCTACCTGCCACGACGGCAACACCTGCCCCAGGAAAAACACACCTGGCTCTCAGGACCACCCCACAAACTGCTGAGCGTCCCCTCATTGGTGGGCAATGCCACAGCCTCCTGCAGGTCCAGACCTGTGGCTCATTCTGGCAGCTCCAGACTCTGCTTTGTTACAGCATTTTCTTCGGGTAGTCAAATGGTCTAAGTTAACACTGAGACTTTTGGTACAATACAGCTAATGCCCACGAAATACCTCAGGAAGGTAATTTGCTTCAAGTGCTTCCCTTGTTAGCAGCTGATTAGTGAATAAATTATTTCCAGAAGAGAACTGGACAAAGCAAACCCCGCTGGCAATGAAAAGGCTACAGGACTGGGCAGCAATTTCTTTGCAATTAGTAATTAAATCCACAGAGGCTTTGATGGTCAGAGACAGAGCTACTGAAAACCTGGCTGAAAGATCTACAGGTGCTGGGGAGAGCGTCCCTCCATGGCTCTGCAAAGCTTTTGAGGAAATGCTCACAAAACATTGCAGCAACCTAATAAAATCTGTTTTAAAAGGAAAAGCAGGCAGTTGCTGACCCGTGTCCCAGGCCTACTGCTCTTTTATTTTTGTGTTTTTCTGTGTCCCTCGGGACAGAATTCACACTGCTCATGGCTCTGTTGAAGGCAGAGGGGTGGTTCTGGTGCCTGACTGCTCTGCTGCTGCCAGGCATTTCTCAGCAAAGGCAAAATAATAGGTTGGCTTTTTATTTTTTTTTTGTTTGTAAAGTCAGGAACTCCATCTTAGCGCTGAAGCCCGTTGTTAGGCTTTGTGTTATTCTTGGCACGCTGACCGAAGTGCGCTCAGTATGAATAGCAGAGCTGAAAAGTAAATATTGTATCCTCTGGGATCGGTGGAGTGGGAGGGCAGTGATATTGCTTAATGGAGCACCCCAGTGCCTGTTTGGGTTAGGCTCACAGTAATTGCTCCCTAGGTGAGTTTATACCAACAATTGATTATTTCAAATGGGAAAGAGGTACAAATGAGTAAGAGAATAAACACTGATGGTGTTATGAAACGCAAGAGAGGAGAGGAGAGGAGAGCAGAGCAAAAATCTCACGCAGCTCCAGCACAGGGCTGGAAGCAAAGGTGGGCAGAAAATCATGAGTACTGTTCTTTCTACATGCAATTTCTCGTGAATGCTGAATGACATAAGAAACTGAATTTTCCCCTAAAGTTTAAGCTACAGAGCTATTTTCCACAGCCCGATCTTCTACAAAGGAGACCCTTTTGCTCTCTTATCTCCTTCTCCACCCTAAGAAAACATGGGGCTCTTGACATGAGCCACACTTTGCTGTGAGCCAACAGGTAAGACAAGGAGCAGGAATCCGTGACGGAGGAGCTCTGGGCTGAGTAACCGTAGGATGGAGTCCAAGACATCCTTGCAGAGAGCCTGGCTAGGCCCACTGCAGCTCTCCCAAGGGTGCAATGTGCCCTATCCCCTCGCTACCAGCCTGTGCTGGTGGGACTGGTCTGTTCCCCGCAGCCGTGTCCCCCCATTGTGTGTCACAATAGCATGTCCCCACCTGCCCCCCAGCAAGGGCTGCCTTTAGCCTGCTGCGTCTCCAGAGGGGCTCCAACCAACCCATAACCAGGCTCTGGAGTCTGCAGATGCCCTTTGCTAGGCAGGGGGCCACTGCTGACCCAAGGACACAGTGCCAGCCCTCTGGAGACCAGGAGCTGCCTGTCAGTCCCAGTGCTGCTGCTAAAAGGCGGCCACAGCAAATCCCCAGTGCCCAGCAGCAAACTGGTGCTGTTTAATGGTTTCTGGGCATCTTTCACCGTGATTGTGGTGGCAGCTGCCACATGCTGGTTGTCCTGGCCTTGGGCCAGCCTCACAGGACCAGGAGGGGATGCTCAGGTCTGAACTTGTGTGCCTGGAGTGATGCCTGTGTGAGGATGGGCTGCAGCAGGAGGGTGCAGGAGGGCAAAGAAGGGTTGGGAAGGACAGTCTCCATTCTTCCAGGAATTGAAGGAAATGCACGCCAACTGGGCACTTAGTGCAGCACCTGCCTGTGGGGGCGAGGGCTCTCGGTGCCCTCAGGGATGCTGCCAGCCCAGCCGGGCACAGCGAGCTCTGCTCCCGCCCCAGAGCAGGCCCTGTGGCAGCACCCTTCGAAAAGGCGGAGCCGCCAGCCCCACGAGTCAGCCCCAGGCCGTCACGGCCCTCTGCGCAGCTGAGCTCATTAGTGCCTGCAATCAGCAGGGCATGCAGGGGCGGTAATTACTGCGGGAGCACGGCTCGGGCTACGTGCGGGGCCTATAAATAGCGCGGCGCGGTCACGGCCCGGGGCCGGCGCTGCTGCCTGCGGGGCTGCGCCACCGCACGCTGCGGGCATGGCCAAACCGGTGAAGCTCAATTAAATCTTTCATTTAACTGCGCTTTTTCTAGCTGAAAAAAAAAAATGCAGTGAGTTGCCCAGCGGACTGTGATTTTGAACCAAATTAAAAAAAAAAAAAAAAAGGAATTTATGTTTGGAAAAATGCATAAGCAAAAGGTTTCAGCCTGGGGCCATGGTGGCCACATGTAGGTGTTCCCTCACATAGACTCTGGGACTCCAGAGAGAGGGAGAAGTGCTCCCAACCCTTTGGAGAGCATCCCCTGGCTGCAGGCAGAGGCTGCACAATGCCCGGTCCAGCTCCAGGGGTGGCTGTGGAGCAGGGAGGGCACCTGGCCCCACACAGCCCTGTCTCCCAAGGTGTCACCCTGCAGCAGCCGCCATAGTGCTTTTGGGCCAGCCCCGACAGCCACAGCCGCCCCCGAGCTGCCCGGTCCCCAGTAAAAGCCATGTTTGCTCATCACCCACCCCTCCCCAGTGCTGGTGACACAAGCAGCCTGACGTGTATTTCCAGCCTGGGCATTTCCAAACTGATGGCAAGGTCCTGCCCTGGCATGTGAAGCCTCATGTGTCACTGATGCCACCAGTAAGCACCAGTAACCCTCCTCATTCTTCAGGATGCATCATCACGGTGCATCACGTGCCCCAAATCCTGCCCCACTGCAGCCTCCAGCAAGGCTGGCTGCCTTGCCTTGCACAGTGAGGCTGGATCACCTTGTTTTTTGGTGAAAATGTGAGTCTAACACAACAGAGTACTGCACCTTCCCTCACCTTTAATCACCTCTTCGCTGTTCCTTCCCTGGGGATGAGAAAATACTTGAAGACAAGGTTTTAATGCTATTTGGAAATGGATTGGTTCAGCACATCAGAGAGGGCAGGGTTCAGGATGCAGCCCATACCACAGCCTGCTGTTTCTGCATATCGGTTTGAGGGAGGAGAGCCTCTCCCCAAGTAAATTCATTCATGAGCATGGGGCAAGGAGCCCAGGGCACTCCTGCCACATATATGGTGTGTTCTGTTACCAGGCTAAGCCAGATTCAGGTCCCCACCCCTCTCTTTTGCAAGTGCACATCACACAGGTGCACACACGGCGTGTAAAACAGGCTGGGCTGGGCTGGAGGTGGTTAATGAGCCCTGCACATCCCTGACACAGACCTGTGCAGGAGCTTACCTGCCAGCCAGGCTCACCAAGGCAGTATTTGTTCAAGGAACAGCATGCTTAGCCTGAAGCTCCCTCATTCACAGCACAGGCAGTTCCCAGCTCCTTCCAAACCAACCCTGGCTACGGTGGTGATGATCTTTAAAAATCCAGCTTGTTTATTTGCATCACTCACATAGGACAGATGTGGGATAAGCTATGTGGGACACCACACTCAACTGCCCAGCAGATACACATCAGCTACTTTTTAATCATGATAAAAGCAGGAAACCTCCTATTGCACAGGACTTCAGTTGTGCCACAGAAAAACAGCCAAGCGTGTCTGATATCTGCAGCTTTATTCTCATACGAAACGTTAAAGGCAAAGCTAGAAAAATGAACCTATTGCTACACACTCACTGAACACTTCTAGGACAACATAGGGCAGTAAAGCTTTTATTGCTAAGAAGAACCAACGGAAGGCTTTAAAGCTTATCTAGCATTCAATTTTTGTTTGTAAGTAACCCAATTTAAATCCCAGCATTTCAGTTTTTAAAGCCCTCTTGCCTTTCTGGAATGCTTCAAAAGGAAGATGACCTGAGGACAGTGTCTGCTTTCTGGAAGGACCAGACCAATTCTCTGCATGAGGTGCAGAAATGGGCCACTAAGGAATGACAAATGAAACCCAACTGCACGCTGGGGATTCCTGCCGACCACCAGACAAGGCAAAGCTGCACAGCACCCAGGGAGCTGGACCCCGCCTAGTGCAAAAGCAGCAGTCTCTGGTGGCCCCTCAGCTGTCCCCATGCCCCAGCAGCAGAGGCACAGATGGGCACCATGGACTTTGCCAAGCAGAGCCAGGAGCTGAGCCCTGGATACAGGGGCTGTGGATGTCCTGTTCCAACAACTGAACTGCCCTTCCTCTTGGAGGGTGAGGCTACAGGCAGTGGGATACTGAATGCTCCTGGGATCCCTAGATTTCCCTGGATGATGCTGGATCAGAGCTCGTCACCCTTCCTGAGGGACTGTCAGTGCAGCCACTATGGTTTTGTAGATCTTGCTGCAGTCAGAGCTGCCCCTGGGGGCAGTGGGTGACTTAGTCTTCAGGGACTGGGGTGTTGCAGTTTCCATGGTAAATTCTGACCTCCCCCTCACACTGGAAGTACTGGTCAAACACATCGCTATATCCATGGTCCCTCCACCACGTGCAAAGCTGCCGGTTCCACGTGCAGTCAAGCACATGGAAAAGCTCTGGATGCTCCATCCCCACCATAGTGAAGAAATCCTGGTCCCCAAGGTGGCCCTTGAAGTGGTACTTCTCTGTCAGCTTCTGCACCATGGTGGGCTCCAGCAGCTGGTTGTAGAGCTTGGATTGCCTCATGGCTTCCAGGTTCAGGAGCAGGACACCACTGTTGAAGCCTGGCAGTCCATCAGGAGGGGGCTCCCCTACTTTGGTTTGGGGGTTCTCACGGCGATACTGCCAGAAAGTGTGCCTGGAAAGAGAGGAAGAACAGGCACGGGGATGTCAGGGAGTGCAACCTGAAGAGCAGCCACCTCAAGTCTCAGAGCACAGGATCCACCACCCACCCAAGGGATCTCACCATGCTTGTCTTCTGTCTGGAAGCACCCAGCCTCTCAGAACACACAGTGCTTCACAGGCTGCCTTTCTCTCCACCCTCCTCAACAGGATATTGCCCAGACTTTAAATCACACTGCTTACCGTCTCCTAAAGCCCCTTTTGTTTCCACCAGCATCATTCTTGTGAGCCAAGTGGACACAGGATCGTGTGACTGCTCACATGGCTGTGCAGAGAGACAAAACCACATCCCCAGTGCCTTGGGTGAACCACCAGAAGTGTCCTAATTTCAATTACCTAAGCAAGCAACCCAGAAATTTCTTTGGCTCCTTTCTCAGTCCTGTGTCAGAGAATATACCTCACCATACATACACTGGCTGCTCCCATTTGCAGGAATTGAATTAATCCCATGCTATTCCCCAAGTGGCTGGATCTGCTCCCCAAAATTGCTCCCATTCAGTCTGAAAGTCTTCTTCCCTCAAACACCATCCTTTGTTGCAAAGCTAAGCACCTGAGAGCAGTCTGAGCCTGTTGTTTCAGAGGGCAGGAGGGACCCATGACCCCCACCACTGTCTCACAACCTACGGCTGCCAGCACTGCTCTCTCCTTCCAGCCTTCACACATAAGGTAATGTTACAGAAGGATTTTTACACCTTGCTGTGAAGATGTCAAGGAGAAAGACTGTTAGAATAAGCCAAGCCTGCCAGTGGTTCCTCCTCAAACCTGTCAGACACCATCCAAGTCTCCATGCAGCTCAAGGCAACGAGAACATGTTGTTTAGCATCCAAATGTTTAAAGTATCCCCATGCTTGGAAGCTGAAGCTGGACATCCCTCAGATGTAAGAAGATGCACGGACTTTTGCCCCTGGGACAGCTCCAGAGGCAATGCTCTCCACTGCAAGCAGTTAAATTTAATTTTTGCTTCTAAGAAGCCATGTTGAGCTTCCACAGGCACTTGTCCAGGGACTCCTACAGCTTGTACAGAGATCAGACTATCAAATCCATCCTTCTGGCCTGTGCTCTGGATCCCCAGCACAGCGAGACTGGCCAAGGTGACAGCCAGGATTCAACAGCCACCAGCAGAATTATCCCAGCAGAAAATGTGGATCTATTAATGATGGCAACTGTGAATATCTTTTTTATTTCCTGATCTGGAGGCACAAGCATCATGCAGCATCACTTCCTTAAAATTTTCCATTAAAGCACTGATATTTCCTGTTTCATTAAGGGTCTTTACACCACTCCCTTTCACCTGACTCAGAACAGGAAGGTTTTTGCTGAGTACCAGTTTTCCATGGAAGGAGGGCTCAATCTTGAAGCAGTCATATCCATGCTTCCCAGGGAAGGGGAGTGAAGGATGGGCTGCCTCATCAGAGCTTCTGGGCAGCAGTGCTCCTTGGATCTAAAGGGTGGGGAAAGGATAGAGGGCTCTGCCTCTGCAAAGAGCAGTTGTGTCTTGAGGACAGGCAAGACAACTCATGGATGGGTTGCTCCTTAGAAAAGGAAGGCAAAACATTCTCCGTGCAGCATTAGAAGGAAGCTCAACCTGCAAAGACAAGCCCCAGCCAAGTACCAATCAGCCTCCTGAAGTGCTCAGATCCAGGGAGTGGCTCAAGCCCACCTCTGCATCCTCTGCTTCTCCCTAGCAGTGCCAAGAAAGCCATCCCCCTGCCCAGAACGTTATGCTGGAAGCTGACAGGAGGGAGAGGAAAAGCAGTGACACAGAGGGGAGCACATTTCCAGCTCCACAGTGGTGAAGCTGATTCCTTTCACATTCTTACCTCCAAATACATGCTCCCCAAGCTAAGGGACAAGATTACAGCCACTGCAAGCAGCCAGGATAAAAAAATTGCAAGCACCCAGGCCTTCAGCATTGCCAGGCCATGATGGGGCTAAAGTAAATCTGTATCATATGACTCAAATTTTCAGCAGTGCTGCTCCCCAGATTACTTGTGGACCGCTGATAACGTGCCCTTTTCTGCAGGAAGAGGAGACAGACTGACAAGCAGCAATTGTTCAGCCCTTCCTCCCAGCGCTGGCCGTGACAGGGCCATCCTCCCCCAGCTGTGAGTGGGGTGTGGGGCTCGCAGGGAGGGCAGGGCCATCCGCAGGGAGCGATGCTGAGGTGAGATCCAGGATGTGATGAGCTGCAGGTGGCTCCGCAGTGCCGATGGTTTGGGAACCTGCTCACAGCTGAGCACAACAGCCTTGCTCCTGCTGGGCTCAGGCCAACCAAGGGAAAGGTATCCTGGCAGGGCCACTGTCAGCAGCTGTTTAGACAGGATTTTTCCTGGCTTTTGTGTTTCAAGTGGGTTTTGGTGCCATCCTGTAGGGGCCAGGACAGAGAATAGCATGGCTGAAAGACACCTCCACCCAGTTAGAAGTGGAAGGAGTGACCAGTATGAGAGCATTGTTCTCTTCAGAGGAGACGGGGCTGGCAAAGCACAAAAACCAGCCAAACAGCTGACATAGCCTCCCACCCACTCTCTCTATCCATCACCCCTTGACACCCACCTCAAATTTTGGCAAAACATTAGGGGAAAATTCCAGGGGCCGGATGAGCATGCTGTCAGGATGTTCCCTTGAGACAATCACCAAGGAACTGAACCCCAGCTGGATGCAATGGAAATGTCTCCCTAACCCAAGCCCCTGGAGTGGCCGGAATCTCCCTGGGAACAGGCAGTTCAGGCAGGGCAGTGTGCCCTCCTCTCTGTGCCCCCTGGGCAGGAAGGCAGCCTGGAGATGCCGGCACCACCAGGATCCATAGGGGCAGGATGCTGCTGGCCAGGAGAAAGGGAGGAGAAAGGAAGAGGAGGAATTTGTAGCTTTTGTTAACTGCTCCAACCCATCTAGATGAGAGGGGACAGAGGTGACCTGTGGCCCCAGACACCATGCCATGGCTCAGAGGAGCCGTGCGGGGCCTGCCACGAGCGCCCGCCTGCAGCCCCAACGGGCTTTGCTTTGAGGAGGTGTTTATAAACAGAGCCGGCATGTGCTAGGAAACATCTGGAGAAGAGCATTTCCAAGCATTCAAACGCCAGGCCCAGGCAGCCCAGATAAAAAACGCTGCTTCCAGCAGGACTTCCCTTGCTGGCCCAGCACAGGGCGCTGCGGCCGCACCTCCCCTGCCTCGCAGCCCGGCGGTCAGGAGCCCCGGCTCACAGAGCTGCCATCACACCCTTCCAAATGCCTCGCTGGGGACAGCTGCCAGGGCAGGAGGGAACACTCCCACCCACCAGCTGTATTCTGTAGGGCCTTCTCTTGTTTTCATGCACAGCAGGGGACAAACAAATGGGGGAAAGATTTTGTCCAAATCTGTGAGCTTCCAATCATTTACTTCAGCTCTGGGTTATGGGACAACTTCATGGGATGAGCCGGAAACCTCTCGTAAAGCAGCTGGATGCCCGAGCTGGCAGGAAAGGAAGATGCAGGGATTACTGCCAGCTAGAGGACCAGCAGCAAGCTCAAAGCACTTCCCCACAAGCAGCAGACTGGGCTTGTGTGCCTACACCCATCTGATGTTCAAGAGGCTGCAACCCTGCCACACAGCTGTGCAGCTGCCACTGGACTTGCTGCTGAGGATGTGGACCTTCCCCATGCGTCCACACCTCCAGGAATGCCTCCCTGCGAATGCATCTGGGGAATCGACGAATCAGGTCAAAAAGACATGAAGTGAAATGAGATGCCAGGCCAGACCCAGGGGGGCTGTGGTTAGAGGATGCTCCAGGAAGGCTGCAGGGTGCAGCCAGCGTGCACTGCATGAGCCTATGCAGCAGCATGATACTCAGGGAGGAAGCCTGCATGGCCTCTCACTCACCAAAGGGGAAACAAAGCCAACAGTCACGGGATAAAGCCACAAAAATAGGGGATCGGCAGGAGTCTGGATGTAATAAGCATCCCAGAAACAGTCAGCTCCTTGCTGGAGCTCACTGATTTGCTCCTACCTCTTGCCAACCACTGCCAGAGTTTGGGCAGCTGTCTGGGAGAGCAGGAATGGGCAGCAGCAGCAGGCCAGTACCTTGAGGATGCGTTTTGTCAGCAAGCCTCTCTCACAGGACCTTGAGCCCCATCCAGCCAGGCATGAGGCTCCTGGAGCAGAAAGGAAGCACGGGCTGCCAGCCATCCCTCTCTGAGCCACTCTGACAGCAGCCCTGCCAGCCCAGACACCAACTAAAACAACAAGCACATACTCTCCTACCTCCAAATATGTTGCTCAGTTCCTGAGCTGCCGGTGTTATCCCCAGCTGCAAACACTACTGCTCCTGTGCAATGAGCAGTGAGGCACAAGTGCGCCTTGCTCCATGTGCTGCCAGGACTCCCCTGGGGTGGCAGGAGGACACAGCACCCGGCTGTGATCCCACCAAGCAATCCCTGGCTGAACTGCCCACCTGGTGGTGCCTGGGACCTGCAGGGCCCCCGAGAGCTGGTCAAAGAGGCAGATGGGATGGGAGCCCCAATGTGAAGTATGCAATGTCCTGATTGGAACAGGGGATGTGCTTGCAATGGGGGAGAGCAAAAGGGAGACCCTAGTAGCAGCTTCTGTCCTGCCTGGAGGAGAGGGTCTGGGCAGTAGGGAGGGGAGAGAGATGGGAATGACAGCATGGTCCGTTCAGGGAGCGATGGTGGCTTTCCTCCTTCATCCTCAGCACAAAGTAAGAGCACAGCCAAGAAACTTCCCTGCACCCTTCTCCTCTTGGCGAATGCTCACTGTGGCAGGCAGCTGTCAGCCCTTTACCATCACTGTGTTCAACTGAGATTAACCCTCAGGAAAAGGCCATCTCCCCTTCCTCCTTCTCCTCCCACCTCCAGAAGGCACTGCTGCAATGAAGGTGGGTCCTTCCAAGTTTCTGCCACTTGGGAGGCAACCACCCAGGGCTGCACCCGGAGCAGCATCCAACCCAGCTCCCTCCTCCTGCTCCGGCAGCTGGACCTCGGCCTGGTGAGCTCAGCAGCTTTGCAACAAAGCAGCCCTTGTTGCTAATTGCTTATTTTCCATGTGCAATTGCTAAACCCCTTAAGGAGCCAGGACAGCAGGTTCAGTACCAGCCCACTCCACAGCACCTTAGCTGAGGCTGAACAGCTTGTGTAATCCAGGAAATCCCAGCTCCATGCTTCTCAGGAGCTCTATGTACCCAGTGATGTGCAGTGGCATCACCAACACAGCAGTACTCTTGCCCTGCATGGGAAAATGTCACCCTGGGGCAAAACGACGCCAATTTCTGTCCCAGGACAAAGGGCAGGATGTGTTGGTGTGCACACCAGGACCACCTTACCCTTCTCTGATGAGTTCAGGGTAAAGGTCCAGCCCAGGCAGGACCTCCATCCCTCCCATGGAAAATACTGATGAAGCAACAGACTGAGCTCTTCAATGAGGACATCAGTAATTCCTTAAAAAACTTCTCACGTAATGCACAAATTATGTCTGTACAGTGCTGGTCTCTACCACAGCCCAGCCTGCATGCCAAACTTTCAAAAGGCCTGTATTTAGAGCAGCAAATTGATTCTCACTGATGACATTTCTGCGTGGACTTAGTCCAAAAATGGGAACTCTTAAATAGATGACAAATGACAACTTGTGAACACAGCTTGTGAGCAAAACCTTTCTTTGGGACAGATTTTCAAGGGTGGGCCTCTTCATCACCAAACATTTGTACACCCCACACCAGTGCTAAAATCATCCTCCAAACAGAGGTGGGACCATAAATCCCTGTCTGGTTCACATCAGTTTCCTTCCCTCTATAGATCAAATGCCTGTGGCACTGGTGGCAGCGCAGAGCAACGACATGTATGTGTCAGACCATCCTCTATCAGCACCAGCACAGGAAGGGGGGCAACCCATCCACAGGGACACTCTGGATCACTGTGAGCCTAAGTACTGCTAAAATGGCAGATTTCTATTAACAACTGTGAATAAACTCTGCTCTGGCAGTGTTCTCCTGCCTGCCTTGGAAGCACAGGCTGCCTGCTCTTGCCTGCCAATGGGACTCTTGGAAACGGGGAGATGCTGTCCCTTCACAGAAGCTCACCTGCTGCTTAACATTATTAATACTATTTGTGCTAATTAATGCACAGATGTAGCTGTCAGATCTCATTCAATTTATTCATGGTTTTAAAATGACATTTCAAGTTTGCATTGTAGTAGGAATAAATTGGACAGGTCCTATATATTAATGATATTCACAGTGGTAAACAACACAACCCTTTACCTTCTTGGATAATTTTTTAAATCAGAGGTAAAGCTGAATTCCTGAAATTAATTCTGCTTCCAGTTACTTGCAGGTTCTGTTTATTCTGTAATTTTGGCTGCTTCTTGGAAGCCACTCCCAAACAATTCCTAGAACTGTCTTCCTCGTGTTGAACACCAGCACTTGGAACAAATCAAATGGTTTGAAATGGTTTAAAATCCAAACTACAGAGTGTTTGGGGCTTGGAGAACTGTGGGCAGAAAGCACTGCCAGCAATGGCACAAACAGCAGGCACAAATTCTCCTGCCTTTACTCCTGAGGGGCCTGGGGAACAGAACCCTTTCTAGAAGGCAGCTCCCTGCTTGTTCAGGGCAAAAGTCCTTGGAAAAGACTAAAGTCTGTAAGTCAGGGCCACCTGCCTGCATGAAAAGTCCACGGAACTAGGAAAACTCAGACAGAAGGACCTGCCTGCTGAAGATGGTTATCTCCAGTTCTGGAAAGCTCCTCGCAGGCAGCAGCCCACCTGCAGACTTACATCTTAAAATCCGCCACTGCTGCCTCAGCCAGGGAATCCAGCTGCTCCTAGCTTGCAGCTGTCAGCCATACTTTGGGGTTTTTTTTAGATCCCAAGAGAAGGTACAGAATGTACTGTCTCAGCCCAGACTCTCTGACAGCCTGGCCGGGCTATGGATTTAGCATTAGCCTGCTCACAACCCAGGATAACTCCTTTCCTCTTCCAAACATCTGACAAAGTGACTTAGCACCGGTGCTGCTGAGCTCCCAGCAAATACCCAGCACTGCAAGTGCCGCAGCTCCACCTCCGGAGCTGCACAACCCTGCTTCCAGCCATTAATGGGCTTCTCTGGGTTATTTCAACAGCTCTCAAACAGACAAAATGCATGTCACTGAGCACACAGCACAATTCCAGCAGCTCCCACATGATCCCAAGTAGAAACAAAGCTTTTCCTTTCTACGAAATAATGTCCTGTTTGAGTTCTCCCTAAGTTTTAGGCAGAGGCAAAAGCGAACGGCCTTACAGCCATACAGGGACCCAAGTGTCAGTCCTTTGTCATCTGTGGCTATCCCTTTGATATAGATATCCTTTCTTACTGGAAAACTTCTATCATTTCCAACACTGTGGATTCCCAAGATGCCTCAAGCTTTAATTAGCTCCTTGACATGGGGGACAGCAGTAAAAATCTCACCCAGAAGTGGAGGCAGCAGCCACCCTTCCAGCCCCAGCTGTGTGCATTCCTGGACCTGTGAAGCTCTCGGACTTCCCCTAAGGCCCATCTTCACAGCTGGTATCTTCCTCCTACCTGAAGGGGGTAAAGCACCCATCTGAGGACCTGTGAGTTAGGTCCTCCCTGTTGCCAGCAGACCATTCTTTCCCAAGGACACCTCCAAGCGGAGCATGACGGGGGCAGTGCTGAGGGCCCCAGGTGATGCTGGCACACTGGTGGGCACCCAGAGCCTGGCAGTGCCAGCAGCAGCAGGGCTTAGGCAGAGAAGAGGCTGGGAGTGTTGTGGGGATGGGAGCAGGGAGCACGGCGTGGTGCACTGGCCCAGGGTCAGGCGGAGGCTGCTGAGAGCAGCTATGCAATCAATACCACTGCTCTGCTTCCTCTCACGTGCCACCAGGGTGACTGCAGAGATCTATAACCAGGAAACGCAGTAAGAATAGGGTTTGAGCTCTGCCTTTAGCAATCTGAGAGCTTTCAGGACATTTTGGGGAGTGCCACAGTATTTCCTCACTCTGTTCCTCTCAACCACAGGGCTGCTTTGAAATGAGGAGTCCTATCCCTTTAGTATCTGCCAGGCACTGAGCCAAGCCAGGCTGGCAGGGAGGCACAGCTGCATTGGTGTGAGGATGCCATCGTCATGCCCTGATGGAGACCCTGCTATGCCCCAGGTGCAGTCCCTCTGCTCACACCTGGTCAGGAAGCTGAGGGGCAGCAGGCTGAGCTTCCATCACCAGCCATGGCACAGCTACGCTGCTGGGAGCGTGGCTGAGCTGCTCCTCAGCTCGGTCATGTACCCACACACCCCCAGGGACAGTGACTTGCCTGCCCATCTGGACACTCCCATGCAGGCTGCATCTGCAGTGCTTCTCTGCATGTTTCTTTGCAGGGCTCAAGAGCACCAGAGAGCCTGGACTTCTCAATCTGACCAAGATCTAGCACAGAAGGCTCAGTGCAACATAAGTATTTATACAGACCACGATCACTCACTCTATGTAGCCTAGCGAGCAGGACTGGCCAGCATGACTGAGCAGCTGAAATGCTGCAGGGGACAACAAGACTTTTAATTAAGTTTATAACTCTGAAGAAGCACCTCCTTGCATGGAAAGCCTTTTGGATGATGCAAACGTCAGATGCAGAGTCTAATCTTTACATCAAAATCACTCCTACTGAGGCCAGATCTCCTGATCTTGGCCACAGTGTGAACCCTCTGCAGGCAGACGTGAGCAGGCGTAAGTCAGCCTGGGAAGAAGCTCCTCTGCAGGCCAGTATTCAAACAACAGCCTGGCAGGAGGAATCCAGAGCTGCCATGGAAAGCCCACAGGCATCCAGGAGGCTGCTGCACAGTACCAGTGTCTTCAACAACCCCACCATGGGGCAGCTTCTTGTGGGATAAAGCTCTTCCTGCAACCCTATCCACAGAGGTGTTGACTGTAGCCTGTGTCCCACACTGGATCCAAAAGTCACAGGAAGGACAACATGCCTGACCCATGTTCAGGGTGCCTCTTTCCCCAGCCGCAGCGGGAGAGATGGAAACCTGACGCCGATGGCCTCAGACCTCAGATCACTTCCTGCACATGCCATGGGCTCCTGCCACCTCCCCCTCTGCACCCAGGACTCCCTGCCAGATGCTGCAGGGTGATCCATGTCCAGCTTCAGCAGGAGCTACTGCTCTCCACAGGCCACTCCTACTCACAGGCCGAGTGGCCCCAAAGGACAGGCCAACCCCAGGCTGTGCAACAGTTAAATCCCAGCACTGGCCTAGCAGGAGGGCCGGGAGATCCTGTTGCTCAGAGAAATGTGTTTGTCCAAGACAAACAGTGGCCGGGCATTGTTTCAGCATGAGTCAAGCGAGTGGAAACACTCCCGTGCCATCCTGTTTTGCTGTCTGGAGGTTTCCCCTACCTTCAGGATATGCAGACAGGCTCTGGGATGTTTCCGATTTGCTTTTCTCTTACTCCTCCGTTTCCCGTAAGTGTCTGTGCCCAGCGCTGCTCATTGCACCAGCACAGCAGCCTGAGCCTTCTGCAGCCCCAACCTGCACTTAGAAAGTGCAGCCCACAGCCAGGCAGCCAATGGGCACCAGATGGAAACAGCTGATGGTGGATTGATCTCATCCATCTTTCCCATTGCTACACAGCAGGAAAGATGGCACCCAGACCCTTCCTGGCCACTGGCTTACCCTGCCCCAGGGAACTGAGTCCACAGCAAGCTCAGGAGAGCTCTGCTAACCCGCCCCAGGTCCTCGGTCCTCTGCTGCTTTGGGGCAAAGCTAGTGCTGCAGAGAGCTATGTGAAATGGTGAGGAAAACATGAGTGGCAACACAGAGACCCCACCATCGCTCTGTAATCCTCCCCCCTCCCCACAACCATTTTCCCAATTGATGTTTCAAGCCTGCACCCATAGCAAACAACAGCTAGAAATGACACCTCTATTTCACACCTACACGTTTTTATCTTTCTGGAAGTATAAAAATAGTAAAGATCTTTTTTTTTTTTTAACGAAGACATCCATG
The DNA here is from genome assembly GCA_013397315.1 of Donacobius atricapilla. Classification (NCBI taxonomy): domain Eukaryota; kingdom Metazoa; phylum Chordata; class Aves; order Passeriformes; family Mimidae; genus Donacobius; species Donacobius atricapilla. The sequence goes on along the minus strand of WBMY01006232.1, from coordinate 165,398 downwards.
CTTTGTTAGCTCACGTTTGTGTCTGGAAACCCTTTTAGCAGTGAGGTGCAATCCCTGCAGGGTGCAGGGCTTGGCAGGAGGGCAGGCTGGAGTTTGCACAGCTCGCCCCACAACGGGTGATCTGGCGACAAGAAGGATCAGGAACTTGTTTTCACATGAAGATCAAAACAACACAAGAAGAAAAGCACAACACAGCCCAAAGTGACCCAGAACGTCAAAACTGCAACAACAGAAAGTTCAGCCCAAAAATGCAGCCTGTGAGGGCTGTTATTGCTTGGCATGTTTGTCCCCACCACGGGCGGCAGGAGGGAGAGAACAGGCTATGGCTTGGGTCAGGTATTCAGTGCTCAGCCCCATGATCCCATGCCTTGTCCCCTGCCATGCTGAAAGGCTCTCCAGCAGAGCACCCCAAACCTTAATTCAGTCCCCTTCAGGCATGCCTGGTGCCACAAACCACATCCAGGCAGCAGATCACCATCCCCACTCCCTAGTTATGCACTGAAATAATGCAAAACCCTGCAGAGACAAAAACAAAATGATCCCACCCTGCACTAATTGCAGGCAAACGAACGTTTGATTCACCCTGTCCCAGGCTGCACCGCTACCGAGGCCACAGTCCCAAAGCCCTGTGGCCACTCTTGGCTGCAGCTCTTCCCTCCATCCCACTTTAAGCTCTAACAATTGGATATGATTCACTGGGGCTGGATTTACCATTCTGGGTACCAAAATCCTCAGGACACCCAAAGCAGATGCAGGAGCCCTCTACTCTCTGAGCATGGTGCCACCCTATGGAGACAAGACCTCAGCATCCATCTCCTCTAGTCCCAGCTCTTCCTGCCAAGAGTACAAATCAGGAGAGAGGCAACACTTATGCCCCAGACAGAGAGATGTCTTTTTTCCAGCTCAGTAGTGGTGACTTCTGTAGTCTGAGCAATCACATTCTCTCATATGGTTTAGGCTTCCAGGAAGCAATTGCTGATGATTAACAACCATAAATCTCCTGCTGATGAGCTTCTCTCTGTCTCTACCCTCTTCCCATCTGGATGCACAAGCAGCAAGAAAGGCTGGTCCAGATCTTTACAGCTCAGCCTTTGCCCAAGAGTGCTGCTGGTCATGTCTCAGTAGGGAAGTAGGCTTCCAGTAGGGAAGGAAAAGACATACAGACCCCTTACACTTCCATTATCTTTCTCCAAGAACTTTTCCATTAGGATTAGCAAATCTAGCCAAGCCATCTCAGGTGCTGAAACTCAGCTCTGCTGAGATCCATTAAGGCAACCTGGGATGATTATCTGATTTACCCTGGATTAAAAAACCTGAGGTCCATCCTTGGAACAATGCAGGCTAAACTAAACCAATTTCTCTAAGCACCTGGAAATATCCATGTCCCTGAATCCCACCAGTGGTCCATCAGTGGGAAGGACTGGGCCACCCCTTTGTGAGTGGTTTCCAGCACAGTTGGCAGTGTGGACCAAGGGTCTGAAGAGCAAGGGAACATGAGGCCACCCTCATGCTTGCAAGCCCAGGTCAGCAAGAGTTGCCCATTCAGTCTTCCCTGGGGGAAGCAGAAAGTGCACTGACACTCCAGGGACCCAGACCTCATTGTTACCCAAACTCAATCCCTACTCTCTGCAATACTTACAGCCAAAACTTCCGAGCGTCAACACGCAAACAATTACGGCATCTCAGCAGGAATGGGTGGGCAAACATGCCTCCAGAGGTGCCAGAGTCCAGGCATGGATTTTGGCACTGATGAGCAAGAATTTGGCTCCAAACATCTTGTGATGGTGTGTGAGAAGAAGCAAACAAACCACAGCAACATTGTACGCTTTGCTCATACTGACTTACAAGTTCCATTAAGTCCCCCTGCAGGGATTAAAGCAGGGAGACCACTGCTCCCTAGGTTTTTTTCCAGGGAGCAACCTGAGTTGAAGAGAAGCCATCAGCCACCTGCTCCCCACTCCCTGCTCCCCATGGGGAGCGGGCTGTACCTGTACACTGGTTGCATTTCCCTGGCAATCCCAATGACTGCTCCCTCCGGGAAGTTGTCAAACTCATCAAACAGGTCTCGGATGTTGGTCTTGTACTTCAGATCCAAGTCTACCTGGATGATCTGTGTAATTTCTGAAAGCACAAAGAAGAAAAGTCAGCAACGTAAGACAAAACTGTAACCTGTGATTAATCAGCAGCTACTGGAGGAACTGAACCCAATGAGGATTTGGTGCAGGCTGCTCCATGGGCATCAGGGCAAACACAATCCAGCTGCAACCTCCGCATGAAGCAAACAAACTTCAACCATCATGAAGCATTTACCACTGTGTGTTTACTTCAGAAATCATTTTTGGTGACCCCCTGCTTCTACCCATTCTCTCCTTCCTTCCAGAAGACTGGTTTCCCATATAACTGACAAAAGCAAGAGGTAGCTTCAACCCAGCCTCTCTCCCTTTCTGGAAGTGCTTCTGTAGTGTCAGCCCCACAAAATCCTATGTTTACTTTCAGCTACCAACTCCATGAGCATTTCCTACCTCTAGCCCAGACAGCATCCATCCCTGGCCTGAAATACCAAAGCAATTCCCATCACAGACAACATCAGTTCACCACATGACACCTCCAGTATCACCTGCACAAACCCATTAGCTCCCAGCAGCTTGCCATGGGCCTCCCCGAGGAAGAGATTAGAGATTACAGCCCTCTGCCTGCACAGAACTACTGGTGATCTACAGCAGCCTGGAAGACTTTATTATTGCTGGTGGTACCCTCTCAGAAGCCAGGGCGGTTGTAAAGACATGGAAGCATCTTCCACTTGCAGTGAGACATCAAGACCAAGGAAAGGCTGGAGGACATAATTTTCAAGGCTGGGCCTGAGGTCCTTAACACAGTCAGACCCCAGCCTGAATTTGTCCCAGTCTCCCCTGCAGCACACAGGACTGAAAGATGGAGATACTGCTTGGGAGAGTGTGCAGGAGATATGCCTTGACAAGACTGCTCATCCCAGGCAGATCTGGGAATGCTGCAAGGACTGCAGCAGGCCAAGTGCAATGCAGCAAGTGCAAACACCACAAGAGATCAAACCATCTGAGGGGATCTCCTTACAAAGCCATGGTCATCTTCTGGCCAGGCCAGCTCAGCCCTTCTTAGGGGACTGCGAGTGGAGCCATCCCCAGGGCATTATGTAATGCCCCCTCTATTTATATGTGTTATAAAAGCCAAGAGCAAATTGGCCAGTTTGCTTAGCACTCAGCACTAATTGGATTGTAAGGTTGTGGCAACCTGTTTTGGTCCCACTCATCATGCACAGGTGCCCTTACAGCTCCCTGCAGGCTAGACCTGACTGTCACCACCACTTCCAGAGCAATTAGCAAACCAAGTCTTCACCCTTCCTCCTGCCCAGTACCTGCAGGCAGGAGGACAAGCCTTGCCTGCCCTCACCTTCTGCTACCTGCATCTGCTGTGCCTAGGGGCAGGGCTTCCCATCACGCTGGTGTCGCTGGGGCAATGCCCACTCTCTAGCCTTTCAACCACCATGGTTCCTCATCCCCTCACCATGTTGTGCTCAGGACAGGCTGCTGGCTACTCCTGGCTGCTGAGAGCAGGAGGCAATTGCTCTGTTTTCAGTCCCCAAAGCCACCATGGGACTAGAGACCCAGAGGCACCGAGAGCAGCCAGGCACTAGGAGAAATTGCCCAGCACAGGAGAGCAGCTTTGCATTTTCAAAAATGTTCATTGCTTGGTGTTTGTGTTTCAAGCAGATGTTGGGCTGTGCAGCAGCTCTGAATTTTTTGCAGATCTTGCACTAATCTGGGACTCTTGGCAATTGGTCATACCTACCACGTTGTCCTCATTTAAGAACAAAAAGGCCCTATGAGGTTAAGCAAGAAATATACTGCATACACTGCAAAGCACCCAAGCAGAAATATAAATCAAGGAGAAATAGTATCTAAGCTACAACTTGGGCTGTATCTCAATTTATTTTTTAACATCCATCACGCTCTATCTCCTAAAGTGAAAGGCCACGCTCCCTTCAGCCGTCAGTACGGCAATCCTCAGGCCTACCTAGTATTTACCATCACCATAATCCTCTGTTTGCAAAGATTTAAACCCCAGGCACAGTAATTCACCACAGGCTAAAGCAGGTCTTGACCTGAAAGCAATTTTCCCCAGCCTTCTGAACTGCCTCAGAAATGCCCAGTGCAACTCAAGCATATGAATCAGCAGAGCAGTGGATTTCTGCAATGAGGAACAAGACATGTATCCCAAATGCACCAAACCTCCCCAGTGGCCCAAACTACATTAGGGCAAACCCCCAAATCCTAAACATTACCACACTTGAGAATACCCAGACTGGCCACAAAACTCCAGGACAAGAAGACCATAGACTTACAGCACAAGCTCAGCTCCAGAGAAATGTGAGGAGCCTGAGCCCTACAAGGTACTGCGGGAGGGTGGGAAGAGCACTGCTCACCCTGGTGCACATCAGCCATATGACGCCTCATCAGGTTTCAATTAAATCAACTGCAAGGCACGTCATCCGATTGTTCTCTAAAATTACAGATGAACACCAACTGCAATTAATCACAATGGAGAATGAAAGGAGCTGGAGGAAGCTCCTGCCTGCCCCAGGACCTCAATGGGTGAAAGGCTCTGGAGGGTCCCTGTGCAACCCAGAGCACATCACCCAGCCAGCTGTCCCCAGGAGCCTCAGCTGAGCAGGGAGCTGAGCACAGCTGCAGTGCCAGGCAGGGATGCCAGTGCCACAAGAAGCATGGAGACACGCAGTTTATTTACAAAAACACCCGGGTTCTCCATCCTGCCTTTCGTTAGAGGCTTCCCATGTTTGGCTCACCTCAGCACACAGGTCCATGCTGTGTCCTGTGCTTCCCCCAGGAAATACTCACTAAGAAATTAGATCCAGAAAGCACCAAGTACTTTTTTAGTTTTAAATTTTTAAAAATTTTTACATTTTTTTGTTAAAGCAGGCATGAACTGCAACACTGAGACGTAAGTGAGCATGAGTGACATTAGGCATCACTTGGTCAGATGCAGCTTGCACGCACAGATTAATGGCTGAGATGATTTCTTTGCCTGGGACTGGCAAGGGGCCAGGCACTAATATTTATGATGTATCATGCTCTCTCACCCTTCTACCAAGCACTTTGTCCTGGCTGCCATGTGGGGGTGGAGGTATCGCGTGCTGTCTTAGGCACAAGCTGCTCAGAAGGATCCAGCTGGAAATGTGGGAAAAGGCTGAGTGTTCTGCTTAGCAGTGAGTTTTCTAACTTTGCCATACTGTGTAGAACCCCCCCCTCTGTTCAGCTCCAGCTCTTCCAGCCACAGCATGGAAAGGGGATCTGTGCCACTCAGAGCAGAGATGGTCTCCATTAGCACTGACAGCTTTATAGCACAGGTTGGGCCCATTTAAAGCTCCTAATCTTTTACTGCAGCCTTGTATCAGCAGCTACAGCAGGGCTGTGCTCCAGGCTTGGCTCAAAACCTCCCCCCAGCCCTGTCCAGAGGAGAATGGCCAGGTTCAGAGATGCCTCACCCCACAACCTCATCCAGTGAAGGGGCAGAGGCAGGCAGAGGTCACATCCCTGTGCCCTGCTGCCCCCCATTCTCTGCCAGGACCCAGTGGAGATATGACAGCACACAGACAGGCACCCTGTCAGTGTGTTGAGGGGTACAGCAGGTTGTTTGGATGCTCTGAAGGGCACCCAGAAGCCCCTGTGGAAGAGGCAGCTTCTGCAGCAAGTCTAACAGCCCTTCCCAGGAAGCATGGACCCCAAAAACTGCCGCAGGGCCCAGCAAGGATAGAGGAGGCGTGCAGTGAGCCAGGCCACCCCACCACTGGAGTGACACTTAGGGGCAAATTTGGTCTAGATAAGCAACCTCATCTACCTGGTGACACACCTGTCCATGGCAGGGGGGCTGGACACAGATGAATTTTAGGGCCCCTTCCAACCCAAACCATTTTAAGATTCTATGAAATTGCTCTTCCCAGAAATGTCAGGCAGGATCATGAATAACAGCAGGAAGGAGGTGAGCTGCTTTGGTGGACCTAGCCAGAGCTCTGGGGATGTCATGCAGCAAGCAATCAGCAGCAGATATTACCCCTCCAGCCCTTTCACACCCGCTCCTATTGTTCAGAGCAGCCTATGGATGGGCAGCCTTGAACCTGCTCGTAGAATAGGACTACTTTCCCCCAACCTGAGATGGGAGGATGCACTCTAAGAAATGTAAATAGTGGGTTTATAACTACATGACAATGGATGAAGGGTCAGGTGAAGAGGAGAAGCAAAGGCAGGAGCCTGCTGAGAGCAGCACAGGCTGTTCTGCAGTCAAAGTAATTTAAGCTCATCCCAACAACTTCCTCTGTGTAAGGGTGCTCCCCTGGCAAAGCTGAGCCCAGAGAGCAGGAGCAGGGCTGGGGTCTAAGTGCTGGCCTTGGCTCCAAATCCTCCACTTCCATACAAACCACAGCAGATCCATGGAAGCAGCACGCTGCCACTGGCAGTGGACAGGGGAAGAGTTGTGTCCAGGAACTTAATAGTGAAATGGAGAGCTGCAATCACAGCACAAAGGGCAGAAGCTGTCTGGCAAACATTGCAGTCTAAATCATTGATAATTGAACAGTGGTTTAATAGATGTAGAGTAGAAGCAAGAATCAAAATGCTGAATGTGCTATAACTCTCCAGGCCACTGACAGGCTCATGTTAGCACAAGCTCAGTTCCCTCAGAGTAAACAATCCTGCCTGCAGCTGGTTTGGCAGAGGAGATGCTGCAAGCAATAGTGGGATACCAGGAGGGGACAGGACACCACCCCACCAGGCTGCACCGTGCCCAAATCTCACACACACTCCTGGGGCAAACACCTGTCACCAAAGCTGGTGGTAATTTGGCTCTGCTCCCACCATCCTCTGCACTGGCACCTCCACCTGTCTCAACAAACCCGTTTTTAAGGACTTAAGCATTCTGATACTTCATGCCAGTGAGGAAAGACTCCTCTAACACAGAATCATGGAATTATTTAGATCGGAAAAGACCTTTAAGATCATCGAGTCCAACTGTTAACTTGGCACATATCAGGTAGGAGTACCTTGACCTCCTCACACCTCCTCTGCATCACAGCAGTGACTTTTGGGGCCAGAAGTGCTCTAAGAGGTGAGATCAACAGGGGCATTGCTGGGATTGCCAACCAGCTGTGTGACCCAGGCACATCACTTTGCCTTTTCCCATGGATCCAGCACCTGCCAGTCCTGCAACACAGGGAGGCAAGACCCCACTCCATCCCTCAGGAGGCAGTGTGGGGTGGTGGCTGGGTGATGGCCTGGGGAGGCCTGGGACAGGGAGCTGCTGGAAGCAGCAGGAAAAAAAAGCTGCTGGAAGCAGAGCAGCTCAGAGAACCTGCGGGGCCAGCAGCAGCTGCAGCCAGCATGGGTGACACAGCGCAGCCAAGTGGCAGGAGTGTCCCCTACTGGCTGCAGCACTGGGTGTTGCAGGGCTGCAGAAGGCTGTGGGGAAGGGCCAGGGGATGGCTGTTCATTCTGCCACTTGATTTGGATCACCAGAAGGAAGAGAGGCATGTAACCAAAGCTCTCTGAGTTGGGAGTCAGAAGATCTGGAGATCTCAGTTCTGCTGGTCTACAAATGCTGGGCACACCTGGACACCTGCCTCTCCACCTCTCTGAACTGCTTTGAGCAATGTTTTTTTCAGTCAGATTTTTTAGCTGTTCCCATCATGTCAGGACAAGATCTCAAGGGAAGAAGGAGCTGTGAAGGACCAGCAGTGACTTTTAGCTGGCTGCCTTGGGCAATATACCTCCAGGAGCAGGGCAGCAGCCTCCAGCTCCAGCGGGCAGTGTGCCTGCAGGAGCAACACGCAGATCCACAATGCTGCCTGTGCTGGCTGTGAAACCAGGATCCTCCGCCCTCACTGGCTCAGAGAGATGTGTGGCCAAGAAAAACTCCACTCCCACAGCCAGCACCATGGCCAAGCATGGATGCAGAGTGGGTGACAGGCTCCAGAGGTCCCTGTGCAACCCAGAGGATACTGCCCAGCAGCATCGACCAGCTGTCCCCAAAAGCCACAGCTGCAGCAGGGAGCACCTGCAGTGCCAAGCAGGGATGCCAGCACTTCAACAAGCCCAGTGTGGAGGTACACAGTTTATTTATACAAACATGCTGGGTTCTCCATCCTGCCCTTCAGTAGAGGCTCCCTGGGTTTGGCTCACCCCCACACTGGCAGCTGCCCCTGGCTGCTCTCCCTGCTGCTGTCAGCAGGGTTGTGAGCAGCTTCCTCTCTGGCTGTGTGCTCCCCTGGCCAGGCCTTGTTTTCTCCACACACAGCCTCCCCTGTGTGCCCAGCTGACCTTGGCAGCACCGGAGAGCCTCGCCCAGAGGAAGCAGCCAAAGCAGGGGCACACGTGTACATGTGCAAGCATGACACACTCCTCAGAGCTTGCTGCCACTGTGCTGGCAACTGGGGGGGCTGCAGTCCTCCCTTCCCAGGACATGGTGCTGCTCCAGAGCCCACCCTCCCAAGAGAAGATGATGCCATAAAGCCCTGCACCAGCAGAGCTTGCCGAGGTGCAGTGCAGCTTACCTTCCAGCTGTGCACTTCTACACAGGTCCTCATGTCAGCCATGCCACCAAGGGTTCCCTGCGCTCCTTGGGACAGCCCAGCAGCCACATCCCCATTAAACAGCCTCCCTTTCTGCACACAGAGTTCCAGGGAAGGGCAGGAGCTGATGTGCCCCAGCAGCCTGACTGCTAACCGGGTTTCTGCAGCACTGATTAGGCACCCAGCAGAGCAGAGCAGTGGCTGCAGCACAGCAGCTCATCAGCCTATCAGCTAATTAAAAAATTAGGCTGTCTGTCAGAGATAGATGACAAATCATTGCTACCACCCACGCAGGGCAGGCACCTGGGTGAGCTCAGGGGTCTGGAGCAGCAGCAATGTTCCCAGCTATTGACAGTGGCATCACTTTGATCACCTTGCTCCACACCCTGCAGCCATCTCCTGAGGAAAGGGGAAGACTCAGCAGGAGATGGATGGGTTTTGTTCCAGGAGATTAATTTTTCCTGTGCATCCAAGTGTCCCCTTGTAATCTGTCAAGGTCTGAGGGACTAATATTTAGCAGTACTCAACACCTTAGCTCTTAACTGGACTCCAAGGCAGCATCACTAAGCACGCAATAGATTTCAGGATGGGGTTGGAAATGCTGTTTGCCTTGCATTTAATATATGCTACTGCTGGGGGAGGAGTGTGAAAACACTTTTTGGAGCTGGAGGAAGAGCAGCAGGAAGCCTTTTAATCAGACAAAATAAGGCTTGATTCCAGGTTGCCATAAATTACAGAAGAGTGGATGGAAAGCTGTGAAGTAATGAGCAGGTGATATGGAAAGGGAAACCAAAAAGAGATACAGGAAAATAAATTTCCTGGGCTCACGTCTCAGTTAACTGCACACACTGGGGTAAAGTGCTGCAGGCAGTTTTTGTCCTTGTTTCTTTCTGCTAAGCTCTAATGAGCTATGGCAGAGCAGGGAGAGGCTGTGGGGGAGAGCAGCCCTGGCATCAACACTGGGTGACCCCCAGCAGCTTCCAACCCTTTGGGGATGGGGCAGCTGGTCTGGCTGGGGAGAGAGGAGGGCAGCACCCACCACAGCACTGGGTGATGAGACCCTGCTGCTCCGTGGAAGCCGGGGGAGCAGCCAGCCCTGGCCTGACAGATCTAGGACATCCAAAAATAATCGATGGTGGCACTGCAGCAAGGGGCAGGCAGTGGAAATGATGAGAAGTGACACTACCCCCGGGGGCTGCAGGCCACATTGGCCCCAGAGGCAGCAGTGCCACGGGGAAGGGGTCTGTGCTGTGATGCAGCACCCAGGAGGCTTCCAGGCACTTGCTGAGCAGCAGCATTCCCCTCATCACAACAGCCCTTCCTGTCGCCTCCTCCACACCAGGGCTGGGCCCAAGGCACTCTCCTGCCAGGAGAGGCACGTCCCACAGGCAGCCAGATGGGGTTAGCAGCTCATCTCAGCAGATGTGGACCCCTCTTCAAGGCCATAGCCCCCAGAGTTTACCTGGGGTGGGCTTATTAAGAGGTCTGCTGTTGCCTGCTTCTGAAAAGCGTCATGAAAACAACTCTCTCAGCACAACAGGCTCACCCCAGCAAGGAACAATGGCTGGCACAGCTATCCCTATTGCTCGCAAAATGATCATTCCAGCGTCTTCCCTTCCCATTACACGATCTGACATAAGTGCATGCAGCTCAGAGACAGACCGGGAAGGGAATCTGGCTGTATTTCATGTGCTTGTGGCATGAAGCAGGGAGGGAGGCTATGAGAGCACATCAGAAACTATTAACACTCCCTCCATCCCTGTAAAGATGGAAACATTTTTGTCAGAAAGTAAACCCTTCAGCTACTGCAGCATCCCTTGGGAACTGTGGTTTGGGAGCACATGGCTCTGGGGCCAATTCCCATGACTCCACCACAGACCCCAATTTTCTGTGCCTTTTCCCAACATCTCCCCCGTTGGCAGCACACAATCAAGCCTGAAGCATCTGGGACATAGGCACTTTCCTCCCAGCCCTCTCCCAACAGCTGCATCTCTGCATTCCCTGATGTGGTAGAGCTCAGCAATGATGGCAATGCTCAGCCAGCAGGAAAGGATCAGGAGTGACGCACTTTCAAAATGCTCACTTACTACAATTATTGCAGTGATTTGCTGAGTTCTGTGGGCAGCTGCCCTGTGCACCAGGAATTGCTCTGCAGCTGACAGGAGGAAGAAGGGGGAGTGATGCCTCCCCATGTCCCTCTGCCAGGCTCCAGCTCAGAGACCTCTGATGTGACACAGGACGTGTGCAGTGCAACTCTGCACATGGGTGCTGTTGAGGGCACACATCACACACATGGGCACCTGGCACCCCACAGGCAAACACAGTCTGACGTGGACAATCCTGTGCTGAGGACTCAAACAGTGCAGATTCAACACTGAATCCTCATGCACACATCTCTAAAAAAGCGATTAACAATGTCTTCAGGATGCTGCCTGTGGGCTTTTCCAGAAGGACACTAGCAAAAGACAGTTACTAGTCAAGGCATTATTCCGTTACACAGACTGTTTTCCTGGTAAACCCGTGCTTAACCCCTTCCCCCGGCTCCCAGACTCTCCACCTTCACAGCCAGCAGCAGCAGTGCCCAGCCTCAGCACAGGCAAAGTGCCCTGAGAAAGCACAGCACAGCTCAGTGCCTGTTCCAACACATCTCCTGGCTGGCCTTTGCCTTCCCTCCAGCTCTGCTTGGTGGGAAAGGCATAAGCTGATGTTCACAGAGGCCTCTGTCTCCGGGCTGGTGCTCCCAGAGCAGACAAAGGCTGATATCAGTTTCGTGGGAGACCAAGCCGGAGCCAGCAGCTGGATCCTGCTGCAAGCAGCCCCAAACCCCAAGTGACTGGGGTTTGGTCATTATCAGGCTGCTTGAACAAACATCATTATAATCTGGTCCATGCTTAACAATCACTACAGCTGTTGATAATGAGCTGGAGAAACTGCCCTGATCAGAGTCTGAAGCCAGGGAGAGCACCGGACTTCCCGTCAATCCTGATGTGTTACAGGCGCTGTCTGGACAGCCGCTATGAAGCCAAAGGCGCAGCTCCCTGCCGGCAGTCACTTCCCCAGACACAGTGCTGCTTATTCGCCCACAGCAGCCACCCTGCTCCCCCCACCACCCACAGCTGTGTCCTCCCCACACACTCCTGCACATCTGGCAGCTCCAGGACACACTGGGGCTTGCTGTCCATCACACAGGGCTGCGAGCCCCTCATCCGTGAGGCAGCCCAGCACCTACAACATCCTGCAGAAAGGAGCTCTACAGATCACCACACTGTTTTGAACACCCTCCTCACCAACTTTGATGTCCTCCAGCTCCTGTACAAACTTCTGCCTTGTATGGCTCACGGCTTCACGGACCATGCCACAACCTCCTCAGCCAGCTCCCTCCCAGACTGGAGGGTCCCAGTCAGCCAGGCTTGTCCCACACAGAAGCCACTGCCCTCTCTAAACCTCTTTCATTTTTTACCAACAGACCATGTTGATCAATTTGGGCAATACTTTATGATCAGTTCCACTCTGTTCTCCTTCCTCACAGCTCCATATCTTTATTCAGTCACACAGAAACTTATCCACTTCTCCCTCTGCCTCTTAGTTCCCCTACAAGCCCCCTGTGACCAGCCTTACCAAATGCACCTGCAGAACAAGCTCCTGAGTTTTCAGGCAGCAAGTACCCAGGTGCATCTTCAGCACGTGGAAGATGCAGCATGCTGCATGAAGGCTGACCTCACACCCAGCAGAGCCCAGGGGCCCTTTGCAGCCTGTGCTCATCTTCCACCCTTCATCACAGCTTCTGCCTTCAGGCTGGGCTGGACAGTGAGAGAAAATCCCTGAGAACTTCCCCACTTGCTGCCAGGGGGGAGGAGATCACCATGCCCAGAGATGCTGCTACTCCCCATGAAGACAGCCAGCTGTTTGTACCAGCCAAGAAACTCTGCTACCTCCAGTTTGTCAAATAACCATCTTCAGTCAAGTTCTGCTAAATACCCTCCATGTGAAGCACGGTACCATCAGCCAGCTTTCAGAGCCTCCCCTGAGCTAATGGACTCCAGTCCTCTGTCTAAGTTGGCAGAGATAAGCCACAAAGCTGCTTCTGTGTCACGTCTCATTTTCCCACTGCTGCTTATTCTCCCACAGGGCCATCCTGCTGCAGCACCATCAGCAACACCAATGGAACTGAACACCAAATGGCAGTTTTCAAAGCTCTACCCAAGCTGCTGGATGCTGCTGGCTCTCCCTTGGCCCACCAGCTCCTGAGGAAGACCACTTGTTAAAAAAATTTTTCTTGAAAACTAACTGACTTGGGCCAAGAATGGGCACCAAGAATTCCCTGGGGAGCTCCCAGCTTTCCCAGGCTGCCCTTCTTTCACTTCAACTCCTCTGCCCCTCACTTGTGGCACCAGGAGTCTGACCCCAGACCTTGCCTGCCAGATATACCTGCCCAGACACTACTCCTTCACGTACCCACTGAAGGGTGATAAAAAGCTTGCTGGGCCCCCTGAAGTCACACAACTAAAATGACAAGTGATAGAGGGATCAAAGCCAGTCAGGAAGGAAGAGGTCCCCTCTGGATGGGCATACTGAAAAGGAAAGTGAAAAGGTCCAAGTCCTTGTTCTCCCTCCTCCTCTTTGCACTGCTCTGCAAGTCTCAAGACCATTTCATGCTGGCATTGTCCTCATCCTGGCAGCTCCTTCTAAGCCTGAACCTGCTTGTCCTCTCTGCGTAACTTCCCCATCACTTCCTCCTTGCAGAACTGTTCTGATGGATCGAGCGCCGCTGCAGGTCCCTGGGCCTGGCCACACCACATTAAACTGGGATTTATGAGCCTCGAGCACAGACAAGAGTTATGCAGTCTGCACTTCTGCGTGCTGCATACCAACTCCCCAGCTGGTTTAAATCAGATTAACTCCACTGATGTAAGACATTTAAGGCAAGAGTGTTCCATGATTTACACTAGCTAAGAAGCTGTTATAATACAACTTGGCAGCTGCAGGTTTTAGATCTGAAGTTTTTTGGGCAAAGATCCCAAGCAACAGTAAACGACAGAGCAGCTGAGTGGCAAATCCCATTTACCCTCAGTGCAATGTGCATGCAGCCAGCATATGTCCTGCAGAAGTTCATAAAAAAATAAAAATCACCTGGTGTTCAGTTTTCAGTACCACTGGTCTGCAAAGTCAATGCCCCATCACAATCCATGGGTTCCAAACAAATCACTAAATCATGATACATGGAAATGCCTCTCTTCAAGAAATGATATATTTTGTAAACTACAGCCAGGCAATTTTAATACAAAGCTCATTTGCTACTGAAAAAACCCTATGGACTGATAAATGCAAATCAATACACCAGAGAGTTTAATATTCAGATCAGGGCCTTCATTTCTGCTAGAGGATGCTCAAGCTTCCAATCAAATCTGGATTCCACAAAAAAGTGGTGCTAATGCTATGGAGCCAGATGTGCTTGGAGAGGTGCACAAAAAGACACAGCACTCAGGGCAGAACACAGCATTCAAAGCCGAAGAAATGGCAAAGTAATGCACCAGGAAAAATGGTAATACTGCCTGAAAAAGAATGTTTGGTCCTTCTCCTCCAACTTAGCAAAGTGGCTTCTTCAGACCAGTAGATACCGGCTTGTCTAAGTCAGGAGGGCAGCAAGAGCCCAGAGCCATTCCCACATCACCTGCAAGCCTGCGAGTGGGCAGCAGAGCTGCAGCCTTTCCTGATGCCTCTCGTTCAGTGCTGGCTGCACAGGGAGGGGGCTGGTGAGCCCTGCCAGCCCCATAAATCACCAGGCACACAGCACAGTAAACCTGACCTCCCTTGCAAGGGAAATATAAATCAGCTTTACTAGCAGCTTCTGAAACCAAAACTAAACTCATGAAACTGTAAAAATGCCTCTTTAAACATCCTGTGCCCCAACAGACCACTGAAAGCCCTGTCAGGCTGTGGGAGAGCAAACAAGCTTCCAAGAGATGCGACGCCTCACGGGTTGATGAACTGAGAAAAGGCATTTCAGACTGAGTAGCTTCTTGCTGGCAGGCAGCACGACAGGGATATCTTCAGCACACAGTAAAGACAGAATAGGGAATCAGGAGGAGTGAATTAGCCAGAATTAATACCATCATTTGTATGCAGTGTACTTCAAAATGTTCACAGCGCAGACAGCACCAGACACACAAAAAATTACCCAAGTCTGAGGGAGAGCCAAGTAGAGCACATTTGCTGGAGCCCAGAGAGTAACAATCAGTGAGCTTGGATGGGACTCTCAGGGCCACCACTGCCCCACTGTTTAATGAGCTGGGGGGGGAAGACCATGCCAGGAAGACGGGGCAAGTCCACAAAGGACAGAGGAGGCCTCACAAAGTGAGCAGAGGTAGGAGCTCCTGAGGAGAGCCAAACTGGACAAGACTCAGCAGGGGCACAGGGAAGGTGTATCTGCTCACATCTCAGCAAGACTGCACCTGAGACCCATGGTAGGAAGTCTGCAGGGAGCATTAGAGCTGGGAAGAGGCTCCAGATGCCAAGTTGCTGGTACCAGCGGTGCTAGCCCTGCGAACCTGCACACATGTGGGAACAGGCCACCATTGCATGGCATCCACAAACAGCTTTGGGAGGCTGGTTACCTCCTCCTGGGGCAGGTGTCTGGCCAGGCAGGGGCCCGGGGCTCCTTGCCACCACTGCCACCCACAGCCTGCCGTGCCCAGGGAAGAGATGTGACCAGCCCAGGAAAGGATGTCACTGGTGTTAGGCCAGAGAGGCAGCTGACAGGGAGAGCCCAGGGACCAGCAGGGGGAATGGACAAGTAGGGCTGCAGGAGCTCCAGTGAAGCCGTTTGGAGCTCAAGGATGCAAAACCCTACTTGTGCAGTCAAAGACTAGACAGTATGCTGGTTCCAGGAGATGCAACTGCACACTGCCAGGGGAGGAAAATGGCATCAGCTGAGCCAAGCCCCTTCTGCCAGCTGCCTTGTTTCCCTGCAGAGTTCTAGTTGTTTCTGCACTTGAGAACAGCAGAGGCGCAATAAGGAAACTTAAGTGATCAGTAGTTGCTAACCAGCAAAACTTTCCAAAAGCTCCCTAAAGCCAAGAGGAAAGACTCAACAACTACTCTCTGCTGATGCTCAAGAGTGTACAGCTACAGCACAGATACACAGCACCTCTTTCTGCTGGCACCCCAAGGGGAAAGGGGCTGTAAACACACACAGAACAGGCCTGCTTGCTCCTGTCTCACCTCTCCTATCATCTCAGGGCACAAAGGCAGCACCAGCTGCCATGTGACAAGGAGAACCTCCTTGAACTCATATCAGTATAGACCTGGATGTGGTCTTGGATTGGTGAGTCCACTACTCTCCAGGAAGGAGCAGAATCATGAGTCCATCCCAAAAGTTTATTAACTTTGTATTTCAAATAGCACCGGATAACATCTCTGTGCAGAAGAGAAAGAGCCTGTGCTGCTGGAGGCAGCACAGCAGAGACCTACCTTTGGGCATGATGCGATGCATTGCAACCGACAGGAAGAAGATGGAGTCACTGTAGTAGGTCCCCGATCCAGCACTGAAGTGTTTCTGCATTGCCTCAACGATGGGAAACAGCTTTTCTGTCAGCTCATTCACATCATGGACTATTACCTGGCAGAGACACCAGAAACACCACTCAGCTGCCGCTTCTGGGGACAGGCCCAGCTCCAGCAGCCTTTGCCCAGCCCCCACCAGCACAGGGTGAGGAGGGAGGTTTGTAATGCACCAACAGTGCTGGTGGCACTGCAGCTGCACAAAGGGGCCTGGCTGCCCCAGCCCTAGACATCCTCTTGATGCAAGAACTGGTCAAGTGCAGGAAAAGGAGAAGGGCATTTACAGCCATTTCATAACTGTAAGCTGGGCAGAGACTTGAATCCCTTCACACAACCGAGTGTGTTCCATGTTTTGGGCTATTTCTCCGGTCTGTTCCTGCTGCCTGATGCAAGCACATATCTGGTCTCCCATATGGAGACCATCAGAAAAGACAACAGTTTGCTCCAGGCTCTGGTATGCTGCTGCTTAGAGCCAAGCCAGACCACATCACTTACCCTGAGGACCAAGGCTTGCTCCCTGCTACAGAGGCAGGCTGTGACAGGGCCAGGGATGCAGCCCGGATTTCCTGCTCCTCAGCCCAGCATGGAGGCAAGCTCTGCAGCACGTCCCGGCGGGGCTGCAGGGGGAAAGGAGGACAACAAAGCCGAGCAACTTCTGTAGATGGATCTCAGCCTGCCCGTGCTGGAGTTTTGCTGGTACTCAGCCAGCACTGCTCTGCATCCCTCAGCCCTGCGGGAGCCCATGCGCCAGCACAGGCCCTGGCATGCCTGGGCCAGCTGTGGCTATGTCCCAGAAACAGGAGCAACTCCAAATGCACCTTGCCAGCTACTGAAATTTTACAAACTTATAATTTTTTTTGGTCAAAGTCCAATGAACAGGAACTTTCATGCAGCTCGTGATACCCACAGAAAGATACAGGTCACTGAATCACACAAGATAATGAGAGGGATTTTCAGGATAATTAAGAGAGATGAGGGATATGACCCTGGTGCAGATATGGGGGAGTGCAGTAACTTGAGTGTGGAGACTCGAGGTCGTGCCGCCTTCTTCAGGTCAGGGAAAGCAGGAAAAGCCCTGCTGGAACTAAAGTCCAGTGAGGACATGACACTGCAGCAGTACTTGAATTTTGGATAGAGGAACCTACTGCCCTTGTTTGAGGGATACCAAGACACTTCCACAAGCTGGCCCCGCCTTCGGCAGGGAACAGAGACCATAATCTTCATAGGTCCCTTTCAAATGAAACTATTTCAATGGTTCTACAGTTCCAGTTTTTTCCCTACTTAAACTTTGTCTGCTTAAGAACAAGGGGCCCTGCACTATATACTTAAAATATGCAGGATAAAGCACTTGCTTTTTAATTTTTTTTTTAATTAGAAGAAAACCTAAACCAAGCCAAATGCTTCAGAGGAGAAGGTGGCTCTGGAGCCTGTGCTGGTGCAATGACCATCCTCTCTATGGGGTGCGCAAGGGGCTGCAATGATGCTCAGCAAGGCTGGTGCAGAGATCGAGGCAATGAGCAGTCTGGGGCTTCTTCCACCCACAGCTTTTTGCAGAACACATTGCTCACACCAACATGCTCTCACGGCAGAGTGGAGCTCGCTGGATGCAGGGCTGTGCTTGTGGCATCCACCGTACGCTGAGCATGGTGAGGTGATGGCCTGTCCTGGCACTGGCCAGGATGGCTGAGCCCATGGCAGGGCACTGCTGGAGGACAGGCACAGCTGAGGCCCTACGGCCCCGTCCTGGGGAGGACACCCTAAGCAACCACGCTTGGCCCCTGGCCCTCACGGTCAGCTGGGTGCTGTAGGAGCCCTCGTGCAGGCTCCGTGGCCAGCACGTCCCTGGGCAGGGTGGCCCCGCAGCTGCTGTCCTGGCTGCTGGGCTCAGAGCCAAGGCCTGCAGCAGAACAGCAGGAAAAACACAGAACAACGTATACCAGGAAAGCACATTGGGAGAGCTCATCAGCAGCCACACCTGGCTTTGGACAGCACAGCACAGTCCCCAAGACACTGCAGGGGAGGAAACTCCGTCACCATTAGGCAGCACCGCAGCCCACTGCCGAGCTGCATGGTTGCTTGCATGGCCATTGCGGTGACAGGGGCCACGCTGAGCAGGACAGCAGCCACCCCAGGTGACCAAACAAGCAAACCACTGCTACTCTCCAGGTGCAAAGGCACTGACAGCCTGTTCATGAAACTGAGCACCACCAGCACAGAGATGTACGCCAGCCCAGCTTGGCAGGGGCAGCTTTGGGGTCTAGCTGGACTGGAGAAGGATAGAAGAGAAATACAGCACCTGTAACCACCCTTCTGCATCCAGCAAAGGCAGCCTGAGGTGTGTACGGTATGTAGGATAGGGCGAAAAACATCAAACCAATTCCAGTCACCTCTGAAGTGAGCACACTGCCAAGTACCAGTGCACAAAAGTTACAGGAGAAATACTCCTGAAACCCCAGACACAGCATCATCTGCCTTTCCACTCCTGCCAAAGAAAACAGGAAAATGTGTCTTTTGCCCACCCTTTTGTACTTCTGCAAAGCAAACTCCTGAGCAGCTGAATTTTGCTCCTGTAGCCACAGGCTAGGCAGCCTCTCCAGGACTATGAAGGCTTCTTGTCTTCTCATTACTGATTTAGCCCAGCTTGTTGATCTGCTGCTAATTTTGTACTTCGTTATTTATTTGTGTAACAGCTCTTAGTAAATCCCTGTAGCTAAATCCGACCACGTTTGCTGAGGTCATTAAGAAAAGTTCTAAGGGTTTCCTGTCTAAGCACAGTTTTATAAACACACGTCCCACATTGATAAAAGACCCCTTCTACTGATTCACCAGGAAAAAATAACCTGCATTTATTTCCCCTTTAACTTTCCCTCCTTCCCACATTAATCATCCTCACAGGTCTCCACAAACATGGCGTGAAGGCAGCCCAGTTACATCCACCCCGGCAGCATCCTTTGTGGGGCTCATTAGAATTGAAACCAGGATGAGCAGAGACTGGAACGTGTAGTTCGTGTTTTTATGGCAGGGAATGGGATCAATAATAGATAAGAACTGCACAGGGAGTAGCAGCACAGAGCCTGGAGTGGCAGGAGACGGGACAAACCGTGGCTCTGTGTAAGCAGTGTCGGCCGAGGCTGGCCCAGGCTCGCTGCCGGGCACCTCCCGCTGGCCGGGGGCGGGACAGACTACAGAGATGCCCCTGCCAGCCGCGTGCGGGACACGCTCTCGGCGACTGCTGTCACAGCGCCCGGCCCGCAGCCCAGGCAGGCCCCGCACGGCAGCACGGGCTGGGCCCCGCCGCCCCCCGGCCGCACTGGCGGAGCACGGGCTCCCTCTGCCGCCGCCNACACACCGGCACAGCCAGCGGGAACGACTACGCGTCTGAGACACACCGGCACAGCCAGCGGGAACGGCTGCGCATCTGGGACACACCGGCACAGCCAGCGGGAACGACTACGCGTCTGGGACACACCGGCACAGCCAGCGGGAACGACCGCCCACGCCCGGGCAGCCCTACCCTGCCGGGAGGGTCCAGGGCCCAGGCTGCTCCACACAGCGAGCGCCTGCACCCCGCGGCCCCTCCGCCCTCACTCTCCGCACATGGTCCCCGGGAGGCAGCCGGCTGCTTCAGTCTCCAGGAGACTGAAAGTTACTGAATCTGCCGAGGGAGTGAGAGAGAAAAGCTGACCACAACCTTCCCCAAAGGTTACGATCCATGTCTGACCCGGGGCTTCACTCGAACAGAGAAGCCAACTCATCCCAGCTTTTCTAGAATGGGAGGGCAAGGGCAGCTCCAAAAGCAGGGCCTGAATCACTTCCTCATGAAGAAAAGGTAAAGTTCAGGGGGTTTTATCAGTCCTGTCTCAGTGGCTCCAGCTGCCCCCTGGGCACTTTATCAAGCCTTCTATCTGGGCCTAGGAAAACAGCGTAAGAACCAGGAGACTGTTCTGCACACACCAACAGGAACAGGAAATGAGAGGTCTCAGGATAGAGACAGTTACAGCTGGAGCTACCTGAACATCAGGATCAGTCATCTTCAACACTTTAGCAGGAGGACCAGAAGTCCAAGCTAGGCATGTTTCCTGCCAGTAAAGAGAAAGGGGGTAGGCTACAGCAAGAATAAAGAGGTGCTGTCACCTGCTGGCATACCAGAAACTGGCACAGGATTAGGACAAGGCTGCATGCTTGAGAAGGAGAACAGCCTCTGCTCTGTACCTAAAAGCAAAGAAATGGAGTGGCCCAAAACATACTGGCAACCATAGGCTAGCCAGTGAAACCAGGGTACCTCAGGCTCTGCCAGGAAAGAGAGAAGCAGCCGTCCCACTGAGCAGATCTCAGTGCGATCTCACCTGAGGCCTCCAGATCATTATGTCTGCTTACACCCGGGAGACCAGTTCTGGTGCCAGACGCACTCACCAAGCCATGAGCCGGGTTTCACTGTGACTCCACAGGCACCTACAGACAGGGGCCCATCCACAAAAGCCAAATCACTTCAAGCCTCCAACTGCACCTGCCAGCCCACGTTGCCCTGGAGCAGTGAGGCTGGTGTGGCTGCCTGCTGAGAAGTGTTTCCCAGAGGGGCAGATGGCAGTAAGGCAGCCACCCACACAACACGGTGACTGCAAGGGATGTGCATACCATGGTGGCCTGGGCATCCTCCCACTCCAGGGGACACAGCACTGCAAACCTGGGTCGGGCTGTTGCACCACATCACTGCACCATCATGGGGCAGACAGACGATCCTGCTGTGGAGTGCAGGAATCCTCCTGAGGGAGCTGTGCACACCCTCCAGACAGCCAAGCACTGCTGCGGGGTCTCCCATCACAGGTACATGACCTGACTGAGGGCCGGCACTAGGAAAGGACTTGTTTAAAGAAAACAAGTCGTAGAATTATTTACCAGGAAAGTGTTTGTATGAAAAATGTTAAGGTTACACTTCCAGTTACATCTTGGCAAAGTTCAGCTAATATGAAATACATGACTTATGAGCAATAAAAGTTACAGCAGTACTAGAGGACACTTCAAAGGAATGCTCTGCAGCAGTACCTCAAGACAGAAGAGTCAAGTTACCTGCAATCTCTGAACTTAACACCCCTCCAGTTTTCAAACACCTGTTTAATGCAAAGGAAATCCTGACTTTGCATAAACGACACTGGCTTGTGGATTTGGGAGGCAGAACCATTTCCCTGGCAGTAGGAGCATTCACATGTGGATGCACTCCAGTCCCTGCAGGCTCTCCATTCCTGCTTCCAAGAACCACTAGCAGCAGGCCAAGCTTCTCTCCTGATGGGGAAACCATCGAGATACGAGCGCATGTGGTCCTTGTGTCGAGATGCTGACGCAGGACTAACAGGGGCTGCAGGAGAGCAGCAGCGCTTAGAGCAGCGGATCCTCTCCAGCACAGGGGCTGTGCCGGAGGCGTTCCCCGGCCACGCTGCTGCCCAGTCCCGGCTGGGACTCGCTGGGCCGCACCAGGACACCTCCCCGCGGGCAGCAGCGGTGGGGACAAGCTCCCAAAGACTCCCGAGACCGGGGAGCAGGGGGAGCTTCTCCAGTAGAGTGGGAGCGAACGGCCCAGCTGGGAGCTGGTTCGCGGGCCGCAGTTGAGGGAGCTCCTTGCCGCTGGCCTGCCGCTCGCAGAGTGCCGCGGGGGGGCACAGGGCCATCCNCCGGCAGCAGGCGGGGCCGCGCCAAGCCGGGCCGGACAATGACACGCCACACAAAGTACGGGCAAGGTTTAGATACAAAGGCTACAGCCGTACACAGCGCGGAGGAGGGCGGGGTAGACAGTCTGTACAGTTACAGCCTAACGGGGGGGAACGGGTTTTTACATTTTACTGCTGGAATGCGTAAAAAACACCGAGTACAGAGGAACGCGCGGAGAGAAAAAAAAAAAAAGTTCATTGTTTCGGTCTTCTTGAGGAAACGATGATTTCTTGGCGATTTCTGTCACAACATGGAAAACTTAGGCTCCTAACAGAAAAGTGAGTGGAATTTTTCCTCCTCTATCATCTCCTTCCATGGGAAGAGAAACAAGAAAATACTGTATGCAGAAAGATAAAGCAAGCATATGAAAGGGTATATACCAAACTGGTACACTCATCCTTTTCCCCAGTAGTGCCTTTCCAGAGTTGTCCTTGTTTTAAAATTGTGCCTTTGTGTAAGCACGGGAGCAAGGCATGTTGGCTGTCAGACTGCACAAGCCATAAACTCTTAACTTGGGAAAAAGTGTCCATAATGAATGGAGTAGAGATTGTAGCCTGAAAAATTGATTCTCAAAATACTTTGTGTATTGAAGAATCAGAATAATCAGCTCAGTCCTTTTGACACTGTGAAAATATCACGTCCTTTGTACTTACATATTATTATTCGCATTTTCATCACAGGGTCATTTCATAGTCACTGTGTTATTTGAGATTCTTAAGATGAAGCAGCAGAGTAACATCCACAATTTAAAACAGATGGCTGCAGAGAAGCACCGAGGTCCTGGAAACATGACATTAACCCTCTGCTTGTTCTAGTTCTCACCTTTTTAGTTTAGTGCTACAAAGTTTATGCTCTATCCAGGAGACCTAGTAATTTAGAGGACGTGTACTGATGTCATAATGCAGAACAGGAGAAACTTCCTCTTGTACAGGGATTTTCTGACAGCAGTTGGAAGGTCTGGTTGCATTTTCTACAACTATTTCAGCTCATTATACAGGTAAAGTATAAAAGCCCACACAGTGAAAAATGCAATACTGATACAGGATCCTTTAGCACTCTAACATTAAAAGCCACGAATGGTACAATCCAAAATCTCCAAAATCAGTGGAAAGACTGCCACTGATATCAGCAACTTCCTGGATCAGGTCCTAATGGGCACAGAGGCTGAATGAAAAATGTACTAATGAGCACCTGGAACACGCATCCATCCAATTGCAATGTGGGCTGTTTGTGAAAGCAAAGAAATACCTCGACCATCTACGACCTTTGCCCAAATTCATATGAACAAATTCCAACTGTCTAACACAGGTAGTGGCATAATTCAGTATGATAATTCAGAAATTTAAGCTTATATGCACTGTACTGACACTAACATAAAACATGATACCTTATGAACAGTCAAAACAATTGATACCACTATTGAGCCACCACAGACACTATTTTAATCAACATGCAGTGGACATAAATTACACCTCTGAAATCAAGATGCATTAGAATGTAAGCTGAGTTCCTCAACACTTGCTGTTTCAAAAGACTTTTGTAACACATTATCTACATATAGGAAAGATATTATACTATCCTTTAATGGGCTATCTAATATAGAAAATTACTAAAAATACATGTGAAAGATGGTTTTAAAATGTGTTGGTAATCTTCTGCTTTGTCCCTCACTACTATATTTCATACTTACAGAGAAATATGAACTGGAATCCTGGTCCAAAGAACAAGATGTTAATCCCCAATGGAACCTTACTGTCTACAATTCCACTGAGATTCACTTTGTAATAGAAATGGAAGTTTCCTGATATTACTGAGCAAAATATTAACTTGAGTCAAAACTCGATATGGAATCCAGATCTTCAGAGCTCTGCTGCTGGGAGCTGAATCCTGTGAGTCACAGAGGCCCTGGAACACGGAGCCTGCCAGAGCCT
The DNA here is from genome assembly GCA_013397315.1 of Donacobius atricapilla. Taxonomy (NCBI): domain Eukaryota; kingdom Metazoa; phylum Chordata; class Aves; order Passeriformes; family Mimidae; genus Donacobius; species Donacobius atricapilla. Next base: position 141,590 of record WBMY01006232.1, on the reverse strand, counting down.
GGTGAGACTGAGCCATCAAATTTAATGGTACATTCATTTCTGCTGATAAGCAACATGTTACCATTGCACCTGACCTGCAAAAGGCTTTAACTGAGTGCAGTTTATACTGGACATGCTATCATACTGAAAGGACAGGGGAACAAGGCTGAGGATCACAAGTGACACACCTACTCCCAAAGCCATTAAAACGCCAGTGCTCCTGAGAAGACAAACCACTGTCAATCAGGTGATTCCTCCTTTAGCACAGACAGGCTCATACTGATTCCCAGACAGATGAGAGTCAGGATTGCAACACGTGGACATGTTGAGCTACAGGGAAGCAACCTTTTAATCTAGAGAAGTCATCCTGCAAAATCTATCACAGAGATTTTGTGGCTAGGGAGCAAATGACCAGTGGACATTTCAAATAAATCTCTCAGACTTTTTTTCCAGCAGCCTGGACTGAGACAGCAATTATGCCACTAAGCTTTAGGCAGCTTTACATTCCAGCCAACCACACTACACACTGCCTGCCAGCCAGGCTGGGAAAGACAGACATTTAGAAAAACCTCTGCCTAAGGTGTATATTATGCAGTCATATCTTACATTGTCCCATCTGTAGACCAGGAATCTTACTTTCTCTAAGATCCACTAAAACACCCTTTTGCTGGTAAATACTGCAGATTAGGATAAAAATAACTTCATAGGCAGTTATTTAAAAACCAACTTGCTGTTGGTACTTACTGTACTTACAATACACTGATTACAGGTGATATCCTTAAGCTTGTTATTATTCAGACTAAATGCACACTTTAAATGGGCAGAATCTGCTTTTCCTACCATAATTAGATTACATACAAAGCAAGAACTGTCTTGTAAGATTCTTCTGCTTGGAAATAAAATCGACTGGACAATTCTACAACACTACTAATTTTGTAGTAATAATAATATGCAGATCTGATATATTATTATATATTTGATGAAAAATGATAAATATTTGAAATACCTTCTTAAAACTGAACATGCCAGAAAGCTTAACTTGACCATAGTTTACAGATTTCAATTTGTTTTATCCCAGTTTTGCCTCTCTTTCCATGGACAAAAGCCAATTCATTTCCTAAATACACTTAAACAGCAGGTTAACATAATGCCACAGCTATTAGGATTACTGAAAACTCACATTGATACTATGTCACCTAAAAACTCTGCTTAAAATTGTCTCCATAGGGCAGACAAATAGAGGCTAAAGAATTGCATCTGCCAGTTTGGGGTTTAGGAAGATTACTATCTAGGTATAAATAACATGATATATAAGCATATATCTAGAGAACCCATTTATACATGCACAAGGGCAGACTGGGGCTCACTACTGAATAAAGCAAATTGTCTTGCTGCCCTCACAACATAGTTGGAGATTGTGCTCATTCATTACTTGACAAATATGTCCACTGAAATTCTAGTTTTTCTTGTGATCACCTTAGTTTAGACAACACATAAACATACACATCATTGCAAATTATACAAGGGCTACTGCTTCCTGATAGAAAGGATTGATTGTTCTAAATTTAGAGTGGCTGCAAGACATGATACTTTTATACTGAGCTTAGGGCTAGTAGTGAGAACAGCAAGAAGTAGAAACAGTCTTTGTACAACTATTCTACATAAACTTTGTTGGCTCAATATTTACTTTCATGTCTCAAATTTCAAGCTTTCTTGTCAAAATACTACAAACAAACCCCACATCATCTCCAAAAGGATTAAGTTTATTTTTCATGAAAAAGTTCCACATGCTCATTTAGAAGGATACTTGCAGCACTGAAAGTTTAATTTAAGAGGAAAAGAAAAAGAAAGGAAAATGGACTGCTCTTAGGAATTTGGTCCCCAGGATATATCCCTTTGTGACTGACCTGCAGTCACCAGCATAAAGGCCAGCCTGGTGCTAGAGCTTCCACTGTGAAAGAGCTTGCAAAAGAGCAGGAGCTACCACATCCTACCTCTAACCAGAGTCAGTGTGGGAACCAAGAGAATCTGTTGAGTTGCAGTCCCACAAATGGAAGGACAACTCAGTAAGTCATTACCCAATTTCCCTTCCAAACAGTCCCAGAAAATGCAACCCAGACCTTCTTGTCAGAGGCCCATTCCTTACAGCAGCAGGGGACAGATGCCCGCGGATGGCGCTGGGGAGCAAAGCTGCTGTGCCCCGAGGGCGAGCCGCAAACACTGCTGTGTAACGGGCTGCTTTACACTCACCTAGCAGGTACTGAGGCTTTGAAACATCTTCAGCTGCTGAGGTATATGTACTGTAGAACATAAACCGACTCATACATTTCCCCAGCTACCACAATCTAAAGCTACATTGGAGTGGTCATTTTATCCAAACTATCTAACAAAATGCATACAATTCATTCTGTTAAAGTGAAAAAAGACTTGCACTATAAGCTTCAGGTTCTTTTCCTTCTTGACACTTAAGACTTCTGGGAATCTGACTGCTGGAAGCGGTTTAACTTCTCTGGATTATTTGATGCCATTTGAGAAAAGTCACGAAAAATGTCCTGGTAAATTTCATCTCCTAGGTAGAAAAGAAAAGGGAAACAGTTTTAAACATTTGTAATAGTCAACATCACGCACCATTGCACAAATGTCCTACTGTGCTATCAATTACTGTGTAACACTTATTCATGTATGAAGACTGCTTCTAGATGGAGTGATGCTGATGAGAACTCTGAGGGACTGATCACTTGCATGCATGTTCTGTAGAAGCAAATTAAACAAAACCAAACTATACCTGAAATATACCTCACAGGCAGCCACACAGAGGAAAGTTCAGAGTTAGAAAGGAAAATTTAAAGCACTTTAAAGCAACTTAAAAAGAAAAAAAATATTTATTAACCATTAAATAATAAAATCCTTGTTTTTTGCAAGGAACTGCTAACCAAGATTCTCTACAGAAAAATAGAATTATGGCATAAATAAAGATTTACTTGAAAACAGAGATCAGAATTCTTACAGCCAAACAGAACTCTCCATGAAAGAAACAACCAGCAAGCAATAATATATATATTTAAAAAGCAAACTTAAGTAGATTGTCCATAAATTATTTTGGTCTATTACTTGAGCAAAAATAAAATTTCTACATTCATTTCATCTATATCTTTCATTAATTTTTTCAGTTTGATCTATAAGAACAATGATACTTTCCCTAAGGATTTATTTTTTTAAATCATCACCCTTTGTGTTTAAACACAACCCTACTACTAGAACATATTCCAAAATGTGTTCCTCCCCCTCCCTGTCTGCACAGGAAAACACATTCAGGAATGGTTACTTCTTGAGTCATTGCCAAGTCATTCTTTTGCCACTTTAAAATGGACATTTTTTCATTCATTTTCACATTCTTTCATCTGTTGGATCATTTTCGGCCTTGAGTTCAAGTTCTGTTTTATAACAGTAACCATACACTTTTGTCCTCAAAAAGAATTAAATGCATCAAACATTGGGTCGGGTCAGGAGCTATGCAGCCATCTAAATTTTAGAGTCTCCCCAACACAGATGGCCAAGATTGCCACACAGGACAATATCCCAACACTACTGTTTCTCACTGACAGCTTGATTAATAGCACGACAAAGAAATCCACCCAAAATCTCTCCCATCGTGTACGGTGAATATGAAGATTTTTTTCCCAACATGATCGTGGAAAAAAAGAATATTTTTGTGCTTAAAAGTTTGCACTACTGGGAAAAGTTACATCATTTTGTTTTTCAAATTTTTAATGCACATTTCCAATGTTAAAGCTCTTATTCTTTTGGAGATGAGACTCCATTCTTTTAAAAGCATTTTCACACATAATAACTGACCTTCCAGAAATAATTAACATGGCAGTAACACAATTCTTCCCAGACTTTAGAAGATGAATACATTCAATACTGCTCTACTAGGAAAAGTCAGTTCTACAGAAAATCTCTTTTTGTTTTCAGATTTAATTTCAAGTATGGTGCCCCTGCCCATGGCAGGGGGGCTGGAACTAGATGATCTTTAAGTCCCTTCTAACCCAGACTGTTCAGTGATTCTGTGTTCTAGAAATGAAGCAGGCACAGGACAGGTTTTATTGTAACAGCTTGTGAGAACTGCTTGCTCTGGGAGACCAGCACAGAATGGAGCTGTAACACTCACCAAAAGAACAGCGATGACAGGCAAAAGCAGAATTAGGCTTCTGTGATAAAAGCAATTATGCTTTTAGTACAGAAGTGGGTTCCACTGGTGAACAAGAACCGCAGTTCAAGTTGCCACACTTGGTGCTTTCAAATTAACTCGAAAGAAAAAAAAGCTATTTTTGCAAGATACATTGTGGCTCTGGCTTTATCTCTATTACATAACAAAAACATTACATAGAAAAATAGACTAAAATAAAGTGCCCCTTTTGTTTGTATGTTGCATTAAAATGCTTAATACTGTAAACCTTATCATTATTTTAAAATTCTACTTTAAATTGAATTCTGGAAGTTCCCTTTCCAAGCAATGTTTTCCCTAAAGTGCAGATTCTATGTACAAAAATACTGTAACACTGCTTTACCATTTAACACCGGAGTAACTCAAAAGGCACACATCATACATTCAAGAAAAGGTAGGAAGAAAAAGTAGCAATGCTAATATCAAAGAGTTAGCAAGACGTACTGTAGCACCAGAAGATGAGCACTCAAGTATTATACAGAAACAGTACTACGGTGCATATGGCTTCTACCACCAGAAATCACTTTTTAAAACTGGTTTCAGCTAGTTCCCATTCCAGGAGTGTTTTGGAAGACCAACTGTACCTTGCAAAGCAATATATTCATTCTCTCAGTAGCTCAAACCAGCCATATATATTTAAATTATAAATTTTGATGCCATTAGCTACGTGAGCAATTGTTTATCAGCTGCATTGCTAGAGTTGAGAAGTAGGCAGTTGGCTTCACTCTGATGACAGCACACTCATACAATATTTACCCTCACACATAGCTACCAGCAAATATACAATTGTCTTGAAAACCCTTATTTTCTTCTAGAATCATAACTTTGGAACACTAGAGTTCTAAAGTAAGGGCAGTGCAGATAATTTAACATGTATATGCAGTAAAAAAGACCTGCATCCCTTAAAACCACAGAAAGGTGTGACATCCCATGACAGCAGACAGGTTTTGTGCTTACACTGACACAACCCTTCTATAGCAGACACAAACATTCAAATACTCAAATATTGACTCCATCTTTCTTTTAAAAAAGACTTCAACAAGTAACAAAGTGAAGGGAGCAGAGCTGTGCAATCCAAAGATACAGTAAGTTCTCCTGGCTGGGACTCTGTGCTACAGCTTGTAGCATTAATTTCAGAAGTTATTCCAATGAAAGCCTCCTCATGATTTTGGGCAAGCTCTGCCTGTTGTGGCAAATCTACTCCTCACCGTCAATCTCACCTTACCAGCTGTAAGGTGTCTGGATCAGACTGCATCAGCTGCAGTCTCTAGATTCTACTGCTCCAGTCTGGTAACATCCCCCCTGCCCAATCCTCATGAATCCGTGGAAAACACATAAGGAGCTTTATAGGAGTGAACTGAGAGTACTCAGCACTCAACCTGAAAAATAAGGTTCACCTTTCACTTCTGCCAGGAATAGCAGGGTGTTTTTAGCTGTCTAACTTCACAATCAAATGTGCCTCCATTACTGGTATTTGCATGACATTAAATTACCTTCCTATGGAAGCAAATATCACATCAGAGTGTGGTGTGAATTAGGACTAAGTGCCTGAGAATAAAGTTGCACATATGCATTAAATATAATTTGTTACTTTCTTGCTGGAGTTGGCTCAAGTATCTGCCAGCTTCTATTTGTTTTTTAACCAAACAGAAAGAAACTATGCATACAAAAATACATATGTAAGAATGACTGTTTTGTTTCTTATTAGTATCTTAACAAATAAAAATATTTAAAAAAAAAATTAAGGAAATAATACTTTCCTGTCTGGAGTCAGTTTGAAATATTTGATGTACATTTTTTACATTGGTGTGCGTTTTTTTCTTTAAAAAAGAAAAAGCAGACCATTCCACAAGAAGGAGAATGGTGTCCTGGAATCAGATTAACTCTTCAATTGTTTCTGAGCAAGCTGAGTCAGAAAGCTGCTATTAAATAATGTCAGGTAAATTCTAACATTACACAAATGTCAATGGAACAGCAATAGGAGAAAACTGCAGACAACTACCAGCAAAATAGGGTGGCCATGGCTGCGGTAACACACTGCTATAATGATGCTCTTTAAACAGTCTCCTTTTAGGTTCCCTAACTACTCTGACAAAGTCACACCACTGAATTTCAATGAAGCTTTAGGATGTGATGGTTTATAAAAAACATTATTGGGTGAAGCAATCTTAAATTTCCCTCAGACACTAAGAATCTAACTGCAAACTGATAAATTCCTGTATACACTTCTTATACTGCATTTCAGTGTGGTTATTAGTAGAGTATTGACCTGGCTGCCCATAGAGTCCTTCTGATTCACGCATTTCTTCATTCATCCTCGCTAAACGCAACCTGCCATTCAGAAAACAAAAGGAACAATGTCATCTTTAAAGCACAAAAAAGACTACAATGCAAGACCTAAGATGCTCTCCTGAATCTCACATCAAAGAGGTCATCTATGGATAGAGTATTTTGATTTTTCTTTTGTTCCCCCCTGTATTTATGTAAAGGAATTTTGACATTTCTTGTATTTTGAACTTGAAACAGAATAGCAAAATCTAGGTTATGTAGTCAGAAAACAGAATGTACAACTTACAGTGTTACAATATCTGCATTTGCAGCTTCCACTGCTATACTCAATGGATCTTTCCCATCTTCATCAGTGGCATGCTGGTTTGCTCCTCGTTTTAGGAATAAGCACACTTGCCTGTTTAGAAAAAAAATATTGAAGAATATTTTTGACAATAAAGGAAAAAAGCTAATAAAGTCAAGCTAGATACAATGTATTTAGCTTAAATGACCAGAAGTCTCATATATATCAAAAATGTGCATTTCACCTAGAACACGTTAATAGAGTAGCAAGCATTTATTTAATCCACAAGAAAACGTGTTTTGCTAGTGGATGAGATTGCAAAATCAAAATATTAGTTCATCTCTCACAACCAGAGCTTAAGAAAAACTTGTATCACCTGAAATAGTATTAAAATATCAGAATATCTGGGGCAATGAAGAAGCTTCACATGAACAACTACGAAAGGATGGCCATGTACAAATTGTGGGGCAGTGAGTTACCCAGTGTGTCCTAGAACTGTGGCATGGTGCAGGGGCCCCCTTCCTTTCATGTCTCGGATGTTCACATTGGCCCCATTCTGCAGCAAAAATTCACACGTGACCAATGAACCCTACGGAATCAAAACAAAGAAACAACTCAGCACCAGATCTCTAGAATCAAAGCAAACCTCTTCTGTCTTCCCACCACTGAGCCACCCGGCAAAGGAAACAAAAGGGAGTTGCTTCCATGTCAACTTTAAACACCACTAGGACATAGAATTCCAAACAAAGCATTAACAGGAAAAAAGTATTTCAGAAACCACTCTGAAAGAACACTGTAAACACAACTTTGGCATCACATTATCATTCATTAGGGAAGCAAGCAGCTCAAAAGGAACAGTGACACAGAAATAGAATCATTCTCCTTGCTCTCCTCCCCCATCACCAGTGCTGTAGACCACATACCCCTCGCACTGCCTGAATGAGTGGTGTTGCTTTGTTTTCTTCCACGTTGACCCAGTTTACTTCAGCTCCATGAGCCAATGCTTCTGCCATGTGAGGAAGATTCTTCTCAAAGGCAGCTCGGTACAACCGCAATCCTGGACTAGGCTGCTTGGAGTCACAGAACACTGGAGACTCTTGCTTGTCTCCTTCTAAAAAGAAAAGGAATTGCTTACCTAATCCCTGTTTTTACAAGGTACCTCTTGGAATTCTGATCAAAAAATCATTTCTCTGACAATAGGTAGCTCAGCTTCTGCAGAATGCTATGTATTGCTGCTCCATTCTGCCAGGTGAATTCACAGAGGCCTTTAGCTCCAGCATTCAGGCATAGTCTCTTCATAGAACTATTACTACAGAGAAAACATTCTCTCCACAATTCTGACACATATGTATATGTTTCAATCTACATATTCCATACAATTTCTAAGAAATTGTTTAAGGTTTGGAATGTGTTTTACTGTAAGCTGCAAGATAGGAATAAAACTCATTTTCTGCAGAGATGCAGTCATTCAAATATATCTTCATCTGCAACACCTGAGTATAAGGTTAATACTGTTCTGACCTAATTTTTGTTAATAGATACCACTGTCATTTACCAATTACTTGCTATGACTATAATCTTTTGGACTGAAGCATAATCTTTCTCTTCATCTAAGTAACAGTTATATGGAGTGAAGTCTGGGACATAAAGATGTTGTTATCCAAAAGCTTTTGTGAGTTACAGCATCATAAATATTTCTGCAACATAATCAAAAAAGATCCAAGCCACATGCTGCCTGCCAGTAATAACACCTGTGAACTACTGGATTTAAAACATACCTTAAAAGAATGCTTTGATGTAGAAGAATAAGTCAGCTTTATAAATATATGTTTTGGAAATTTTGAGAAGCCATACTCAATATATCTGTCAGAACAGCATGCTAAAATGAACAAATAACTTCATTCATCAACTTACAGAATTTCTGAGTTGAGGGAATGATGTTTGAAGACTTGGTCAATTCCACGTAAATAAGAAATGGAAAAAATAAGCAAGAATGCACAAATAACACATAAAAGCCTATTATCTGTGACTCAAGAGGAATTCTATCTCTGTGGATTTATTTATTTATAAAGGGATCATGCATTTCTGTGGAGACTTGTCTTTCTCAAAATGCAGCATTTCTCTTATCTGCAAAAAAATCAATGTTTTGGGATCCATCTCATCTGACTGGAAAAACCCACAGTACTTTGAAGCCATTTAGAAGGATTAAATGTCATTTTTGGTAGCAAGCCCACAGGAAAGATCATTCAGGCAAATTTTACCCTTGCTAAAAGCATTTCAACCAGGATAGCAGACAAGAATTGGATTACCAAGCATTAATCTCTTTTACAAAAAAAAAAAAAATGCTGCCAAGTGATTAAATTGTCATCTTAAAGTACAAAGCCTAACACACCTGGTTCATACAAACTGTTGGCTGATACAGTAGATGCAAGGTGTTCTCTGCTGTCATCAGCGCTCGGCTGGATCCCACTGTCACTGCTTCGGACTGTTTTGGGGAGAAACTGCAATTACTATGCAGAGCTGAAGCTACCTGCTCCTCACATATACCATGATAATAAAGCAAGCTCTTATACTTGGTCCTGAACACAATTTTTAAAAAATGGCTTGTTCTTGTTCAGTATTCTTAATGCATCCACAGAAAAATATGAAGTCACATTTTGTAACCATAACATTTACAATAATCATACTACTACTACTAAATGTCTAAGATAACTAGAAATGAAAAAAAAATCAGGATAAGTAAAAAAGCTTAAATTATTTCATGAAAATACTAAGCAATGCAGCAGCCTGGAGACAACAGATTGAGGCAGGGAGATGGCCACAACACACAATGGATCCCTAGTACAAATACAGAACACGCCACAGCTGTAGTACTTACTACTACGGAGTTTTGAAGAGGTATCAAAGTAGGAGAAGAGTGAATCAAGTTCATCAGGACAGAACAGAGACTCCCGCCTCGCCTCGTCGCTACTTACAGCAACCGCTGGGACATGCAGGTTAGCAAAGCACAAAGCAGGCAGTAAGGGAGGGACAGGGCAGGAAAGAACGTTATTGGAAAAATCAAGAAGGATGAAAATACAGAGGAAGGAAGGTGGTTAATATGATTCTGAATTATAAGTATCCCCATTCCAAATCCTTCTCATGTGAAAATGCACATCTCTGAAGGAGTCTTTTCTCCCCTACACTCTACTCTAGGCTACAACACATTAAAAAACAAATTCCAAATTCTCTGCACAAGGCAGAAGTGAATTAATATAAAAATATGTTACCTTAAAAAGAAGATGGGTAATATAGCTAAGGAGAGAAGTGTGTAAATACCTTTTTGGGATGCTGCCCCTTGTTCCCCTGCCAAAAGGGATTTTTCAGGGCCACTGTGCCTTTTCTCTTCCTGACTTGGAGGCAAAACTTTTGTTCCAGGCTCAGGCAGAGGTACTGATGCAGCTTGCTTCTCTACAAACTTTCTTTCCACATATTTTGCTTTGATGTATGCCTCCTTCTCCTGCCTGTCATATACAAAATCCCTGGAGTTAGTAAGCTAATATTTTAGTATTTTCATGTATTAAAAGAATGTCTATTTTGTGCTAAAGTCAGTAACCAAAATTGTAGCTTGGCACTGCATGTAAGACACACCTGTAGCACATTTTCAGAAAGATGCAAAGCACACTGTCACTTTCTGGATTCTTGATGAAATTTTGCATAAGGCTCAAAAGAAAGTAATTTTGTTAGGTTCACAAACTTTCAGACAGAGACCTTGGAAAGTGGTATGTGGAAGAAATAAACATTAGTTACTCTATGTTACCTGTATTAAACCTGCGTACATGTTCACATTGTTAATAACCTATTAATAAGCACATATTTAGTTTCTTATGTAAATATAAATTGCACCATTTGTTACGGGAACATTAAGATTACACAAGAAAACAATAACAAGCCTTAGGTAGGTACAGCCATCAGTTCCATATCACATACTGAAGTATTTTTCCTTGTAATGACGTTATCAGCTTAAGACACAACAGCAGTTGTGCCAAACTGATAAAAGGGGCTGTAATTATTGCATTGAAACTGCTGAAAAGCAATTACCACTAGAAGGAATATCTAGCAAATCTCCTACTTTGTTTATATTACCATCACTGTCTCCAAATTGCCAACACTTCATAAAATGCAGTTTTCTGTACTATAAAACTGCTAGGCAGCAAGCAGCACAGAACTGGAAAGGCAGTAAAAAAGCAAGTTTTAAGAGACACCCTAGACAGCAGCACAAAGCATTGGGAATCTACCTTCAAACACACATTAGCATCAGAGAAATAGAACACAGCAGTACAATGGTTTGAAGGCTGCTGTAAAGCAGCAGAGCTCATGTTCAATGTAGGTAGGAAGATGAAAATATTCTGAGGACCAGGGAATAAAAGTCAAATGGAAGAACAAAGTCACTGTAAGCAAAAGGAATAGCCACAGGCTCCTTCCAGGAGCATTCACACAACCGAGTACAGCTGGCTGAGATGGTACCCAGCGGACAGGAAACAAAATCCACATGTCCACAGTGATGCTCTAGGAGCTGTCATCAAAAGGAGGGAGTGAGATCACAAAAAGAACAAAAGAACAGGAGAAGCAGAAAGGGACCAAGAGAAGGAATACCCGATAAAAAAAGAGAGCAAGAAAAGGGAGAGCGCAAGACATACTGGTGATACAGAGAAATGAGGACACTAAAGGAGTGTAACACAGTTAAGTGGCAGCATCTTTTACAGGTGGTGGCAGAAGGAAGCAACAATAAAAGGAAGCAACAGGCACTGCTGGTAAAATACTACCTTTGACTTCCAGATTGTGGCTTCTTTACTCCCATTTTTTCCAACTTCGCTTCATATATTCTATTTATAACATCATTTCCCAATTCACACATAAGCTATAAAGCAAAATAAATAAATTCAAATATAGTTGCAAAAAGCTTTATCTACCTATTCAGTTGTTTTTCATCTCACTCAGCCTGTATTTACAACTTAGTGTTTTCACTGGTAAAAGTACACTTACAGAAATAAGCACGGGTTTATATGATAATAACGAAACCATCAATGAATAGAGACACCACATTCTGAGTAAGATAACAAAAAAAAAAAGAAGTTACTTTTAACGTGCCTGAAAAAACTACCACCAGAACAACACCTGCAGGCCTCATTAACAAGGGTGCTTTTCCACCAGCTTTGCCAGGAGCTGTTTTTACCCCATCAGTAAGACAGAATTTAATCAATTGTATTCCACCTTACCCAATGGACATTTTTGCCAAAGCATAATCTGATTCAACTAAAGAAAAAGAACAAAGACAAAAGCCTACTTAAGGAGAATTTAACCCTATTGATTGTGGTGAACAGACTTCTTGTTTCTAATACCGGGTAGAATACTTAATTCTGGTATTTACATGAATAGTACAAGAGGTACAGCTTTTTTTTTTTTTTTTTTTTGGAGTGAGCATTGGGGGTTGGTTGGTTGTTTTCTCAGCATGAACACATTGATAAAACCACAAAGCATGTTGCCTTTTGATTGTTCAGAATAGAGAAGCAATTCCTAAGTGCCAGAACATCACAGCTAGAAGCAAATACTTTGCATGAGTTACCCAGTTGCACGCATGCATCCATGCACAAGTTCCTATTTCAGGATTTTAGTGTCACGTGATTTTTATAACCATGGTTCAAGCTAGAAATTTGGCACACAAATAGCACATAACAGCAATTGCATGAGTATTCTCCTATAGGCCAGGAGCATCTCACTAGTAAGAGCTGACTTTCAAATTTTTGAGTATGATCATGCTTTAGGTTGATATATCACTTTCAAAATTTCTAGCCCACTGAAAGACATGATTGGTTTGTAAACAGATTTGCCTTTTTATATGTTGAAAGTATCAGAAGAAACTTGCTACTCAGAGTGCACTTGGGAACCTGAAGGTGTTGTAAGTCGTTCTGAATTGCAAGTTTGTAGCACTAATTACTATGGAGTATAAGAAAGTGTGAAGCAAAATAAACCAACACACAACTAGAAACATTTTCTGCTCAAAACTGCAAGACACACACTGGGTACAAATGTATTGAACTGCATTGAACTTTCTGATGCAGAGGCTTTAGAACAACAATCTAAATACCAAATAGAAACCTGTTTCAAAAATACTGTACCTTCAGGAGTTCAGGTTCCCATGAATCCAACGTTAATGATCTTACTTTTGAAAAGTGGACTCCCAAGCTCCTAAACAACATGGAAAAAAACACTAACCTGTAACTACATGTTATATCTTACCTCAGACAGATTTACCATTTATTTATGCAAATAAAGCCATTACCTTAATTCTATTTACAAACAAGGGTCTCTAGTTTTCTTTCAATATACCTTTGAAGAGGCAAACACCACCCTTCCTAATGAAGCCAATGCACAAATCAAATGCAGTTGTGAGGAGTTCCCCAACCTGTGTATCCCAGAGCACTCGATGCACAATGTGATTCCCAGGTTGATACTGGCCCAACGAGGATCTGCCAAACCACAGTCACAGCAGGCAGCATTACCAGGAATACACTGGACTCGCTGCAGAGCACTCTCTCCTTTCAACAACTTCTCTTTTGTCTCACTCCCAGATTCTAGGCTCCCAGTAGAAGGGGATGATTTCTTTTCCTGTTTCTAAAAGAGAAAAGACACAAACCAAGTAAGAAACATGTTAAACTAAAGAAATTGAAGTCCTGCAGATACTGACTGTGCACTAAAATCCAACAAAAGCCTCTTCTGCCAAGGCAAGCCACAGAACTAAAAAAAATTTAGGTTTTTAGAAGATATATAAAACTGAATATTAGAATATCCAATGATTTTTAATCACACGACAGAAAAGTCTCAAAAAAACCATATAGGCCATAGTAATATTAACCTGATGAAGTGAAAGACAGATTAGATATAATCCACAACTTTCAAAATTTCATTGGATTTCCACTGGAAGACAAACAATGATTGTTTTTTTTCTTCTCTCCCATTAGGAGAGGTTTTATATATTTAAAATTTTCAGGACCTAAAGGGGGGGGGTGTTGTTTGGTGGATTGTTAAACTCACCTCAGATTCATCCCCTTTCTCTCTATATGCTGTGGCAATACTGGTCTGCACAGCCTTGATCCATGCCTGCCGCAGCTTTTCCGAGTCCGCCTGAAGCATGCAGCTCCTGTGACAAATCACAAAGTACTCAGAGACAGTGCCCAAGCAGCTGACATCCAACAACACATTGCTCAGGGGCTGTTTATATGGGGTTTCTTGCTATCACAAGTATATTGTTTAGTAGGCATTATCTAATAAACACATTTATTTTAAGATAACAAAGCAGCTGAGCCTTTGTGAGCTGCAAATTCCTTATTTCAAAATTATCTGCAGGTAATGCTAATAGATACAGAAATGACTCTTCCAAAAACACTGACAATGGCTTAGTTTCCTGTTCCTTTTCTTATTCCAAATTTTCCTTTTTAATATCCTCAAATACATTTTACCCCTGTGACACAAGACACAGGTATCAGTCCCTGGAAACACCATTTCATTCACTGAGATCCAGATAGAGTAATTTTAAAGCTCTCTGACAAAGAATTAACTACTTTTCTCACCTACAGTAAAAGAACAAGGTCCTGAAGTATAAAACTGTTCCAACACTTATGGGTTGGAAAAAACAAAGGCAAGCAAGAGCAGAGTGCATGTTATAGTGAACCACAACTAGGGATGCAAACATCAGGAAGGACAGCAATTACTCAGAAGAGAAATGTAAGGAGGAGTGGAAAGTGTAGATAAACTCCAAACTTAAAAGCAAGCTGACCTCGTGTGAAAAAATTAAATATGGTCCTATCTCAAAATCACTAATGAGTTATCCATGTCCTGCCCTTGCTGTGGCAGGATGCCAAAATTCCCTAAGTACAGCCAATGCACTGCTGGAGCTGGAAAAGAATTTTACTTGGTAGTTTCATTTAGTGCATTCTGAAGTGTAATTTATGTGCTTCTCTCTCATTGCACCAATCAGAAATATGGAGAAACTGAGACCTATTTTCTACATTACTAAGCAGCTGATAGTATCAGCTACTACTAAGCCCCAGCAGAGCTCTGCACCACAAGCCATTTAAGCAAAAAGCACAAGAATGCATGTTTATTTTAACGCCAGAAGTAAACTAAATACCAGGGACACTTCTCACAGCATCACTTACTTTCAGCCAAAATTTCAGAGAGCAGAATTTTTCAGATACTTTTCCTGTTTTGATCTATCCCAAGAGAAATGTTAATCTTACATTTTAAAACAACTACACGTAATGATTTTTATTTTTAAATAAATATCACTTCTCCTTACTTTGTTGGAGAAACCACCTCAAAACAGAAACGTCTTTCTATGTCTTCACAGTGTTTAACTGTGCAGAGCCGCAAGTCTTCAACAACTACTGTGGGATTATCCTAAGAGATAAAAGTCAACAAAAAAGTCAGAAAAAATAATATAGTTAATAATAAGATAATAATTTAATCCTGAATTATTAATCACTGAACTTTATTTGCCTCATTACACCAACTTTTTCCTCCAAAAATAAAATTTGAACTCAGTGGATAAATTTTAATGTTTAAGTTATAGTCAATGAAATTTTAATTTTCCAAACTTGGGAGAATTTTTTTTTACCTACAATCCAATCTACTGAAAAATCAACACTTTAAATTTAAACTACAGTATTCAAACTACAAAGATACTCTAAGAAATGCAGTTAACTCACAATTAAATCCGAAAAGTCATACCTAAATCAGCAGTATTTTAAGTGCCAAATAAAAAAAAACCAGAAGCTGAATGTAGTGGCTTTGAAAATTTGATTGAATTCATAAGAATTCTATCCTGAGCTATCAGCATTTTGAAGGTGCAGTTAAAAAAAAGAGCAACAAAAATTGACAAATACAAAATGCCCAAGCAAACATGCTCACACAAACTCAGTTGTGTGTTTCCTTTCCCACCACAGAAATGAAGCCCCTTGATTTGACAGCATCAGATAACAAACAGCCTCTGATCCCGGTCTGTTTGCAGTGAAGAGGAATTAATTGCCATAAGCTCTTTCCTCTTTTTTTTCCCCACCATCTCCATACAATCTCTATTTTTTTCCAACCTGAAGAACAGCTAGAGCTCCTTGGTGCAAAAGCAGATTCTGCAACAGCAAACAAAGGAGCAGGGGCCCAAAACCTGACTGAAAAGGCTTCTAAGGCTTGGGGCAGAGCTGGACTTGCTGCTTTAACATAAAACTGCTGCACTTCCCACCAGCAACAAGGCAGACACTGACAGCTGAAGCACTGGGCATTTTCAACACTAAATACATGTATATAGCAGCCCTGACTGCTGCGTAACAGAAGCTTTTGTGCTTTTTTTCCCCAGTTGCTGAATTGGGTGTGTGAACCAGTAAGTAACTGGAGGGAGCAAGTCCTGAAAGAGTTAAACACAACTGCTCAGAGAACAGCATGGAATATTTGACTGCCAGCAAGTGAGCACAAGCCTTTTGGGACCAACGGCTTTTAAAGCTCTAACTAGGTTACAAAACCCACAGCAAATAAAGTATGTGCTTACAGTCAGTGCACAGGAATCTCAGAATCTGTCAGTGTAGCGATTACTCTCCTTTTACAAAGGAAGACACTACTTTAGAAAAGCAGGTTGTTGAAGATCACACAGGATGCCACATCAGCAGTTTCCCAGATCAGTCAGGAAAATCATCACCCAAACCCCGAACTATCCCAAGCCAGTTTTCAATTCCTACCTTAAATTTCTTCTGGTACACAAGTTGGTTATTTTGTATTGAGAACCAGCGCCTATTCAAATGAAGAGACATCCAGAGAATACATAACTGATCTTACAGAGCTTATTTGACTGAGATATGCTAACATACAGCCTACAAAGAGACTGCATAAAAGAATTCACAAAAGTAATGCTGCAGTCAGTTTTGGCAAATATTTCATGAGAAAAACAGAAAAAGGGAAAGCAGAGACAAAACAGAAAAGAAAGCAAGGTTCAAATAATTTGAGTCCTAAACAAACACATTCATGTTATGACAACATTAGTTAAGCTATCACATAAAACACTTTCATTTCAAAGAACATTTCCTTCTGTATTTTAGCAGCAAGTTACAGTTTTAAGTAGCTGTTTGCTAACACAAATTCAGATAGTTTGAATAACAAAAATACTTAAATCCATGTAAACTAATCCTGAAATATTTTTGGGAGTAAAACTAACTTACTAAGGTATAAAAAATACTTTGGTGTTGCTATCCCATGCAGGTTTAATATCTATCCACATTGGACATGTCTTAAGTTTTTTGATCCTGAAATAACTAAAGAAAAAACAAACCCAAAAAACACTCCCCCCCAAAAAAAACCAAAACAAAAAAACCCAATGAAAACCTTTTAAATAGGATCCTAACTTAAGCCTCAGCCTTGAAGGAAAATATCAAATAAAAGATTTAATGAAGGTATCCTGTAAAATCCAAAAGATAATATAATGCTTAAAAACTCCTCTGAACTGTATCCTTCCTTGTCAAACTCACTGCTCACATAGGATACATCTCAGAGAGTGGAAAAATCACTCACATTTTGAAAAAAATTACCTCAGGTCTCTTAACAATGATGTTTTATCAAACCACTGAATGGAAAAAAAAAATAGACATAACCATGGCTTTCTAGCTCTTCTGGGATGCACAAAATAAAAGCTAACCAATTATCACATTTGCATTTTCACTGACAAAAAATGAAGTGAATGTAAAAAACAATTCACTGAAATTTACACCTTCTTTAGTTCAGGCTTATAATGCAAACCTGTGTTTACCACAGCATCATTCCTCATTTACCTCCAACGCCCCACCTCTACCACACATCACTTTTTCCTGCCCTGCCAGTTAGTTTGAATGGTAACAGTAAACAAAATATTGTGTTGCAAGAGATCTTGTTACTCTCCACAGGCTGCAGAGCTTCATGCTACAATTTACTACTATTAGTAACAAGAGCGCCCCACGTATTTATTCAACCACCATAAGCCATTCACAGGAAGAAGTGCACAAAGACAGTTAAGAAAAATTAATATATACAAGAAATGTTAGATCCAAAACAGGAAATCTAGTGTTTGTTAGAAAGGTTAGTGTTTCGTAGACAGATGAGATTCTACCTTTTAATAGTATTTTCAAATGTTGTGCAGATATATTTAATTTAAAAAGCAACAGGATCTCCTGTCATCCTTGACTTTTTCAATTTATTAACAGCAGTAGCTTTAGTCACTGCTACTGAGAAGGTATCATCTTTACTATCTATTTACAGATGCAGTAAGTATGCCCAAATATAAGGCAGGTTATTGCTAATATTCATATAGGAAACTTAACAGAAAAGCAGACTTGGAAAGGAAATAAACTCATGTCTTTTTTCATGTGCTGTTATGGAACTTAACAGAGAACAACATGAAAAGTGGTGCCTAAGTGAAAAAGGGAGTGGTAAAAGGGGGAAAAAAGCAGCCTTGCCCCAGGACAACGAGCAATGGAGCAAATCCCTAATAAGAGCCTTAGAAAGTGCAATTAACTTCAGTAATGCAATGCTTCATTTGTTCTGCAGCTCAATATTTCATGAGTTACTCTAGTAAACGAGGTCTAATCTCATCAGTTGGATATAAGTGAACACATAAATTGTAACACAAATTTGTGCCATCTTTAAAACCTAGTCTAGAAGTTTTGAAAGTATTTCAGTCCCTTTTTTTCCTTGTAGAGAAATTAAATCTGTTCAAGAAAAAAATTCAGTCCAGGCAAAAAGGGTGCAGGTTTTGGTGCTGCTCTAAAACAAACTTTTACTGAACAAGATCAACAATTTAGAATGTAGGATAACTTGTAGATCACACTTTAGAAGTAGATGTCGGAGTCAATACATTTTATTTTTTGCTTGACAAGATGGAAGTGTCAGGCTGCCCTCTAAGATGTCAGCTCCACAGCAGTTTTATTCAGGCCCAAAACTTGGAGTTATTCCCCATTAACCAAATACCATCAACAAACTTTACTGGAGCACTTTACTGTAGCAAACAGTCTGCTGGGGTCTACACCAGCATCAGCCAGGAACCTCTGAGGTACAATCTCTCTCCTGAGGTGCTGCTATAGGGTAATGCACATCTATCAGGTTCTACGAATAATCTAATAAATCTTCAGGCATCATGTATGAAGTAAGTACTGATTATTACCAAAGTTTCCTTAAATGTGTCTTTCTGTCAAAAGCAAGAGAGAAGCATGGTGAAGGAAAAAATATTCTTGGGAATATTAAAGTAGTTCACACTGTCTCACTTCGTGGTGGTTAAAATAGTTGTTCCTGTTTAGAAACTGAATATTCTCCATCATTTATACCTACACAATTCAAAACTGTATTTATTAAATAGGAAACAATGCAAAATCTATAGAAAATAAATTTCCAGTTTCTGAGAACTGAGAGTAATACTGAAAAGAAATATTAAATTTGTGTTTTACATAAAAAAATAACTCTGCTTTGTGATTCTCAGAAACAGTTTTCACTAGTTGCGAGCAGCACACAATTAAAACACAATAATTAAGAATGCACAACATTTCAAAGTTCATGTCTATTCCCAATGCAGCTGATAAGAAAAAAAATCTCATCAACTTCAATTGGAAAAAGGCAAGACATTGATCTTGTTTGAGCTCAGCTTATAAGTTTGAATGCAAAAACTTGGCTTTATTTCCTTTTTTAGCTAAAAACTAGCTCAATCTTTCTAAATCTTTTAATGGAGTTGAGCAGCAGGTATACTGGCATCCCAGGCAGAATCCTTCTGTTATTTTCTTAGACTGAGTCACTTATACATCCATTGCAAGTAATCAAAATTAAATGCAGGGTTAATGAAGAGCTTTTTGCGTGCCAAGGAAATATTGGGAAGGCATAAAAGAAGCTGGTTGGTACCTGATGTGATCTGGCTTTTTCCTCTCATGTGAAAAAATGGGGTAGGGTTAAAACATAAGGGAAAGGAGGAAAAGGAATGAAAAATGCAAAATGAGCAAAATAAGAAAAGAATTAGCATGATCTGAAAATACAGTGGAATTAAAAAGGAAAACATCTATTGCATCCAATCTAAAACCCATTTGGAACATACAAGTGGTTTGATAAATGCATTTTTCCCTACACACACTTATTCTTTCTTCATGATATGGATTTATATTTCATTTGAATTGCTGAGAACCAAAACAGCTTTCCAGCTACTGTTCCATAATAAATGCACCAAACTCCAGTTCCTGATGGCTTAAGAAAACTGGTGTACAATAAGGCGTATAACTTACCAACAGACAGATATACATTGTAAACACAGGTGTCCATACCTGTTACTCTAAGACTTTGCAGTACAAGGATATAATTTTGATTCCGCTAAACTGTATTATCTGAAATACTTGTGTATATTATATGCTGTCCTTTTAGTCACAACAAAAACAGATTACAAAAGCTCTATCTCTTTCAAAACACAGCAACATTGAATTGCAAACAGCTCAGGGTTTACTTTGCAGCCTGCTCAAACACTTATTTGTTTCTAAAGCCAGCGTCAAGCAGAACTGTCCCAAGAACAGGAAACTTGATGCAAAAGCCCAAATAATTAAAGCCTTGAGATGATGAAACACAAGCTGCCATGTGCCCCAGGAAGAAACTTTATTATGCTAGCAAGACATTATTTGGACTGGAAACAGATTTTCATTCACCACAACAGATTTGCCCCCCCAAGGCTGTATTGTACAACCTTCTTTTTTCCTCCCCCAGCAAGCAGGCTGTTCCCAGGATAATACCACTATGGGGTCCACGGATTCATCGACCAAGACATACACACAGAAGCATCACATTTCTCTCATCTGTCAGCTAGAATCATGCTGCTGTGTCAAACCCAGACAAAACCTATCATACCCTTGCCTCTTCTCTTATGTTCTTAGTGCTGGCAAGTATCTGCTAACAGTGGCCATTGCATTGGTTTTTAGTGCCTTTAATTCACACTGGAAGGAATTCTTTAAAAGGCCTAGAACCAACATAAGACCAACTGATACCAACGGGGGTAAAAGAGAAGCCTCAATTTTAAACACATATTACTACTGACAGTGCATTTAGCAGTCAGCAGGATGACCAGTGCTGTCGACTTGTTGGTTAAGAACAGCAGGAAATTCCAGTATTTCTAGGCAAATTCTTCTAGTTTTGTTTCAGCTGGTTGATTTTCCACCCACCTTCCCCAAAGATGGGGATATAACAAAGCAGCTAATCTTCAAGGACACTAGAAGTACCTTGTCTGTCTTGACTTCAGCTCAGAAGTCCCTAAAATAAAATACATAATTCTCTAAATGTTTCCTCCCTTGATATTTCATAAAGTTTTACACACAATACCGTTTAATGCAATGACAAAATCCTTTCTTGTACTTTAATTAGTGACTGGAAAAACCCTCTAATCTCCAGGATATGATAAAACTTCAATCAGTAGTATCTCCCCACAGTTGAAACTGTAATACTACACAAATAAAACCTTCCATCACAGGAAACAGGCAGCAACCACTTCTGTGCCTACACCATAGCAAGCAATTACAAATGTATTCAGAAATAAAAATAATAAAAATACCTGTTTATTTTTATTAAAACTTAGCAAAAATGGGGGGGCTAGATTCAGAAATTAAAAACTGTCTTCATTAAGGTCTTAGATGTATATTTTATGCATGATAAAAGTACTTTAATAGCAATAAGTAATGATTTGTGAACATGTAGAATACAAAATCGATTGATTCAATTTCAGAACTGTTTACAGATAGCATATCCAATCCTATTTTTTGCCTAAAAGCATCCAACTAGTCTGTCACCGTGAGATAAATTATCAAGAATCTAATACAAAAAAGGTCAAAGGTTTTGCTTTATTGAACGTTCCTGTGATGAACAGAAGAAAAAAACTATAAGTAAATACCAATTATGTAATAAAAGTGGGCAGCTCTGAATCATTAACAAGCTGTTTATCTTTGCCCTCTTAAATTATTGCTTGGATATGCTTTTATTACATTTGTTCAAATCTCTAACTTAATCTGAAGGAATGTCATTGTGTATCTTGATTTAATTACAAGTTCTCCTTATTTACTTTGTGTCCATTTAAATTACTTACAGAGGTTAATTTTAATTGAATCCTGCTCTCTAACCACTTTAAGGTAAGAGACATGTACAGTACTCCTAGGAATGAAGCCATGAGGGAACAGACACTCCTGTCCTGCTCTCTCCTGTCACCTCCCTGCAGAGCAAGGCCTTCCTGCTATTCAGAAGAAGAACCCAGAGACAGAGTCCGAGTTTCACCATCAGTCAATCCAGCAATGGCAAAAAGGACCCTTTCAGCCTCTTGGGAATCCAATAAAGGACGATCTCCTGCCCTATTACTGCAGATTTTTCTCAGTATGCTAACATCAACATTTTACTTCACACCAGGAAGGCGCTTCTGATGCACATTCTCCAGGTTTTCTCCCTTCACCATCCTTTGATGCTTTACAGATTTGTCTTGGAGAACTCTGAATTCTGCTTGCATGAAACTAACCCAGAAAGTACCTAACAATTGCAGATGAATAATCAGGCCAAAGGACCAGATCAGAATCAGCCCAAAGCAAAATCCTTTGTACTAGCTGTCCATGACTTGCTAATAGAGACAGTTGTACTGGCACCAGGGGCCCTTGCATCAATCAGCCTGTGGATTTAACTGAAGCGATCCTGATTTCTTACAAGCTTGTGGTGTGCTGAGATGCTCAAGGAAGTACAGAATAACTAGGACTGGAGGGGACCACCCACTCAAATGCACATTCTGCTCTTTGAAACACTGCAAATAGTTTAACAGAAGCACCACTGAAAAAATAGCAGAACATGGACAATAGAGAGCTCTATATCACAACAAATTACATTCAAAATTCAAGAACTGTATCCAACTGCACAGTAAATGCTCCAGCATATATATTTCCTTGAAAAAAAGCACACACTTTTGGAAATGCAAAAGAAATCCTGTTCAGGAAGAAAAATATTTAAATAGTAGTAAAATATACATTGTTAAAGATATATGACTAACAATATATTTTGAATTCCCAAAAGGGCCATCAAAACTACTAAGCAGAAGTTACTGCACAGGACAGGAATTTTAAAGGATAACAGTTACATTGCTTATCTTTCAGGAAAAATAACTCGAGTCCTTGACTGTGTTTCTCTGCTTCCAGTGGCTATACAACTTCTATTTCACTCTGTCTTCTAATACTCTCCTAGCATAGGCTTTCACAAGAGAAAGGTTTGCAAACAACTAGGACAGAAAACAAGGAAAAATGGTTTTGAAGTGTCATCTCTAAGTTAACCAACAGAGTCACCCCAGTGTTCTGTCAAAACTATGGAGTCAGTGAGTTACAGAGATTATGAATCAGATGAGAATTCAGGTTAAAAAGCAGTATTTTTATAAGCAGCAAATAAGAGTTTCTGAATAATTACCTGTTCCAAGTCTTGAAGGCATTGCTGGCTCGCTTGAATAAATACCCTTCCATAACAATGCCATTGGCTGCATCTACATTGTATTCTAGTTTAGTATCATCACTGGAATAATCCTAGTACAAAGGAACAAGAAAAACACACTGCAGTTCAAACAAAACTTCAAATATGAGCAGTACTATTGTCAAAGAGTAAATATCCAGGAATAAGGTTTTGCTTGCAACACTTATTAGTCAAACCATGACCCTCAGCCCCTGATTTTTTTTTTAAAGCAATTTTAGGCAATGAGAATGCTGAAGATTTTTACCTACAACAAGTGGGATTTTTTGTTCAGGTATTGGTGACATCTACAGCCAAATAGAGGGCAAACACTGCTGACAGAGAATCTGATGCTTCAACTGCCTGTTCAAATGGTCTCTCATATATTCCCAAGAAAGGGGACAGAAAAACAGAGGAAGAGAAGCCATGAAAGTTAGCAGTCAAAACTGAAAAACAGTTGCAGCCTGATGCACCTGCATAAAGCCAGTTGTGCTTTAGCATTTTCTTCAGCTGTCATGTTGAGAGCTGAGTTGCATGGGAACTTAGAAGTCAAGTATTCAAATAAAGATGATGCTATCAGTAACTAGAGTAAAGCAATCATAGTGTTTGCACTGACGACAAAAGCTTAGCAGTAATTTCTTCTTTATGATCTTGGATAAGATTACAAAATTACAAGTAGGACAAGGGAATATGCATTTCCATCAACCTAATAACAACTAAAAGCAGCTAATAACAATTGATAGCAGCTTTCTGAGCTTTAGAAAGGCTGACTTGCTTCACACCTTTAGCAAAGGTAGGTTGGACTAAGTAATAATACATGTGGTGATCATTTGCTTTCACATCTCATTGAGAACAGCATGGGCTCTTCTCAGGGAGGTAGAGTTCAGATATCCAGTGAGGGGGAGGCTAACATCTACTAGGGGTGCATGAAAAAGCACACATGGCATGACATCATTTATCACAACTTTATCCAGAGATTAAAATAATATATATGCTGTAATTTTATTTCACTGTTATTAAAATATAAATCCATAAAGTAGACTAGCAACATATGGCTTCTTCCCCTTAGCAAGGGTGCAAGAGACACATTACTGAAAATTAAATTTCAGAAGAAATAAACAAGTTAAATACTGAAAAGACAGAATATTTTGTAATATGACATTCCTGAACCATCAGTAATTCCTTTTTGTAAATTGCAAACATCATTTTTTTGTGAAAAGTATATATGAAAGTCTCTGTTCTGTACTTTGCTCCTTAGGAATTTGTCTATACATAAAGGAAAAGAGGCAAGAAATATATATTAAAAAGAGTAGCTTCAACACCAGCATGGTCATTAGCCCCAGGTAATAGCCCAGGATGCACACAACTTTTCGTGCTACACGTTTACTCTTATACATGCAGATGGTTTGGTCCAAGCCAAGGTTAATTACACATGACAGTGAAATGGTTACAAATATTAAAATGGGCCCTTTAAGCTCCCCAGTCAGAACAGCACAAATTCCTTAAAACTAATCACTGTTTTCAGATATTACTAATCTGGATACATTAACTAATGCTGAAATGTTAAATCTAGATTTTTATTATTGAATTGACAGATGATCAATGCAAGAGTTCTGAAAGAAAATGGAACTATCATATCACTACCCTACAATAATCTGAATAAACATACCAGTTAGAAATGAAAGTTTCATCAAAACAAAATCAAATTTTTGTATGTAATATTCAGCATTTAATGACTTTGATTTTCTGCCTGTTTTTTAGATCAGAATATGCTGAACATAAAAGGTTTCATGTAAGCTCTCAAAATAAAAAGAAGAAAAAATAACAATGCACAAACTTAGACATGCTGATGTTACATTCCCTACATTCCCCAGACACTGATAAATTACTCTAACTTACCAGCTCCCAAACGTAGTGAAACCTGCTAAAGATTTGCATCTTCCTGCCTCAGTGATGCCTGCAACTCCTTGTCTAGTTAAAGACAACATATATTTCCTCAGTCTTTTCTGTCCAAACTACGATGTAATCACATTTTCCTCTGGGTTTGGAGAACTGCTGCAAAAAATGCAGTTGTCTTTTCCAATGAGTGCAGATCTATGCTTTGAAGATGTATTACAAGTATGACAGGAAACCTTTGGATCATTTATCATGCCACACTCTCAGTTGGAATTATCTAAAATACTGAGCCTTCTCGTGAAATGCATTTAGTGTCATTTTTAATTACCTCCCTGATTGAATTCCACTTTTACAGAGCCGAAAAAGACACTGGAGTATAGAGACAAATGTCAAATATCTCCTTAACTGTACATGGCACACTACCAGCTGGAAGGGGGAGGGAGTAAGGCTTCCATGTGCTTTATCCATAAAGCATCATTGATAAAGTTGTGGTCAGGAAAAACAAGACCAAACAATCAGAAAAAAAAAAAAAGCTCCATTTCAATTCCATGGATAAAAGTAGAAAAAGAAACTACATTAGCTGTTCTGATCTAAGTCTCTGCTATTCTATAATTGAAAAATAGGAGCAAAGCAGTCACATTATAGTTTATTTTTATCTTGGTGCATGGAAAAGTTTAGTGAATCATGAAAAATAATCTGGGGTGGAGAACAATCCAGTGTCCTGCACTGGATATCTTTCCAGTGTCCTCCATAAGAGAATCACATGTGAATAAACTCAGTCGGTGTATGTGATTCAGAATTGTGTGATTTGCCAGCAGGCACATAACTGGTAAAGACTTAATTTTAAACATAATTAAACTAATTGGGTGTCAGTTAGGACTAAAGCAGATTTCACCTAACCAGAACTAAGAAAATTTAGCCAGGATTATGTAATTTTCACTGAAGTGCTACATCACACATTTAATTCAGTTTTGGAAGAATAAATATCTACGGCTTCTATTCTGACACTGATTTTTCACGGTTGGCTGCTGCTGGAAGAGAAACATGTAGAAGTGGGTTATATAAGTGAAGCACACAGCATGCTTTCATGCCTTTTTTTTTCCCTTTTTCTTTAAATGTCCATGGGGTACAGCAAACCAGCTGGCAATGGAAAAACAACTTTCATCTCCAGAAATAATACTAATCTGGTGTGTCACAGAACACTTAATATTCTTGACAGTGTTTCAGTGAATGCATTTTTGTATGAGCATATCAATTCATCACACATACATGATTTACTTCAGAGTATGTTTTCTGTTTCTCTGTGTATGATTTTCTTGTTCCCAAAACCAAACTCCCTATACTTTTCAGCAGCAGAGCTTTTGATTTACTTTCAAAAGTGCTATCAGGCCATGAAAGCTATTCAAACCATTTTACCCGTAAATCTTAGGAACTATATTTTAACGTTAGATGTGTAACCCAAATGATTTTTTACTGTAGAGAAGCAGCATTTTTAAAGTTGTGTAAAAAGGCAGTACACGGGAGAGCTTAAGTACTAAAGACAACACTAACTTGAAAAATTAGGCCAGCATATACTAAACAGGAAACACTAATTGTGCAAACCATTTCTAAACCCATTCAGAAAGTTGATTCCATTCCCTTTCCATTGGCAAGAGATGTTTGTCATGCTTATGCTGAAGAGTCCTTTGAGGAAGAGTTTAAAACAACAGCCACCACAAGTAACAAGGTTTACAGTCCAAGACAGAGGGAGAGAATGTGAGAGTGTCACTGAGCATACAAGTCACCTGAAATACAAGCACATCTTTGGTTTTAGAGACAGGACTTAGTCTGCACAACTTCTCAACAGCAGCTCTGGTTTATGCCTGCTTTGTGATTGTGGTAGCATCTGGTTTTCTATCACCTTGTTTACTGAAGATGTTAAAAATTTTCAAATCATTCTCACTCCAGGTATTTCCCAAGCAGTTCTTTGGAAGCAGATTTTTACTTCCATGAAAAAGGGATTTGAATACAACAAAAACTATTTGAAGTTCAATGCAAATACTTTTCCTGTATCATCTCCCACATTTTAGAACAAAATATTAGCTCTGACACAATACCAAAAAGCCATGAAGCTGTTTACGGGTGCAATTGGTTTTTAAAATATTTCTTAATTAAACATGTTGCTAGAGCAAAGGGCTGCAAACTGCTAGAAAACATGAGTCATGTCTAATGTATTGACACTGTGAGACCACTCTTTTAATATTAATCTTTCCTTCTAAAAACATATTGCAAAAATTTCCCAGAATGATCATGAAATTTCTAGACTGATTCATAGCATGTGTTGCTCCAGTTTAATACAGAAAAAATAATTTCTTACACTGAAAACACTAAAATTAAAAAGATGTTTCCTGCACATTTGCTGAGTAAATAGACCACAAAACTTATAAGCAATTAAAAAAAGTAAATCAGATTATCAGCTCTGCTAAAAGAGAAATCACACTGTATTGGTGACCAAGCCCTTCCATGACACTTTTAATAGCCTCTCCATCAACAGCCTAATTAAGAAGGACAATGATTATACAGCAAAGTGAGATGAGTTATTTAATTAGTGCAATTATTCTGCATGCATATGCACATATATGCAAACACAGGTAGTAGGTGGGTAGGTGTGTGCACGTATGCACTTACCTATACATTTCAGAAAAGGAACTGTTCTTTATCCACACAATGAAGGAAAGGCATCATTCTGAAGCATTAGATTAGAACTTCAGTATATTAAATGCATATATACCTCATGGAATATTCAACACAATAAGCTCCAGAAGTTTCAGTTGTTATAAAACATGGAAGGATTTGGCATTGGAAGATTTGGGAACATAGTGAAAAGCAACATGACAAGACATGACAATGGGGAAGAAAGTTGCCATCCGGGATAGGGTGACCAGATGACAAGTAGAGATAAAAAGAACAAGATCCAAAGTCTAAGGCAGTTCTGAAATCCTGATGAGCTGGAAGTTAACTTGGTGTGAATGTTGGGAAAATCAAGTAGGAGGAGACAAAAACAGACAATGTGATTTGAATAAGAAACTAAGAAAATGATTGGACAAGCTATACGAGGAATCTCCAATAAAGCACAGTCTAGACATTATCAGCACAAAAATGCAACAGTGACTTCAGTGATAAGGACAGGAGACAACATTTACAACTCAAACCACAGAACTTAAGAGGGCAACATACAGTACATTCTGACTGCCCTGATTATATTTTAGAGATAGCATTAAATTGTCAATTAAAGTAAGCAACAATAAAAGTAATGTTATTGTGCTTGTCACTCCTACTAGAAATCAAGAACACTTATATTACACACATATATGGCTTATCAAGTTTCACAAAGCTTAAAAGTTTCAGTAACAATTGAAACTAGTAGTTTACCTGTAAAGCAGCCTTAAGCAGCATTTGAAGAAAAAACAAAGACTGTAAACACCTTGGCAACAGCAGTGACCACAATTCAGGGTAACTAGTTATATGGCCAATTAAAAGATAATTGCTCATAACTTATGTCCCTCACCAAGCACCTCTTAACAGAGAACCTCTCAACTACTGTCCATTCCTGAAACTCAGCCTTTAGGCACAAAAACCTTAAAATTTGACCTTCAACAGCAATTCTCAAGTTCCATCTTTCCCATTTCCCCCCTTTCTTCTCCTTCCTTGCCTGTAGTTATTTCCTGACTCCAAGCACAGCATGTCAGCCCTGCCCTCATCATCACATCTGCTCAATTTTACAGCAATCCTAATGCTTCCCACCAACTCCTAAAGGGATGACAGGATGCACCCATAAAAATGTTTTCAGCAAGTAAAAAAGTTATCCTTTCCCATTAGTATTAATATAGGGTCTTACTAAGGCTACCCAACTTATAATCTCAGCATGTTTTCATTCCTGAATTTATTTAGTTATCAGACTTCATTTATATTGGGTGGGATATTTTTAATTTGTGCCACCTGGAACAGATACAGAATGTATTTGAATGAGAGTAAGAAGTGTAGCATTACCTTTAAACTGGTATGTAATCCCTTTCAAAAGTGCCTGTAGTATTAGCTCACTACCAGAGAGTTCAGTGGAAATATTTTTAACTTCTAGCATTATACCTGCAAAACCAATACTGATCTAGAGCTTCTGAAACATTCAAACAACATAAGTCATCCCCCCAACAAGAACTGACTAAATTTTTCTCAAGAAGTAAAAAGAATTATTGCACAAATCTTTCCCAAAACACCAATTAAATGTTCTCAATTTCATATCTGTGCACAGTTGAACCAGTACACTAGACACTCTTTACCAAAGTTTACTTTTGCTCTTCATATGCAACAGCAGCTGCCACACAAGCTCCAAGTGCTGCACTTGGATTTGGCACAGTCCAAAGTGAAACCTATGGCTGTAGGGCTGTGCAGCACACACACCACTTCTACCAACACACAGCATGGAAACACAGAAGCCTGTACAACTTATTCATTGAAGAGGTAATAGGAATTAGGACTTCTACTGAAATGCTAGAATCCCAGCATTCAAATACATTCTACCGTTCTATTTATGTTTCAGTAAAAACTAAGCATAATATTTTGTTCAGTAACACAAAATTAATATCTGCAATCCAACCCTATACTTAATGACGTGTCAGTCTGTCTCCCTGCACTAAAAATACCACCCCTTGTAGTTGTGATGCAGAATTTCTGAGGAGAGATGCTCCAGATAAAAAAGTGTGTGCAGCCTGCCTTTTGCATTCTGTCAAGTACCTTTTGTTGAATAGTGGAGTGCTTTTGCTCCATATCTCTCTTCTCCTTTGCAGCATCTACAGCCAATTGATCCAGCTGTAAAGAGAAACAAAAAATTGGATCTTTAAATTACCATAAGAAATTTGGCTCAGTATATTTCATAATGATGACAAAAAAAAAGGACATGTCTAGACATTGCGAGACTTTTATTTTATTTGCATACCATAATTACTTCTTTGTCACAAATTGTTTACCTTGAATAACCACTGAAGCCTCGTTAAAAGCACTGCTCTGCCACCCTGAATTAACCTCTACAAAGGTGTACATTTCTTGTAAGCATTAGAAGAACTGTTTCAAAGAACAGCATGGTGCCAAGGATATGCGACTCTGTACCGCATTGGTGCTCAATCTCCCAAGAGGATGACTCATGCTTTAGCTGCTCCTGCTGGCCTATGCAGCAGCACTGGTAGGAGCAGCAAAAACTAGAAGGAACAAATGCTATGGATTTTTCCCTCCACAAAGTGGGCGAACAGTCTCAACCAGGATTTTGTGTCAATAGTCTTGATCAGCTGACCAGCAGTACTCGAGCAAGATTGCTAGAAGTCTTAGGCAGAGACAATCAAACTAATTTTGGAAATAAAAATATGGTTTTGAAAATAACAGAGATTGTCACAGAGAATATTGAAATTAGTATCCTTACAAAGTCTGTGATAATAAAAAAGATACTACCCAAAAAATTTCCTTTAACAATCACAAAAAAAAAAAAAAAAAAAAAATAAAATTAAGATACCCTGTAAGAGAAAGTTTGATCGAGGTTTTCCTCTGTGGTTGGTTGCTTGTTTTGGTTGGTTTTGTTCTATAGTTTTGGTTCTTTGGGTTATTTGTTTGTTTAATACAGGCCTTAACGTTTAAGTAAGAAATGCAGCAGAGAAGCAGATGCTGCCTGAAAGACCAGTGGTTTTGGTACTCCCATGCCCGAGGAAGCCCTCCTTTGCACAGCCCGTGGCACAAGGCTGCCGCTCCCCAGGGCCTCAGCGAGGAGCGGGGCTCAGCCCAGCTCTCGCTCAGCGGGACAGGGCTGCCCTGCCCCAGGCCCGCTGCAGCAACAGCAGGAGCAGCGTGCAGCAGCACCAGCTCCCAGCTCCGTCACTCACTTGGCACAGGGCACAGATGACTGACATATCCTCTGATCCACACACAAACAGGATCCCCTCCACCCACCCGCAGAACCACAAGTGTCAGACCCTGTCAGCTCGGGCCATTTCCCCGGCCTTTTACTTCCCCTGCTTGACATGATATAAATGAGAAAAAAGGAACAGTAACAGGCCCTTACACCCTTGTGCTAGACAGTCTCCAACAGTTATGGAGACATCAGAAAGCTGAAACATCTGGATCCAATTCCACACTCTGTTACTTTCTTTAACTCTTCTCTCTCTGTCTTCCCCACTGGCTCAAAAGGCCGTATCAGCCCTTGCACACCTTTACATGTATTTGTGAACAGGAATACATTGAAGGCTGAAGTGTCCAGATGCCACATCTAAGCAGCTATAGGGCTTAAAAATTACACAAGAGCCTCTAAAACAGAGACTGGGCTCAAAGACTGTTTTGCATCAAGAAGCCTTGGGAAATCCTTTGTTTCGTGATAAAGATGAGAACTGGGTCAAGTGCTGTTCAAAACTTGGTAGGTATCAAGTTTCTTGCTAAAACTTCAGATTCAGGAATCCGCACATGGCCCCCAAGAAATTCTTCCTTCTACCCCATTAGATGAAACAGAAGGCAGTCATCACTCAGGGTAGGGCAAGTACCTCTAATTTATCTTGAATACAAGTGTTTGAGGGTACATTTACCACAGCCAAAACAAAATTCTTAACAGTAGCTCGTTCCATCAGTTACTTTTTTACTATGAAGACATCATTGCATCATTCCTGTTTGCAAGCTTAAACCAGAGTTTCTTCCTTTTCATTCATGTGAGCAGCACATCAATTGTCTTAAAAGAGACCAACAGCATACAACTATCAAAAGCTGTAGCAGATCACAACTAAACTATCAAAATCTCAGTCATTACTGGGTAATTTTCAGAAAATTAGGTTTTTCAAACGACTGCATTTACTGGTAAATGTATTTTTATAAACATAGTGCTCTAACTGGCATTCTGAGGAGAATTAAGTCAGATTAAAATATTTAGCTTTTTGAATAGTCATCTCAGTGAAAATTCAAATGTTTTCTTTTTAAGCTAATACCACATTTCATATGAAAAGAACCAAACCAAATAGTTTCCATACAAAAGCTCATATTATATTTGCACACTGTTAAAGATTCCCATTCAATGATCTGATTCCCAAGGGATCCTACCCTAACCTGGGTAGTATCCAGAAAGCAAAATTGCTTAATCCTATTCCATCACAGTAAAACAGTTATTTTAAAAATGCAGACAAAAAAATTCAAAATTATAACTATACTATTTAAGATCAATTTTATTACTTCAGATGCTGTTAACCCTTGTAATTAAAATTCACCTAGGAATGAAAACTCACTCACCGACAGAAGGAATCTAACAGCATTTTCACAAAAATCCAGCAAATCCCTGTTATGTCACAACATACTTTGTTAAAGGCACAAACAGTGCAAGCTGCAAAGCCATCAAGTGTTGAAACTTTCAACCGCTATCTACAAATCTGCTTCTGTCATGAAAAATATCCATTACTTAAATGCCAATGTCTGCTACAAAAGAACAATTCCTCAAGTTGTACAACTTCAGGGTCTTCAGTCTATCCTTGCTCTAACTGCAATATATTTAAAACATTCTTAGCTATGGATTTTCTAAATTTAACTCCTTCAGTTGCTATGATACCAGCACCAAAATGAATGTTATACAGTGATCCTTACCAGATCAAGCAAAAGCATGACCAGACATTCAAAAATAACCTTGCGGGTCTTGCTCGAATCATGTCAATGAAATGGAAACATTGAAGCCTGGCTGACAGCATAACCCACTATCAGCTCCATGGTTTGTGTCTCCTTTCCCTATCCCCTCTTCCACAGAAGTACAGGACACACTTGTTATACAACCAGACACTACAGCTCAACACTTACAACCCAGACTGGAAGGATGATGAAGAATAAAGGGCACAACTACGGAAGAGTAACATCCACCTGAATTGTTCAAGTACTCCCATTACACCAAGACCTGACATGTCTCTACATGTAATTAAGACCCAGAGTAACCCAACTGGGGTTGGGGTCTAGACTAGCAGAAAAGTAACTGTTCAGCCATTGGGTTGTTGGAATTATTTTCTACAGCTCCTGATGTGTCCCACTGCACAGCTCAGAACAGTTTCACCTCTTAGACATTCAATGACACATCCACTCAAGATGAATGTAAAAGTTTGCTGTCCTTTATTTGCTTTTTCACCTGGACAGACACTTACAAATTTGGTTGGCTGCTTTGTGGATCTGTTTGGGAAGTGGCGATAGAGCAGTTTGTATAAGAGCACTGGTTGCAAGCCCTCAGACAGAGGGAAATAGAGAGTGTTCTGTTTACTTACTTACACTGAAAAACAAGTCACGACACTGCTGAGTCCTCTCCCTGCACCACAGACAGATCTTCATTTGAATACTGTATGTTCCAATCTATTTGCATAACAATTTTCAATGTCTCCTGTGTGCAGTTGGCAGCCATCAAAGCTTTGCATGAGTCCCTCACTGAAAACCCAGAAGTGTCAATTGTCTATTCTTAAACAACAAAAATGGGCAAGAAGAATTCTATGCAGGAACTAAAGTTTGCATTACTTATTAAAATCATGCTTCCATTTTATGGTCTAAGTTGCTTACATCGAAGTTATATTTGCACATATCAACATTTAATTATGCAGACTGCATAATTTATATAGTAAATAAAGTATATGAGTAGAAGGAAAACCAGTCTAATCTACTTTTTATTATTAGATATATTTATAAAAATGGGTCATATACAAAAATTTTGAAATCCAAATAATCCAGTATCCTGAATATCACAATGTACCTCACAGAGCTATGCTAAAGTATGTAAATCCTAAAGATATGTAAATCCTAAAGGTAGTATTAATTTTAGTAAATAGACAACTTTCAATTTGTTACTATTTTAATTCCTTTCATTACAGTATATTTTTTATATTTTGCCTTTATCATACTACAATTCCCTTTTTGTTAAATAATCTATGAAGTACCTGGTGTGTAGGCATAGATCAATATTTCTCCCATTTCAGTACATAGTTATGCATTTTTAAAATAATTTGTTACCTGTGCACCAAGATCTTTCATGTAGGGCTCAAGTTCACTAAACAGATCATAGCCTTGATGGAAAAAAGCCAGATGTGCATACATAAATGATAACATCTAGAAGGAATAAAGTAAAAATTTATTCTCTTAAAATTATATCCCATATCACATAAATATGTCACTTAATTCACATAACCTACAATTTCAGGTTTAATTTCTCCCCTCACATAATGACACTTTTACATCAATACCTCATAGAGCTTCCAATGTTGTAAAATAAACATGCAAAGTAAAGGAAGAAAAGAACCAAGACAAAAATCTCAGAAATCAGTTGATAGCATTAACCCCATAAGCAAAACAAAAGAAATCTACTTAATGGCAGATTAATTCATGTCACCTGATATTTTTGTTATCTCCTGTTTAACTGGGATATGTAAGATAGAGAGGGGCTACAGAATATTATACTGATGATTCAAACCCATAACCTTTATGAATGTAGCTGATAAGACTGTCCAGCCTTAAAACAGAAAACAAGTTGGGAAGATGCAGAGCAGAATAGCAGGCAGTTATAAACCAATCCAAGTAAAGTTTCTGCTTTTTAAGAAATTAAGACAATTATGGGAGAGCAACTTCAGACATTTGAAAGAACAGCACTGTTTAATTTGTCACTCTCTATTTCAATAAACTTCGAACAGAGATAATGCGAAGTAGAAATAGGAATACAGTGTGAAGAAAATTGGCATGCAGGTATATATTTATATTAATTTAGCAGAGACCATACTATTCATATTAAAACTTGCCCTGTTCTTAGAAAGAAGAGAATTCATCTTGAAATAGATTATAACTAGCACTTACTGTTAACAAAGTAATAAACCAGACCTAAACAGCAGAATTCTTGGCAAACAAAGTTTGCTTGTCTGAACCAGGATTGTCAAAAACAGTTAAACATGTATGGCCCCCTACAGCAAAGGCCAAATTGACAGTCACCAAATTGCCAAATGTACTGATAACATTTTGATCAATGAAAGGACTAAATTTTTAACATACTGCTTCATGGTCATATTTTTAATTTGGGATAGATTAAAATATTTGATACATAGAGGATAAAGTATATCTTACCGATTTTAAGATTTCTGCTCTCCTTTTAGATTGAAGTACATTGATCTAGGAAAAAAGAACAAACAAGCAATTTCTTTTATTCTAACTTCTTATTTTATTTGCAATTTTCTCCCAAATAATCATATCCAAGCTTAAAACATTGGAAGAAGACAGCTCAATATCAGATTTCCAAAAGTACTTTTAAAAGAAGATACACTCCAGTTCTGTCATGATATCAAAGTGATGCAATCAGAGAACACTTGCAAAGCTTGAGCTTCATGGTGATAGTCACAATTTTCTTATACCAGCAGGGAAAATACAAGACACCACGTGCTAGCTAGAAGTAATATAATACACCTTTGAGGCAAGGAAAATTGGTTCTCATTTTCCAGAGACCGAGTGCAAGCTGTTTCAAGCAGTGTGAGCTAAGCCAGCCCGCTCCTTGCAAAGTTGCACCCAGTGCCGCTGCCAGGGCAGAGCGAAGGATGGGGGCAGGGTTACTTTTCCCCTCAGACTCACAGTATTTAAGTATCCCCAAAGTAGTCCCAGGCAAGCAAGAACATAACGGTTTCAGTAAATAACTTGCCATGTATACCTGCCCTTTTAAGCTAGCTGAAGTCACTGATAAATGGTGTTGCCCTAGAACTTGAGGAATTTCACATTGTATAGAAAAAATAACTGATTTTTCACATTCATCTAATTTCCTTATTTTCTTTGTTCCCTAATCTTTAAAGGTTGCCATCCAGAACTATGTATTTTACTTTAAAAGACCCAGCTAGCAGAAACAGGAATGATTTAGTAATTTAACACCTCTATGTCAGTTTAGAATTTCAGAAAAATAAACAAACTTGCTGAAGCTATAATCAAAACCAGATTCCACTTCTGTACTTAAGTGGTCGTTATTTTGGAAAACTTTGTGCAGCAAAAATAATTAAGATTCGTTTGTACAGAATAAGCCCTCAGCCTGTGAGGTAAAGAAAAATAAAGGAAAGCAAAGGTTTTGAATTACAGTTTAAAGCCAATCTAGCTACAAGGAGACCACAGCTGTGAAGCCATTTTCCCAGAAGAATCACACAAGTAGAAAGAATTCCTAAAGCTGAATTGATTTTTGTCCACATCGAGAGATGCTGAAACTGTTCCCAGTTACTCTAAATGCATCTTTATCTGAGGAACTGCTCACACTTTGAACATACAACTTCCAGGAGGCAAACAGCCTGCAGTTCAATGCACACACAAGGAACTGGCCTGCTACTGCTTCCCCCACCATTTAGTGCTAGTACAAATAACCCTGTGGGGCCTAATTCACACGACTTTTTAAATACCAAAATGGCCTTTAGTGTTTAAAAAGCAGGAGTTCAGAGTTGGCCACTGACCACCATGTCTGTGAACATGCCCAGGCTGACAGGCTTCACTTCATTTTACAACTCATAATGCAATTTATAGAAAAGTTAATTGAGCTTTAAATAACTGACTGGACTGTCACAAATCACGATGATAATGTCTAATATAAAACCATCTTAATTGTAAAGAGCTGTTCTGTGTTTGATCACAGGAGAAGCTCAGGCCCATTTGGGAGCCCCCAGCCTCTCATACCATCTGAGTTACAATAATCCTGTTTTGCTGTAGTTGTGGGTAAGTATGAAGCAGATGAATTTTAAGTATCAAAAGAAAATTTATTACTGTATTACAGGATACAAAGTAGCATGACAAAGAACACCTCTCAACACTCAATGGGAGATCTTCACTAAAAAGGTAAAGGATAGTTAAGTTCTTGACTCCCCTTATAGCACAATGCCAAACTCCGAGGCATCTAGACAAGCTGAACACGACCCAAAGCATACAGTTAAAATGGCAGAAGTACCCAACATCCTGTATCAGAATTATTCAGGTAATTTATAATTCCTAGACTAGGTTACAGTTTTTACTTTAAATATATTAGAAACTGCAGCAAATCTAACTCATGAAACATTCCCCTGAATGGTATCAGGGAAATACTGGGTTTTTTTTCCAAATTATTGTTCAACTTGAAAATTAAACTGTGTCATTGCAGCAAGGGCACTGAATACCAGAGCATTAAAGCAATAAGAATACATCAGTTAATTTTCTTCATATGTTATTAAAAAAGAAATTACTTGCAGATAAAATTCTTCTTTTTTCCCCGAAATCTCCACAGCTTCCAAGAAGCTTACAGAAAGAACTTCTAACATGGTAAAGGACATGTCTCTAACCATATGTAACAAAAGGTTTTGAGAAGTACCTTTTATTGCTGTCCTTACCTGAAGAACGTAATCCAGAGCTATGTGTCGAAAACACTTCCGTGTTGCAGTCAAAATATTGGTTGCTTCCTCTACCTCGTGTTGCTTATTTCTTTGAACTTGGGCATTTTTCACCAGAGCATTCTCCTTTTCTTCACTCACCTTTTCAAACTGTTTCTTTGCATCTTTAAATTTCCTAATATCTCTATGGAAAAAGAAATACAAATTCATTCCAAAGCATGAAAAAGAGTTTAAAGCTACACCAGACAGACCAAGCTTGTGACTGCTATAGCTGGTGTCTTTTTTGAATTTCTTTATGCTTGGGTCAAATGGAAATCCACAAATTATGACAGAAGCTTCTTGTCTGTCTTTTCCAAGGAAAGGACAAAATTGAAATGTAACTGAACACATCTAATGCCTACTGGGGAAAAGCTTTGTCTCCCAAGCTTAGACAATTACAATATGTAATTAGATCAGTAATTTATCCTATTGCAACATTTCTGCAGCTGGATCTAAAGCCTCAATGATTTGGGGTGATTTTTGACAAAGCCTTAATACACACTTCTCATTTATGGGCAGCTATTTACAGGAAGGATGTTTCACCCATTCAAACCAGATTTTTAAAATTCCATTTTATGTATAATTTTCCCATTACAAGTGCAAATTAACTTACTCTTTAACGAAAGTCTGAAGCTGTGTTTTAATTGATCTTTGGATTTGGTCAAACAGAATCTGAAAGAAAGCATTATTATGTAGGTCAGTAACTCAGAGGTACTCATACCTTCTGATTTCAGAAATGCAAATGGCAATTAT
Source organism: Donacobius atricapilla (assembly GCA_013397315.1). Classification (NCBI taxonomy): domain Eukaryota; kingdom Metazoa; phylum Chordata; class Aves; order Passeriformes; family Mimidae; genus Donacobius; species Donacobius atricapilla. The sequence continues at coordinate 103,213 of WBMY01006232.1, read as the reverse complement.
GCAGAATTAGATAAGAATCATTATTGAACCACTGTGTCCCTAATATCAAAATATAAATCCCTTCACAGTAGTTTTGAAATAAATAAAAGATAAGGGAGAAAATAAGGAAAATAACACAAACCAAACATCTTTTGCTGCTCTTTCATTAAAGACTGTGGTTATCAGGAAAGATAAGAGCTCCTGGCATCTTATTCTCTCATCCTGACAATATGAGATATGCCTAGTTTCATAGAAGAAGTTTATTTATGTTAATTGTACAGTAATATTCCTGAAGAAACAACTTTGAATGTTAAGGAACAATATTTTTTTTAGGTTCTTATGCTTTCACAATTTATTAACAAAAGACAAATGAGAGCATGGAAAGAACATGCCCTTAACTTCTGCCAAAACCCCAAAACAATGGATTAAAATTAATGCTGAAAATGTAACATACATGAGTATTTAGTACCACCTCCTTCACATGAAATGTTAAAAAAACACCTACTGTTGGATTACTAAAAGGAATGGCTGATTCTTTTTAAGAATAAGTGATCTAAGCAATGCTTCCAAGATTTCTTATGCTTTGGGAAGGCTGGGGGCTGGTGGGCATAAAATATAATCAACTCATTTGAACTGTAAAGTCTAAGATATTTGTTAATTTTTTAAGGCCAGAGCACACCTGGATGTGAGACAATTAGTATGTTCTCTTATGACCCAAAAAATTCTAACTGGAAAATGAAAACACACATTCCTTCAGCTTCACATCTGCCCTCTGAGTTTTAGGATGGAACGGGACAGGTCAATGGCTACTGGACAAATCTGTCACTTCTTATTGTGCAGACAAGAAATGCTGCCTCAATTTCCAACCTCTCTACACCTCCTGTTCTGCATAACAGAAATACACAAGGCAGCATTACAAAAATTAAGTTGCTCCAGATGAACAGAATCTTTCAGAAAAGCTAAAGATCTTGAAACATTAAATAATTTTCTTGAAAAAGCAAGTCAAAACGTCAAAGTTTAAGGTCAAAAAATGTTTTCTTTAAATGTTCTCAGTCTTAAATTCTTTATTAAGATTTGGAAATGGGAAGCTATGTAATGCGAAGTACTGACAGCAAAACCTTTACTCATCTCACTTTTCCAGAAACACTGAAGGGAAACATGACTGAGTTTAAGCCACTCATTAGCAGTGGTACTGTACCTTGCATCCAGTCTCCATGCTTGGAGGTTTTCAAGACCAAAGCAACCTGCTCCAACCTCCTATCTGACCCTGCTTTAGGCAGGCAGTCAAACCATCCACATCTCCTGAGGCCCCTTCCAACAAGAATTGCATCTACCACTAACACATGGAAGAACCTGTTTGTATTCCCACTTTGGGAAACCAGAAAGCAGACAACTAGAATAAAGAACTCCTCGACAAACTGGAAGTCATGCTGGGACTACTCCCACTGCTGACATTTAAGCTTGCCAGTGCCTGGGGAGTGCACCAATCAAGATCAATACCAAAAGACAAAACCAGATGGGAACTCAAATGATTAGAGGACTCCCAGAAATATGTGCATTGCATTCTGCTTACAGTGATGAAGAGAAAAAATGTGCTGGGCAGAAAAATCCATAGATATCATTTCCCCGAAAAGAACAGAAAGAAGTGCCCAGACCACAATCTGATTAGATTTACAGCCTTGTCAACATACCACCTTTCACACACTCCAAGTCTAAGAAAGCTGCTATTTGCCATAAGCTGTCACAGCTACTCCCCCACTGCTGAATCAGTGAGGATGCTGCATTAGTCTGGTCCCTGGCCTTATTTGTAGCAAAGCCTCACATAAAAAAACTGACAGTCATCCAGAACTCAGTGGGAGCATCTCCTATCCCTTCCATCCCTTCTTTCCTCTTTCTTCCTCTAGCTTCTCCCTCCTGATGGCTCTGGCACCTTGGTCAGCAACAGACCTGTCACTCGGAGCCAGGACGCCCTGTTAACTGAGCAGATCCAGAAAAAGCAATGCAGGACCACAACACATCTGGCAGAGCAATTGTGCCTCACTCCTGATGTTTGTGCCCTTGGTAAAAGCCACTTTGTTCTCACCATGCCTGAGCACAGCAAGGACATGGAGGGGGAGAAAAAAGCAGGACAGAACTCAGATTGGTCCTACTTAGATTTGAAAAGAAATCTTGAATACGGTTTGTTCTTTGTTTTTTGCCTTCAAACTGCCCACAGGGAGAGCTGTGCTATGCCAAATTTTACCAAAGGACTGCGAGCTTTGGTCACACAGAATAACAGCAGCAGTAATACAGGACCTATGTCAGAGGTGTCCAAATGAGCAAAGCACAGATAAAGGACAGAGTTAAGGCGGTAACCAGCAGCTAGATGTTTGGTGAAGAGGGACAGCCTGGGTTCATCCGGTCCATCCAATCCGCAGAAATCACTGACAGGAAAGTAATACTTGCTCCAGTACTGCTGCTTTGAACCTTTGTACTCACTCCTCTCTACAACCCAAGAACCACTGTTCACTTACTCCCTTCTTTACAGTTTTCATTAGATAGGTGCAGATATGTACACTTTGTATAATGGAAAAAAAAATCAAACACAATGCAATTAACCTGCTTTGCTTCCCTTCCATTCTAAAAACATGCATTAGGAAAAAAAAAAAAGCCTAATCACTTTTAGAAAGCTAACAAACCTCTGTTGCATTCTCTCTAACTTGTCAATTTTTAAACTCCCAGTGGTAGGAAAACCCCACATTTCAAGTGTCCTGCACATTTTCAGCACTTTGGAGACACTTCAGTCTGTTTCCAGCAATTTGCTGGGAAATTAATGAAGAGCAGTTGGGCCAATGAAAGAGAAAAAAACCAGAAGAACAAGCACATCCTTTTGGCTTTCAGAATACAAGACCAAATACTTCAGAGGACAAAATAACAAACTAGTTTTCAACCCAGGGAAAAATGAAGTTTCTGATTAACTCTGACATACTAAAAATTACAAGTAGTCTTAAATTCTAGCATTTAATCCTTTCTCCACACTTGTCTAAAATTGCTATCCTTCCAAAAAGAAAACAATATGCAAATCAGAGGTGCTTCATTCTGTGTATTATAAAGAGTAGGGGGAAAAAAGTAGCAATTGTGGAAAAGACAATCATTATTTCAGACCAGCAAAGGAATAAGCTCATAGCCCATAACTGTTACCATCAGTTTGATTCAAAAAGATGAAACTATTCAGTATTTACTATCTTAGAGCACCAAAGCTTACAAATTCCAAATGAAAAATGAACCAAGATGGAAATCTGCAGAAAAGGGGATATTTATAAATACTTTGTAAAGAAAACATTAATAAAATATTCGTAAGTAAAAATGAAAGTTACTTAACAACATTTGAACCGTTACTTTGGAGGTAACTTACCACTACTATCAAGAAGAAAGGCTTTACCACTAACCTATCATCAAATATAACTGGAGATGAGCTATCAGTGCCATGTTGCAGCTAGAAATACTCACGTTATGATAATTGATCATTTCCTGTAAGGTGTCAGAGAACTTCGTCAAACTGGTCTGTAAAGAGAAAATAAAAGTGGTTTAAGTTAAGCCCTACTAAACACACAGTACAAAAGCAACAGTTCACAGGTTTACAGCTTTTCAGTAAAAAACTTGGAAATTCATTTTCCTTACAGCATGATTATGAGGCTAAAACCATTAGGCTAGGAGGACAACACGGCTGTAATATCAAATAAATCTATTAAAAATACAAGCAACAAAAATGTTACTTCTACCTACCTGTATATAAAGTACCAAACTGAAGGAAAGGAAGCTCACATAATCTAAAACATTAATTTACAGTATTTAACATTACATATTAAATTAATATACAATTAATATTTTTTCACATTTAATACTCAGAAAAAGTGACTAACATGTTGCAATCACCAATGCACACACAAATCTAACACATTTTCTGAAATCTGGCAGACCTGTGTCACTGCTGAAACTAAACAGCACAGACACCTGCAGTGCACCACAGCCAGAAAAACCCTCACTCTAAAAGAGCTATCAAAGAAAAAGGAGCAAAAAGGCAAATAACACTATAAACTTCAACTACTTCTCTTGCTGTTACGTTGTGCCTTTTTTAAGTTATGTTTCTCTCCCTCCACTTTCACCTCAAAGAACTTACCTCAACCAAGGCGTCTTTACAGGAATATTGTGCAAGGTCTCGAATTCCATTCATGAACTGCTTGTTGGCTGTACAAAATGCTTTCCCAGTATCAATCATTGCAATACAAAGCTTCACCAGCTAAAATGAGTAAAAGGAGAGATAAAGTGGAAGGCTTACTTTTGTTTGGTTTTCACACCATCATATAAATATGAACACACTGAGCTTAGTTATGTCTACAAAATAAAAATTTCAGAAGTTAAATTCTCATGCTCAGATTTTTTGAAAAGCTTTCTACTGTATAGTGACAGCTATAAAAATACTACTCTAGGTCAACAGATATGCTATTGGGAAAGTTATCACGCTATATAACTTTTTAAATTTTTTTTTTACTTGTTTTATTGTTAACTGAGATGTTGCACATATTTCAAGAGAGAATTTTACAGGGGCAAAAAGTCCAGCAACTAAAACATAATTGATTAGAACCCAAGCAAATGATGAGGTTACTGTGGTTTCTGAGGAAAAACACCACAAAACAAACAAAAATGAAACTCATACCAGTTGTTTCATCCTGAGACACCCAGAATACAGGCACAGAAAAGCAAAAGGCTCTGTGCACAAAGCACAGCTGAAGAGCCATGGTTACATCTCAGGAGGTGAAATCAATCATGTTCCCACACACAGACTAATCTCTGACGGCCTTCCATCCCTACCACTCACTGCTTCAGTCAGCACCTCGGCCCTCAGGGTACTGCAGTCTGATAGGAAGGTCCTCAGGATCTTGTGAGGGATGTTTACCCAATTCTTGAACCATTTATGCACTGGGCCATTAATGTAAGAAAGAGTGGTTACTGCAATTGCCAAGACGCTCTCGTGAGAAGGGGCGTGTTATGATTGAGCTCCCCCACCCTAAGCCAAGCTGAGAATAAAACCAGAAGATTAAACCCTCATCTCTGAAAGATTTTTCAAGGATGGTAAATAAATTTTCATGAAAAGCAACACAAAAGTACTTGATCCTCTGCTGGAGCAAAGAAACCATCCAAGCATCCTTTCTACCTTAGATACCCAATAATTTTTATGTTGACTCATATCTTTAGGAAAAATGGAAAGCTGAGAATGATCTTCCACATTCTGATGAATGTCCAAGTTGCTTGAACAATGGACAGAAAAAAAAATCACTATCAACATTAACTTTTTTCCTTCACGTTTGCTTATGGTTCACAAGCCTGAACCAAGCTTTCTTTCTCACAGAGAGTCAAAATTGTGAGACAATATAACCAAGTTTAATACGAACAACCAAGCAGAAAAAGTTACCAACCAAGCCCAGACAAATTATTACCCTCAGGCTATGGTTGCTTCAGCTCACCCAAGAAGCTTGGCTTTCAACTTTAGTATTGTACTGCAAGGCCCTGAATAATGTCATTTAAGGAATATGAGAATTCTTTTCCCCAAAAACAATCCTTTCAGACTGGTGGAAAAGTCAAACTTCCAAGACTGATTTTTTCAGATCCTTTAAATACTTACGCTGTTTGATCTACCATAACAGATTCAACAGACAGACAGTAAAAATGCGTTATACTTATCAGTTTCACCAAGACTCACACCGAATCAAAATTAAGGATCTTGAATTTATTTTGCAAGAGCAAATTGTTAGATTATTAACTACAAAAAACTAGAAATATTATTACAAGTAGTAAAGACAAGGTCTTCAGGCTTGACACCATCTCTATTTGTCTCCAGCTCTCTGCAGCCAACTCACAGCCGCAGAAGAAAAGGTTGTATGAAAAAAGCAGTTAAGGAGGTAAACAAATCACATCTGCCTGCCATGTGAAAACAGATAAAAGTAATTTAAACCATTTAGCATAAATGCAAAGGAAAGAAGACTTCATACAGATGAAAACCAAAAATAATCCACTCTCAAAACACTAGCAAAGAAATAACCAAAGTTTCCAAAGGTGAGGAAACCAATAAACAGATAGTAAGGAGCTGAAAAGATGTTACGTATAATTTTTCACATACATGCACAAAGCATGACCAAATGCGGGATGAATTTTACAGTGAAGTCCTCCACACAACAGTGAAGGACATATCTGGCTGCTGTGCCTCAGATTACCAACACCAAACAGCACGGATCTTAAACCTCTAAAACAAAGAGTCCGCAGAGGTGCCCCCAGCACGGCCTCGTGGTACAACGGGCTCTCGGCGCCGCAGTGACCGCGGCCCGGCTTTTCTCNGGCTCGGCCCCCCAGGCCCGGCCCCCTAGGCCCGGCTGCGAGCTCCGCCCGCGCCTCTCCCCGGCAGAGCACGGTGCCTGCTCGGCCACCGACACTTCCCGGCTGGGAACTCTAAAACAAAATCGGAACACGCTTTTTGATGTTGTAAGAACTAACACTGTTGAATTAAAAGCTTACCTTGTCAAGTTTCAGTTCCAGCTCGGTCACATCTCCTTCTACCTCTTCTAAAGCCGCCCTGCATGCATAACAGAGGTTTCCCTTTAGAATTTTACACAAAATACTCTCAGTCTGGGGAGAAGGGGCAGACACACATTCATTTAACTCAAGTATTGCCATCACAGTTTTACTTAAATTTCAGCTATGAAACAGCAAAGATTTTAAAGAACAACAAGAATTGCAGGAAATTTTATGATAAAAAGAACATCACTGTTAAAATATGGCCTATTGATAGAGATTTGAGATCAAATTTTATCAATCCTAATATTTGTCACACCAAAATAGGTTTCTTCTTTTCTTGTATAGACAAAAGTCTATATGTTTGAAGCTAACAACAAAGGAAATAAACTGAAAGTCGGAGGGAATTTTCTTAACTCTTTTGGTGACCTCCTGGCTCAAACTTGCAAATGGTGCAGCTATTTCATGAATAACCTTGCAATGGGATTAGGAAAAAATCAGCACTTGCCGTGTGTCAATTAACCTGCAGGGAGTTCGGATGGCACACCTGATCAGATCATTTACCTCTAGTCTAGACTGGTCAAATCTTCCAGGTCAGTCAAATTTAACTTGTCATTAAAAGCTGCTTTCATGGAGCACCGCTAAAGAACAGCTTTTTTTTTTTTTCCCCCCCTCTCTTGAAAGCTCATGTTTCTTTGGACACCTCCTTCCTTATTGCTACCTGAAAGAACAAAAGACTGAGGATGGATGACACTTTGTTCAGAGTCCATGAACATTGCTGCTTCTCAGGCTGTTGCCTTGAGAACTGAATGGACTCATTTCGGGCAAGGAGTGCCCTTGCTGCCATCACAGGGTGCTCGTTCTTCCAGTCATTCCAGCATAACTGTTCATGGAGCCACACTGTTTACCAGTAGTAGCCTGCCTTGGGGAAAAAAATGCAATAGGGAGTTTTCTGTAATGCTTTTTGGAAAATTGGATCAGACATTTCATACTTCAGTCCTACAAAAAAACCCAGCTCTTCCTGGAAAAAAGTTATACAGGCAAGGAAGAATGATTTGGAGCAGGAATTTCTAAAATCAACTTATTACACCGAGGAGAGACTATACACAACCACAGCTTTACTGTCCCTTGCTAATTCCATTCTAGTTCACATGAGTACAAGCCAAGAAAAAAAAAAAAAAAGAGAGAGACTGGATCGGGCCCCAAGTTCAGGAAAAGCAGTTTTTTTACAAGAGCAGTTCTGAAAAATGCTGCCAATTGCTTTCAGATCTCAAACACTGAGCATGACATTCCCAGCTTTTGTAGATTTCACTACACATAGTTGCATTCCAGTTCTTGCACCTCAGTGCATTCCCACAGTTATGTCCTAGGTTTTATATCCAAGCCAAGAAAAAAGCTACATTTTGGCTTCTCCCTCTTTGCTATGCTAGCTTTGCTAGCTTCAGACCATGAAGGATTTCAGGCAACATCAATTCCTCTTTTACTTTCTTTATTTTTTTCCATAACTGATCCAGTTGCATTTAAGTATCTAGTTAATCTTGTTTCAGAAAGCATTAAAGAGAATTAAAAAAAACCAAAACTCAAAGGAAGGAAAAGCGTCTCAATATTTAGACTGCAATTTTGTATTCGTTTGTTTATAATCACAGCGCAACAAATTTTTATTTGTTTCTCTGGCATTAACATAAAAGCACGATTAAGTAGCTTGTTTACAGAACTGCAGCAAGATCAGATAAGAGTATTATTTTTTTAGTGTCTTTAACTAGCAGAGAGTTCTAGCTCCACAGGACTTAATGAGCTAAAAGTCTAAGACTCAAAATGAACAGAGATAAAGGCAGTTAGAGCAGGCAGAATGAAGACAACACATCTGTTCCGTAATTAAACCTCTATTCCAAGAGGCAAAATTTAAGACAGAATAAGCTCAACTGGAAAAAGTAACAGCAGAACATCAAAAAACTGAAACGATGAAGGCTAGGTCAAGCAAAAAGAAGTATAAAGCAAAGCAGATAGAGGTATCACAGGAGAAAGTAGAGATACACCCCACTATCACCCAATTTATTGCAGATCTTTGCCATGCCACAGGGCCCTGAGGCCCCAGGCTGTTCTCTGGGCTATTTCCCATGTGATGCAGGGATGTGATGCGTATCTGGGCCCTATAGCTGGATATCGATCAAACAGCTGTTGGGATCCAGCCAAACCCCACTTTCATTCTATGTTTCTTTGCATAGAAATGACTACTTTCACTGTTTCCACCACATAAAAACTAGTAGAAGTTATTATCATGCAAACATATTCACAGGTGTTAGTCCACAACTAGATTACAAGCACAAAAACAGGATGCCCTCAGACTATCAGAATATAGATATATACATCCAATTACATACCACCTGGTCACAAAAATTGTCTATGTTTTCATCCTGGGCTAGAAATACATGAAAAATGGCTAATCTGAGCTGTGCTATGTTAACGCTACCCTTGTTTTTCTTATTGCAATACTTTTTGAAGCCACAGAATACAAAGGTTCATTTCTCGCTGAAACATCTGTGTCAGGCATAAAGCTCCCAGAAAACTGTCATAATTCTGAGTAAATGTCATGTCCACAGCCAAGACCCACTGTCCAGCTGTAAACACAGGAAGCAGTGGTGAAACAGCTGAGGACCAAGTGCCAGAGCTGACATGTAACAAAAGTGTTGCTCCTCAGTGAAGTGGGAGCTGGGAGCAAGGTTTGTGTCAGGGTGACCTCAGCCAGAAGGCTCCAGCATTAGGAATAAGGATCAAATCAGGTCCAGTGTATGAGTCAAACATCTGTGGCTTCCCAAGATGTTCAAATACTGCATAGAAACACATAAAACCAGAACAGCTGCTTAAGGGTGGAGGACAACTTTTATAACTGAGCAGCCTCCCATACTCTTCATGCTCTGTAATGAGGACTCTCAGGAATGTGTTTCTTTCCTCTGCTGTGACTTCTCCACTATCCCCTAAAACACAGTTTGGTTTGCTAGATACAGCTTCCTGCACAGCTGCAGTGCAGGAGGAATACAGGAGATGATGGAAGAAAACTCAAGACTTGACTTTGCAGCCTTTTTGAAAGAGGCTAACGTCACCAGTTACCCAGCCCAGCATACACAAAGGACAATGAACTCTGACATCTACCACTGCGCTCCCTTTAAGTGACCAGTGAAAGACTTTCTTCCAGGTTAAGGTACTTTGAGAATCCCAGGAACCAAACAGAATGATGATGGATAAACTCTCCTCTAAGAAAAGAACAGGTCACTCAGACCAGGAGCTGCAGACATGAGCTAAGGAATCAATTCATCCTGGAGTAATTCACTACACACTGCTGACCAGAACACCACACACACCGTGGCCACAGACAGGGATCTGCAGGGCCGGTTTGCTCTCACAGAAGAGTGGTGGTCACCAGTGCTTTTAAAGTCAGCTCATCTTCAAACAAAATCTAACTGCCATTGAAGCCACACCCTGCCTTTAGTCTTTTGCTTACTCATTCATCATATTCTAGTTTGCATTTTCAGATTGTGTTCCTGAAAATGAGGAGGCTGGAATCAGTCATCACTCTAAATCACATGCTGAAAAACAACAAACCGGAGAGGTCAAAGGTGCTATGGGCAACTAACTAATAATTACTAATTCTAGAAATAATACATCACTAGAAAAAACATTCAGAATAATAAACACCCAATAATAAAGTATTTTCCAATAGTCTGGTTTTTTTTCTTTTAACTGAGAAAAGTTTTGATTCATTTCTTGAATATACTTTCACAAGAACAGGAACAAGTCACAAAATCAATTGTTATTCATTCTGGGACTTTTGAATACATTCATATATTTGGACTTGTGAAGCGGAAATAATGGATTTTTACCACTGAAGTTCCAGTGGCATTACTGCTAAAGTCTTGTCCTCAAATCTCAGAAAGACACAGCTCTCTTACTTGCACATATTCTATGCAGAACAGCTCCTTAATGCACAACTTAGACTTCACTGGAGATGACATCCTTTCAGCCAACATCCACTACACGTTAAAGACAGCTTGAAAAAAAAAGGTACTACTGAATGTGAAAACCTGGAAATGAGCTACATAAGTGCAAGATAAGAATATGAACCTGATGATTTAAAGGAATGTCTCCTCCTCTATGTCAGAGCCTATCAGGTGACAGATAGCAAAAAGGACAGTAGACATTAATCAGAGGATAGACAATGACTTGTAGTGTGATGCAAAGGCAAATTAAAATGCAGGTGTACTACAGAAGATATTACACTTGCTCACCTGTTTGGTCTGGTTTGCCTCTCTCTCTGCTTCTGCCTCCCTTTCCTCCCACAGCAGCTGCACCTTCTGATGCAAAGCAACTCCTCACAGATGAGTTCAGAAACCGTCACAGTCGGGCTGCTGAGGGCAGCCTCAGGCCAGGGGAACACACACACCACAGTGACTAATGCCACTGGACACTGCCATGTTTCACTGCTCACCAAGGGCCATTGGCTGCTCACCAGGTTGCAAAGGTCCCTGTCCACCAGCAGAGCCGCATAGCTCAGTTACTTTTCAGAGGAAGTCTTCACATTTGTCTGGGTTAAACTTGAGGAGTTTTGTACCTGTGCTTTCCCCTACCTTGCTGAGGCCCTGCTGCACGGCAGACCTACCCTCCAGTTTCCCAGGGCTCCCTCCAACCACTGCGCACTGCAGTTGATTTCCCTCATGTACAGTGAGATACACAAAGGTGTCCAGAGGCATGTTAACCAGCATGCCAAGAAGGAACACGGGTGGTACACGTGTTATGGCATCAGACAAGCAGCGAATAAAAAAGAAACATGACAAAGGGAGGGGCAAAGAAGGCGTACATGGAACAATAAGGCCTAATAACTTTGGATAACAGCGTGGATAGATACAAGAAGAGTTTTACAACTTATGAGATGTGTCATAACCATTAATAAGGTCTGAAGAAAGAACACTTCTGCAGCCTGTTACAGAGCCCATTGAACTCCAGGTTTGGCACTGCAGAGTTTTTTCCCGGCTGGCACAGAGCCCCTCCATACTGAGGAACAGATGATGAACTCTCCCCGACACACTAAGATAAAATTCCTCATTCATGCTAGTACTCCTTAGATTATTAATTCTTCAGTCATTGCCACACAACATTTTATCAATAGCTTGGAAAAACTTCTACGAACCCTACATGAACAGTGCGGCTTTTAATCAGAAAGTTGAACCCCCACCCTGAAATCCTAGGAATTTTCTATGACCTTGGGGGATTGAAATTTGGAAATACATTTCCTGAACAGAACACTATGATGTTGATGAATAAGCCAAGTTTTCAGGTACATAGCAAGCACTATCTGCATTTGAAATTTCCCTGGAGACACGGGAATCAAGTCCTCAATATTAAAAGGACCATTCCTCCACTTTTCTCAAGTCAGAATTCTCTTAGAAAATCATCAAATGAAATAACGGAAGGGTATTTACTGAATTCATAAAATTATTAAAGCAAAGGTCTGCTTGTAGGTATAATTTTTAAGGTTGTCTGCACCTACAAGGTTTAGGTTCCTCAGTAATTCATATGGTCTGATATAACAAGTAGGACAAATACTTTTAAGATGTACACTTCACTTAATTTGTTCTTTACTGCTAGACTACAGACAGCTCAAAGATAATGAACATTATAAACAAATCAGTCTTCAAAAAGGAACAAGTTCTACTGCCCTCAACATATATGTCTGAAAGCCAAACCCATTATCACTAAATTTGCAGTAAAATTTAACAGTCTGTATCACCCAGTCTATCACACACACCCCCATAAGGACTTCTGTGCTACCTGCTGGACCTAAATTTTTAAGTTTTTTCTCTCACTCCTCTTTTGCAGTAAATTGCCAGAAATGCCTAACAGTTCTGTTTTCCCAATGGTTTTGCCTAATATTTTTCTCCTAAGCTTTTTCTACCCCAGGAGACCCTGACAGTAAGCCTAAGCAGGAAATCAGCAAGCTGTTTCCTCCACAAAGAGTCTGAGAGGCAGGATTTTCTTCATCTTCCAACTTTAGTGTTTTATTCATCAGAAGACAGCTGTTAACAAGATGAGGACACAATGGTGACCATGAAAGCTTCAGTGGAAAGAAGTTGTTCACATTGCAAGTTGATTAAGAATGCAACATCTCACTATACATGTCCCGCATAACTCTTGACTAGTGATTCCAACATCCACGATTGGGCCAAAAGCTTTTTAGGTGGACTTACTATCAGATAAAGAAGTAGGACTACTGTATCAAGATCTCACAACAAAAAAAAGGGCAGCAGAAAGGAGCTCAAGGAACTGATGGTATTGTACAGAAGCCTCACTGCTGAAAATTTGCCAACATCACAGAGCTGCTTTAATCTTTTAAATCTCAGCAACTACCCAGGATCTTGAACACAGAAGCAGCAGATGGAATGAAGGATTTCAACATTTGAAAACTCAAGTATGCAGTAAGGTCAGGAAGTGGAAGCATAAATATAACCATCAAGCGACCAACTGCAAAAGATACAAGATAGGACATCGAATGAATACACCCTGCTAGCCTCAAGATCTGGAGCTACCAGTCAGATGCTAAGGAGTCCTGGCAACTTTGCTTATGAAAGCTGTAAGTAATAACAGTCTGAGGAACAGTGAAGATACCAATCCCTGATTTGGAAAGATAACCCTTACATACCTCACCTGCAGCCAATGCAGAAAGAGTAAATATCACTACCCAGCCCCAGCATGCATTCTCAGGATCAATATGCTCAGAACTGATACAGCAGTACTTAACCACCAACACAGGAAATCTCATGTAGAGGCAACTAAAGATCTGAGTACGGTGCAATTAAACAAAAAGATACCAAATAATCTTAATATGAATCTCGTGTTTGCTTTGATTTCAGAAAAATTAGGCAGTAGTCCTTCTGCAACTCCATCAGTTGCTAATTTAAACCTTATACCACAGTTAGAGGAGCACTGCTGTGTACAAGCCAGGAGAAGCTGGCAAAGCCCTTGTAACCAGAGCTCCCCACGCTCCACAAGAGCTGAGGACCATCAGCTGTCTACAATTTCAGTTTTATCAGGTGGATCTTCTTTACTGAAACCTGAGGGAAGTTTCAGATTTGCTATGAAGACTGAGTCCTCAGCAAGTATTTACCCTTTTTGTCCATTTCAGAAGTTGAATATTTCAGTAATACACTTTCACAAAACCAGAATGCTCTATTTGACAGTCAGAGAGAAGGCTGCAGCTTTGTTATAACAGACAAATTCTGAACCTGCATTTTTTATTTAGATATATGGACTTGACACTCAGTAACCTTAAGTGCATTTTTCATGTAAATTAAGACTTTTATTGTTCCTGCACACTGCAAAAAGCAGTTTGTTTGCCCTTTATGTCTTTGCACTGAATGAAGCAGTGAGTCAAATGAACCCAATCTCAAACTAAAAGAGTGCATAAGCATTAGAGCAGAACAACAGAGAAATATAGTGTATTCATGTTTTCCTCAAATTAACTGTTTTCAAATTTGGAAAGAAAGGCCAGCTGCCTTTCCTCCTCACCCCTTTCAAATGATAATGATAAACTTAAAAAAAAAAAGGCATTTGGAATTTTATAACATAAAAACTACAAAATGCATGTGGTACACTCACAGCCCTGGAACTTCTTTGGGTACATTGAGTATCTTTTCTCCCACTACTTTTAGTCATCAAGAGGTTTAAAAGACCCTAGGATTTCATTCATCTATCAAAGCAAACACTGCAGGTAAGCTGTTTTTCAACCGAACAGAAGCTTACATAGCCTTTAATTATCACATGTTAAAGGTTTTTCATCTCAAATCTACTGCCAATATTTTCAAACAAAATCTTGCAAGATTGATATTTACAATACAGTGGATATTTTGTAATAGCAAGCACATTCAATGCTTCCCCCCATAATTTTTCATCATTCTTTTTGGGATAAATCAAGTAGGATAGAATAAATAGGCAGATGCATTCTTCAAAATCAGGCATTTGACTAAAGAAATTAAGTTAAATGAATACTTTTAAAAATCCATCTCCACAAACTGGATATTCTTCTGAAGAATAATCCTGTAGATTCTTTTGAGGAATAATCCCGTAGAGAAGGTGTGTAAATGTGTGTCATCTTTTTAAACAGAGTCCAATTTACCAACACACAAATTCAGCCAGAAGCTGTGTCCTCAATGAAACATCAGATCTCAGTTGTCTTGAGCAGTTTTTATCCTCAACAGCAACCCTGTCTGGCAAAGCCAATGCAATTGTTCTATTGTCCCAGTGTGCCTTATCTGCTCAAAGGTATCTATGCACAGATACCCGAATTAGTCAGTCAGAGCACCTTTGGAAGTGACCAAGCAGAAACACGTGATTTCCAGGGTGCAGCTCACCTTATCCTGACACATATGGCTAAAACAAATCAAGAGCCACTGGGGATCAAACCTTAATGAAGATAAAGAGTTGTAAGGAGCCTAAGCCTAAGATCTGGCTTTAGAGGAGGGATGGTACACAGCAGATGAGA
Source organism: Donacobius atricapilla (assembly GCA_013397315.1). Lineage (NCBI taxonomy): Eukaryota > Metazoa > Chordata > Aves > Passeriformes > Mimidae > Donacobius > Donacobius atricapilla. Next base: position 88,158 of record WBMY01006232.1, on the reverse strand, counting down.
TGCATTCTCCTTTTCCTGTTTAAGGAAGTTAAGAAAGAAGGGGCCTAGGTCATTATTTACTAAACACTTCTATAGACAGGAACTCCAACTCACATGAATGGTACAAGTCTAGGAAAGACAAGATATAAGCTACATTTCCAGCCGGTCCATGAGCCTTTCCAGTGCCTTTTTCTTGTGCCAGTTAAGATCACAAGGCCCAGCACTGCTGCACCTACATTATTTTTCTTCTTTGCCCACTTAGTTCTTATCTGGGTTGTCTTAAACCAAAAGTATAATAACAGCAAGTTACATAGAACCAATAGCATTGTTATAATAGCACATGTTCTCTCCACTGAAGATCATCACAAGAATCCAGTCAAATGCTGAGTCTGATTCCTTACACAAAATACTCGAAACAAAATCCCCAAACCCCACATAAACGCCATCTTTTTATGCCAAAAATTACCAACATTCAGACACCATTAGTGCCCACTGAGCAGCAGCTTGAGCAGCAAGGGACTCACTGGAGAGCTGGAAGGCATCAGAGAGTGGGACAGGACTTCAGCATACAGTCACAGCAGCCACCACCTCTGTGCCAAGCAGAGGGAGATCCCTGCTCAGACCCCACAACAGGGACAGAAGAGGCTCAGTGCCCCCCTGGGTAGAGCCCACAGAGCAGGAACCCAAACCCCATCTCCCAGCTCATATTCCATGTCTCTTTTTTGAGAGGCAGAAGGGATAACATTCCTGGCCAGAGCTCTGAGTACAACACACTTTTCCTTTGTACCAAAGGAAAAACTTGAAATTTAATTCAATTTTCCATCTACAACATGTCATTCTAAATATCAGTACACTAAAATGTGTTATGTGATCTCCAGCATTACATAAGTTATACATATTTTTAACAGTAACTACAAGATCACTAAAAATTGAAGAGTAGACTATTTCAAATGCACAGAAATGTGTTTGATATGCATGTTCCTACTTAAATTAACATCTGGCACACAGGAAGATAGAAATCTGCAATTGTCTTGCATGGAATATGTTTTTTAAATTTTAGCAGATAGAATACATTTCACTACAAATGACTTCTCCAATTTTTTTTATTATATCTAACTTAGAAACTTCAAAATCACATCATGCAAATTCTCACTAGCTCTGCTTTATGTTTATCAAGACAAAACTGTAAGCAGAGGTCTTGAACAACTGGCTAAAGGTAGGTCATAAACTCATGAAATGAAAAGGTCATTTCTGCACGTGCACCTACTGGCAGATTCTTGTCCAAAACCACAACAGAACTATTTCAATGCCCATTCATATTGAAATGTCAACTACAAAAATTATCCAAGGGTAATGTATCCAAATACTGCACAGTCTTAAAATATCAAATAGATAACTTAAAACATCAAAAAGGAATCCTGATTCACAGAGGGACTCATGCCACAGTAGTAAGTTTACCAGCCATCTGAAAAGCATCTTCTCTGTCCAAAATCTCCTCTCATTCATAAAAGAAACTTGAAGGAACTATTTTGCAACAAAATATTTTCATAGCCTATCATTGTGTCTTGTCAATTTGAAAATGTATACATGACATCACTCCATAAATTAAATTTCTCCTCACACAGGCAGTGCATCACAACAACACAACTGATTTACTTTAGGTCTGAGGCCTGGCTACTTCTAATAATCATAAAGTAAACACTAACCATAAAATCATTATTCTGACACATACACAAGGAATCCTCTTGAAAAGATTATTAGGAAGGCAAAACAATGCTTGAGTCTACTGGACTGCTTAAAATTGTCTGATTTATGAGCATAATAATAATATCTACTATTTCTCATGTTGATAATCTTTTAGTCATGTGAAAGAGTGACAACAAAACCAGGATTTACATTCCCTCACACAGAAATATGGAAAACTCCTGCATGTATTAAAGTAACATTACAGTCCACGCACTAATCTGTATGTCCTCCTCATGGTCTTCCATTGCAAACAGCAACTTTAGCCCTTACTTTTGTACAAATCTGCCACTAGCAAAAAGCAAAGCACCTAAATCGCTACCTAAACTCACAGGAATATCTAAATCTCAAAACAGCAATATCTGCTCAGAGAGATCACAAATGCATTTACAAAGTTTTAACTTCTACATGTGTTCTTAAAATGAATTCTGCATGTACAAGTGAGAGGCAAAAAAACCCCTAACTAAATTACTGAGAATTTATTTTTCTACTTCCTGCCTATGTAAACATGACACTTCTGCATTTGCATCACCTTGAGATACTAAACTGATTCAGGCAGCAAGGCTTGCATCAAGACTAAGGCAAGAGATTCTTGTCTGTTAACAGTAATTCCTGTAGCCAATGGAAATTGGACATTTTCCTTTCCTTTTTTCTCCTAAAACAGGTTGTAAGAACAGTTTGCTTTGGGAAATTTTTAAAATTATTTACCCTGTAAAAAGTTAGCAATAATTGAAGCCATATTGTTCACTGCACAAAGAAGAACGGGAAAAATGCTGACTAAATAATGTGGTTCTGAATACAAGGTTATCAAGAAGTTAAGTCTGAAAAAAGATCACAGGATGCTGCAAACATTGCTGAAATCAGCACATTTGCTATTCAGAGGCCAACAGTTTCACAGATATGTACAGTGAAAAAATAGAGCCACCAAAAAGTCCATCTAGCCCAAGACACAGGTTTCTATTTTATAGCTGGCACTCTCCCAGTTTATATTCTATTTACTGACCCTGTTTTCCAGAGATTTTAACATTGCTATTCCTCCCCTCCCAAAAAAATATAAAACTACCATCTCCATAACTTTGGTTCTTAATGTAATTACATGAGATGTGCTTAGCCAACAAAAATGAGACAATCCAGGCTAAAGAACCAAACCTCTTCAAATCTATATTTAAAACCTGAAAGGCTGTAAGGACTTGGATAATTACAGTTCCATTGCACACACACATAAATAAGCTGTCCTTCTAATTCTGCAAGTACTCATTAAAGATCAGTTGTACAGGCTGAATTAACATCAGTTCTTCAGCAACCATCCTGCTGCTGTGCCGCAGCAATGCTATGATAACACACAGATTTTGTCACTACTTCCACCATAAGCTCCCATCTCATTGTGGGCTTTTAAAAACCTTTCCAGATAAAAATGTAAAAAGACCAAAACTGAGGAAGTTAACATTTAAGTTCCTATTAACAATTTAAGATATAGTTAAGATTTTTAAGTTTGTTCTTGTTTATGTCAATCATAATCAAACAATAAAGAAAAAGGATCACCATTAAAAATCCTATCCTTTGTTATTCATAACTGGGACAGCCAGTTTTTTATTATTTTAAAATTTTTCGCACTAACCAAATGAAGACGTCCTGATTTCAGGACACATTTCTCTAATCTTCATTAAGAAGGATTGTTAACAATTTACTACTAAGTTTTGTCAGATTTAAAATATTTCAGTGTGAGAGATTTTTAGAGATGCATTTGAGAGTGATCTTCAACAAGTCGTCTTTATTCTTGAATGATTTCCCTCGAAAAAATGCTCTAACACTGCACACTATGTTCAAATACATCCCCCTTTCTTTAGGTCAATCGTTTTCTTAATGTACATTTGAAAGGCATAGTTACAGATTTAAAAATAAATCAACCATTGACTAGAGTCTGAGTAGCAGAGGACAGTCACTGCAATCTCTGCAGAAGTGCAGAATTAGAAATTTAGAATCCGTTTCACTAAGTTTAACTTAGCCAGACTCCCAGCAGCATTGACAGGGATGCTGCACACGTGGAACTTACTGACACCCAACCAAGACTGCCCTCCACGTCACTACAGCTACAAAAAGTGCGCTTCTGGAGCCTCATACAGGAAATTATTAACATTAACCACCTAAGTACAAAAAATGCTAAATGCAAACTCACAAGTAAATGCTTGGCAGCTTTTCCTTTTGTATCTTTTGTATCCTTTTTCCTATTCTTCTGCAATACTTTCCATCCTCCCTTGCCAAGTATGTTACAAACTTGCTTTTCAGTCCCAACCACCAAAGGCATAAAGCCCAGACCAAACATTTCTAGGGAAATTTCTTCTAAAACAGCTAGGTAAGTCTCAGCAAAACAAACAGATTTTGTACGCAGAGTTGTTGGTCTCATTCCTCTTCGCACTTGAAACGTGGCTGAGTTGACCCCCAGGAGCAGGCTCGGTGATTCCAGGGGAGCCACTCCTCGCAGGCGGGCTGAGCTCCAGCCCGGCCGAACGCGGGGCTTTCCTGGCACTCCCAGCACCCTTCCCACCGGTACTCAGCACTGAAGGGACAACCCTCCTGATAGTCCCGCTTCTGCATTTTCTCCAGGAGGTAATGAGCAGACCGAAGTATATTGGTTAGGCACTTTTGATAATTTCTCTGACTACTGAACACAACATATTCCAAACAGGTTAAGTAAGTCACTTTGTTATACTACTCATAGTTTAAGCGACAAAATGTTTACTATTACTTGGGAAACAGGTATTTAGTGACAAACCTTTGGTTACACAGGGCAAAAGAAGAGAGAAAAAATACACCATGAATCCAGAAAGCCCGAAAGTGGCACAAGTGACCTCTTCAACCTGCTTTCCCTGGATAAGCATGGGGGCACCTCAGCTGCTCCCACACGGAGCAGGGCCAAAGGCAGAGGAGAAGGAAGTGTGCACATGGCAGGGAACTCCAGTGACAAGGCAGCCTGTCCCACAGGCCTGCCCCCGGGCAGAGCTTCAGCTCAGCCAGGATGGAAGCCTCCTCAGATCAGTCCCTTTGAAGGGAATACACTATAACCAGTTCTACCCAGAAACTACCCATGAACACTTTTACTAAGAATGGTAATTGACAACAGTTTCATTTATATTTTGATCTGCCTCATTCACCCATCATCTGTTCTGCAGCTGGGGTCTCAGGAAATGAACAGAACTTTAAATGCAAAAAAATTTAACTTCGGCAACAGTGACAGATAAGGACAAAGAAGTTATCTCAAAAACACAGAGCTTTTTATTAAAGCATTTTAAAAAAAAACTGGATCAGCCTGAATGTTTTTGAAGAGAGTTCTACAATTGCTCAGATAACAAGCAGTTGAATTTTGCTTTTTCTATTATTTATTGGTTATCAAAATTGTTAACTGCTACTTAGAGCAGCTGTATTTCCACATCACTTAAAATTGCTCCTCCTTTCTAATAATTTAGTTCCAGTGATTCATGTGGTTGCTACAGTGATACCTCATTGAGAAAAAACATTCTATAGGTAGAAGAAGAAAAAACACAAATGAAATAGCAATGTAGAAGCCTATTCCATTAAACTCTGAAACTTAAACTCTCATTGTTTAAAGGAGAAAGAATTATTTCACAATGCTATTTGCATATCAAAAAACTACTGCAGGAATGTGTGATTATATACACAGAGCTTGCCTTGAACAGTTCTAGTTCTTACTGTTCAAGGACTGCTCCAAGGCCCCTCCTCAGCCAACTTCTTCTTCTGAAGGGAAGTCACTGACATGTTGTAGAAGAACCGCAAACGCATCTCCTCGCTAGATCTTTGGTCCATCCACGCTTTAGGAGAGGGGATCATGACAGAAAAGCATGTAATTTCAGCAAGATTATTTTCAAAGCAGATTTAGAAAAAAACCCATGATTACACATTTGCAAAAGTGTGCCTGAACTCACAGCCTTTCCCAATACCTTAAAAATCAGTTTCTAAACATCAAGTGCCCATCTCCAAACTGATTTGACACGTTGTAAGTTTACAAATACAGTGATGCAATAAGCCATTATTGCTTCAGGTTTTATAATTCAGAGATTTCTTGATCATCTACTGGAGGGAGAAAGAAAAAAAAAACAGTATGCCTTGCAATGAAATAACTCATCATACTACTACTGTGAACTTTAATAGTTATTATTATCTAACCACATATCAGCACCTCAACAATCCATGGTCCCTTCAAAGCACTTTAAGCAAGGAAACAAACCTTAGGTTCTGGGAGTTGGGGTCCAACTAAATCTCAAAGCCAAGAAATATCAATATGAACTTCATGAGAAATAGATAAAGAAAGCTGTGTCGCTGAAGCTGTCTGTAGTAGTATGTTTTGAAAGATTTAAATAGCTCCCCATGCAAACAGGGATTCAGTGACTCAGGAAATCTGATTCACCCCATGTCCTCTCAGTTATCACCACGACAATAATAAAGTAACCTGTGACATTTCGATTCACTATATACCTCCCAATGGTTTTATTTAACAGCTCTGACAGGAAGGACAGAGGCTACACCCCTGCTCAGCAAGGTCAGGAGAAAGCTGCAGCTCAGCTTTGCTACAAGGAACACAGAGCAAGAAGCTGCTTTATGTCCACACTACCCCCTGCGAGAACATAGGACTTTCTCATGACCTTGCTCTTCATTAGTGTCTCCATCATCCCTCAGTAAAACCACTGCAGTAACCTTCATTCAGAAGGTTTGGGTTGGGTGATTTATATGGACACTAAGAATAACCAGAATTATAACTGCAAATATTGATGACTAATAATGAAAGATATGAACGTTTTCAGAAATATTTCAGGAATTTTGCCTTGCAATTTTAACCATTTCCTATCAGTTAAAGGTTGGAAGGATGTTTTGTTGGCATCAAGTGATTACACCATGAGGTTTTCTGCAATTTCTTCAAAAGTAGTAGTATCAGACTGGGAAAAAGACCATGAGGTAGTAGAAGACCCTAACAAAAGGTTTTCTCTAGTTTCTTTTCCGTGAAGGAAAGCAATCAAGAGGGGAAAAAGGAGAATGCTACAAGGTGAATTCAAATGAACAAATACGACATACCCTGAAGAAAGAACAGCATACTTCTGCTCACAGAGTTTAGTCACAACTTCTCATTTTCTTGAGTGTATTTAGTACTTCAGCAGGTATGAGTAATTAAAAAACACAACTACTGGTATAGTTCTGTGGTTAAATGATGCCAATCTACAACTGCATTGCCACCAAATGGGATGGACCAAGACTAAATACAGTGGTCTGAGAATGTACATACACTAGCAGGCACATCCAGCTCAGGACAAAGTTTTATGAAACAGCTAAGCCAATGTAAAAGTTCCTTGCTAAGGGAGGTCTCACTCTCCACTGCCTTCCTCTAGCCTTGCTTCTGGCAGTGAAGTTTCCTCTCTCTACTCCCCATAAGCTTTAGTAGGTTTCACACCCACTGAGATGCTGACACAACTCACTAACCTGGCAGAGAACCACCCAGTCTCTTCTGCCAGGGCACCCAGCTCATTGAAGGATCCAACAACACACGTCACAGTCACCAAAAAACCCGTGGGAGAAGCAGCCAGTGACGAACTGGCAGCAGAGGCAGGAGCAAAGGAGGGAAGAACAGGAACTCCAACTTCTGCCAAGGGTAAGCCATTCAATCAACCTTCCTTCTCCAACTTCCTCTACATCCCAGAAACCACAGGATTGCTAAAGCTGATACAAAGAGGAGGCGTGAACACAGAGCCAGAGAGTAGAGAAAGAGCTGTACTATTTCCCTCAACATCCAGAGCTCACCACAGAGCCACAGGCACTTGAGATATGGGCTCAGTATGGGACAGGAGGGGCACAGCAGTGACACATCACGTCATGGAGCTGTTTGTGTCTCCACCATCTAGCAGGGTAACGCCAGGCACAGAAAGTGGGCGTATGTAGGCACAGACCAGCCACACATCCCACAGAGAGGCACAATTATGTTGATTAGATACAACGGAGTAAATATATATTTAAAGAATGGGTAAAAACATAAGGAAGGACTGAGGGGAAAGTTGCCCGACATAAGCAGAAGTAACCCTATAGCAATGATAGACAACTGGTCCCTCGACCGGGGAAAAACAAAGGAGTGCATGCCTTGCTCTGACAACAGGAAGTAAGACGATACCGAGCCTGTTTGCTACTGGCACTCCAACAGCGGCCACACCGAATATGGACCACGCAGCAGACGCAGGCAGGAGACACTGGGATCTGAAGTGTGAGCACAACTCTGAAGAACCGACGATAGACCACCAAAAGAGTTGACCTCCCCGAGCCTGAGTCTCAGCTGACACTGCTTCGGCTGACAACCTTTCCCGGCACCCGCCGCCCGCCACCATTCAGCCCAGCTCCTCCGAGGCGAGTGACCCCAGCAGCGCTCGCCGCACACTGCGCTACCTCCGCACGAGCCCAGGCCCCGCACAGCGCCCACCCCGTCCCACGCAGCACACGTGCTGCCCCTTCTTGCATGTCCCGCATGCCCTCTCCCCTTTCTCCCCTTCCTCCCCACAGCCCCTTCACCACGGCAGGACTCACACACCCCCTGCCTGCCCCCC
>WBMY01006232.1:63784-79620 GCA_013397315.1 Donacobius atricapilla | reverse complement strand
TTTACATTACAGCTCTTCATTAAAGAAGGGGTGAGACACGCGCGGGAAGGCCCGGCCGGGCCCCTGAGCAGTTGCACCCGCTCCCCTCAGGCGCCCCTCCCGTCGGCCCCTCCGAGCCGCGCGGCGCCCGCGCTGTGCAGGGAGCGGCGGGACGGGCGCTGCGGCCGGAGGGCAGCGCGGGCTCACGGCGCCCGACACGGACTCATACGGGCAGTGTTCCTGCTGAGCGTGCCACCAGCGCGAAGAAAGCTCCAGCTCCGGGTGCTCTCCTTTGTGATTCACTTCTAGATAGAGGAAGTAACTCGGGGAGGAGACTCAGCGTTGAAGGAGAAACGCAAACCGCAGGTTTTCCTGTCAAGGACTTGATTATCAAGTGTGCGTGCTTGGGTTTCTCACCGAACCTTTGTCCGAGGATACTTTTTGAACTAGAGCGGATCTTATTTTTGAAGTAGAATGAATCAGAGTGAACAAGACCATGTTGCAGTCTCCAGTTTGCAGTGAAGGCCAGCAGAATATTGTTGATTTCTGCTGGTTTAAGAGAATACAGAAAAAGGTCTGCTTGTTGTTCCCAGATGTAAAGCTGACAGACAGGAGCAGCAGCCATCCCCACTCCTCAAAAGCAGCGACAGGGAAGTAAAAGTTGCAATCCAAGTTAAACTTGTCAAGGATGAAGCCGTCTCACGTCCCAGGCTCCATCCCGCAGCCACAGGGACGCTGTGCTGGGAAGCTGACACAAGTAGAGGATGTTCGCTCTTGTCTCCTCCCGAGGCCATACCCGCTTCCAGCGAGCCCACTGACCCCCTGCAGCTTTCACACCCTCACTCACCCCAGCAGCCACACGAAGTTTCACCTCTTTTTTAATCTCTCTTCTCATTTTCTTCCCATTCTCTCTCCCCCCTTCCTTTATTTACAGCAAAAACAGTCAGCATGGAAGGAAGGGAACGTATAACTTCTTTCCAAGAAGCTGAATGCCTGCCGTACCTCTACTGTCCCTCCCTCAGTTAAGGGGTCCTTTCACAAAAGCAGAGGGACACGTTTTGGTTCAGGCAGTTGTGCTTTCGCGTGTCAGGTTTTTTCCTAAGACTGGTGAAGTGTCAGAACCAAACTACAAGTTACATGGATGTAACAAATGTATATTTTTGTGAGCTGTCCCTCACCAAAACTAGCCAAACTACCACTATTTTGATTAGGGATTCAAGTCACACCAACTCGGGAAAAGCAGCATGTTAATATTTGTATCACTGAGGCTGCATTTATAGTGTGAAATCCACTTTTCAACTGACGTATGCAACTGAAAAGAGCCCAAATCTGTTTTGAGGAAGCGTTTTACTTCCTAAGGAGTAGCTGATGTTAGTCGCTTTCCATTACTCCATGCTAATGAGTGATGACTCAGTGTTGACCATGAAGAGACAGACCAGTTGTGCTTAAATCCTACAACACACAAAGAACAAAACTTTGAAAAATGCAACCTTTTCTGTGGAACTGCTATTTTAAGTTCATGACTCAGGTTACCAGATCTACCCTCAGGTCTAGGCAAACCAGCAAATGTGACTGTGTGAACAAACCAATTCACATCCAAGTTACAACAAATGAGTCATGAGGAAATCACAATATTGGTTTAAGAATTTAGCTGGGAAGACACCTGCAAATTTTAGCTGCCAGTTTCTTCTGAAGAGCTCCAAGAAGCCAAACATTAGATTAGTATGTGCCATTAGGCAGTAATGAAAACAATGGTTTTATTTATGTTGTGACACTTAACACTGGTTCCAAACAGAACAATTACATTTGTGAGGTGGCATCATAATACCACAAAAAAGCATGTTACAGAAAGAAAGAGTTCTGGTAAGATGCACAAGTTTCACATGAGAGAATGAGCTGTGAAAAAAGTATCTGCAGTTTCTATGAATTGTGTACAAGTTGGTGGGAAAGAAACTAATGACATAAAAAAAATCTATGCACATGAGTTAAGGCTCTTATTTCCAAGTGATCTCCCTATTGGAAGCATATTGCAAATGCTTTCTCTAAACAGGATGCAGCTTGAGGACTTAAATCTGTGCAAGAAGATTCACAATTATGGTGCTGTGGAGCTCACTGTCTATATAAGGGCTGTTTTTTTCCTCTTTACACCACTCTGTACTGTACACGAGTCTTTACCATATGCACCTAAAGATTAAGATGTGCATGCAAGCTAAGTCCCCATCAGATGTAAAAAGAGAAAAGGCATTTCTTCTTTCGTCCCCATTCAGCAGGGAACTCAGACATCTGTCAAAAAAGCTATATGGGATTTCTGGAGCTACTGCAAAGTGAACCTTGCCCAATTTAGCTTTTAAAACGCATCAAGGTGTAAGCAGAGAAAACCAAGTAAACCGGCCTTTAAATTAGAAAGTGTCAGGGACATCGGATTGCACTTCTGCTGAGGAAAACAAAGAAGCACTGTGAACAGAATTTTGGCAAGCACTGAGGAGAATGCAGAGAACAAAGCCTTTTTAAAAAAACCCAAACTAAATCAAGTTTCAAAAAAGCATCAAACTTGGAATTTAGGTGCTTGGTGGCACAGAAAAAGGGAGATCACCCAAGCAGCTCAAAATCACCTGAGTGATGAAGGGACCTACTATACATTATGTGGTTCATTTAAAACCATCTTCATGCATTTGTGTACCTCCCTCAAAAGTAAATACTCATTTTATTTAGGATTTTGGAAGCCATCACAGGAAAGGACTTTGTTAAACAAAATGCTTTCTAGACCTTGAAAGGTACAAAGAAGCCCGGCTGAGCACCAAATGGCCTTGGACACGAGAAAGGAGGAGGTTAAGGAGGGCAGGACATTAGCTCGGCTAAGAGCTGCTTCTGCTGGATTCTACCTTAATTGCAGGTACACAGTACCCATGGGTACCAGCACGAAGCAGAGGTGGTGTGTTCCACAGCCTCACAGGACACACTGGTGCTCCCTGCACACGCTGCTCAGCACAGCCGCGCTCGTCTGACAGGGACACGGCTTTGCCGAGCCTGCCGTGCTCTCGGCAGGACTGCAGTGCCCAGCTGGGGCAGGCCAGGCCAGCAGCTGCTCAGCCTGAAATACAGCTCTGTGCACACAGGCCAATGCTCTGAACACTGCAAGCTGGAATATAAAGGGCATAAACACAAAGCTTTGAAATCCTATTCCTGGGAGCCAAATTGAAAGCTACAGTAAGTGACTTGATGAGTAAGAAGTGTTTAAATGCTTACCCTTTGCCCCTGTTTACTCTATGCAAGTGACCACATTTGATACAAGAAGAAATAACATTCTGCATGTTGAAAAATTAGCATCATCACACTGGCCAGAATCAAGAGTTGAACTCTTTCTTGAGAAAAGACCCTATTAATCTTGATTAAGGACCTTAGAAGATTAACTAACCGAAAACTGACTACCCTGTTACCTGCTAAGGAGAGGAGATAGCTGGGAAAGGCACACTACAAAACCCAGTTAGCACAACTCACAGGTTATCTTTGGCAATGCATCCACTCTAATGAATCATTCCTGTAAAAATCTTTCAAAGACAGCATCCTATTGCCTTATTCACTCTCAGTTTCTCTGGGACTCCAGGAAAGCTCACACTTGAGAATGCATGTAACTGTAAAATAACTTTCATTCCTTTATTCAAACTTCACATATACAGTGGAGAAAAAGACATTTTAAAATAGATCCATATAATTATATGGATTTTTGCAACATACCAAATTCAGATCAAAATTAAGATATACACTGTATTTCATAACCAAGCTAAAGTTTAAGTGTGTACTTTGTTTGTGTAATAAACCCCGAGAACTACTCTGAATACTGGAACATTCACCAGTCAAATTCCACCCAGTGGGAAGTTTTTACAGCAATTTGGAGGTGCAAAATCCCTCTATACAACCACACTGTAAACAAGTATTTAAATTAGGCAGTTTCCCTTCTAGCTTCCAAAAAAGCCTTCATTTTACAAAAGCAGTTGCTGTAAGTTGCAATGGACACAGGAAGATTTAAACCAGCAGTTTTCAGTATGGAAGTTGCCATCCCCCAATGAGTAGATCCACAGCAGTTATCTTTTATAAAGAACAGCCAGAGCCTAAGCTCAGCACATCTTCAGTCCTGATGTATATTCCTCGTGGCTGGGTGTTTTTCCTCAGGTGCTAACAGCACAAACACTGTTCATGCAACTGGAAAGAACCAAACGTTTGAAACAAGAGCCAGAAGAGTAACAGTGGATGTGATTTTAGGAGAAAAGCTGAAGGAAACTTGTTCTCACAATAAGCCAGAGAGAGCTCCACAAAACAACCAGTCCTGATGGAAGAGGTTATGGCAGTTCAATGCAAAGTCCAAGTTAGCCGTTTCCAGTCTAAAAACACTCCCTCCACCAGATGTTAGTACTGCTTTAGTCAGAAGCTAACAACCAACTTCAAACACAGCTCCTAAGAAATAACACAGCTCTTGTTCTAAAGACTGGGAAAGTGCAGGTAAAAATGTACTGAAATCTAGATTAACAGGTCAACACTTTACAAAAAAAAAAAAGTTATAGGACTTGAATAATCCCTTTTAAAACTGCTTAACACATCTGATAAATAACTTACATGTCATTCTGATATACGCTGTACCGTTTGGCTCTTGAATCCCAAAACTTTCCATGTGAGACACCACATCTAGAACACTCTCAAATAAATAGTGAAAAACCAAAAGAGAGTGAGTGTTTCAAAGCAAGAGTAACAGTACATCACGCAAGAGAATCAGCGCTATACATACAGGGAATGCCATTCTGGTTGAACAAATTATGAAGCAGTATTCTCCATGAAATACTAGGCACAAGAATAAATCAATTAGACAGTTTTCTGCCTAATGGACAAGTCTAAAATTAACATTCTTGGCAATACAACATTGTAACTGATATGCTTCTTAACATTTAAGAGCCTTAATTGCAAAAATCATGAAGCGATGTTTATATTTGTGTCTTTGACAAGCAGTTACAGTTCTGGACAGATTTCTTCTATGCTGTGTGCTCTACTTTCCAGCTGGTCACGAGTAACATGTGCTGTGTAAGAAAGATTACAAAAAATAGATAATTCTTCACCCATTGAATATTTTCACAACATACAAATACCCTCCTAAAATCATCTTTGCCTCTCCAAAGATCATGTTTGCCAACCCATCTTAGCAACGTATAAGCTTTTAGTTGGAGAGTGAAGAAACTTCTAAAACAGTTATTTGACCCTCATGCTCTAAAGAGATGGCCAACACCGCTGTTCAGCACATCAAGTACTGAGTGCTCACCCCCTCAGAACTGGGAGGATTTAACTGAGGTGTTCACAACTAAAACATGAGGTTCCTGAAACACCAGCAAACATAGTACTTCCCAGGTAAAATTTCAGTTCCAGGTGAGACACTTGAAATAAAAAAAAAATCCCAAATTTATACATGAAGGAGCACAGTCAGTTGTGTTTTCAGAAGTTGTTAACTCATGCTTTTGAGCAAAAGCACCGCAATAAGTCAGAGAAAACTTCTCCTCAGTGCTGATGAAAGAATACCTCATCAAAATGATAATAATCTTTTTTAAAGGCCAGTTAGGCTTGGGCATGAATTAGATTTGGTAACATGCAGTTTGACAAGCAAACAGCACAGTTAACCAGCAGAACTGATTGCTGTGTGCTCCCAGCCTTCTCACCTAATTTATCCTTAGGGTGATGCTTGCCCTGGTTAAGAAAACACAACACATTCTGTATCGGCCAAAGGGCACCCCCAGTCAGTGACAGCTCAGCTGCTGGGTGCCATCTGAGCAGGGTTAGCAGGGCAATGCAGCTAAATGAACCAGAGAAAGAGAACAACAGTCTTACTGTTTGTCAATTGAACTGCTATAGACAACACCCTCTGGCTGATACTTTTGCATAGCAGAAGACAGGTCTGCACTAAAATCATCATGCTTAAATTTACCTACATCAGGAATATTTCCTTCAATGATTTCAAAGAAAATTTCTAAAGGGAAGGATTTTATGGAGAGAAACAAAGGTCACTTCCGCTGGCAAAGTCTATTTATGTTACTCATAGAGTCATAAATAGCAAGTAGCCAGAGAAGGTGAAATGCTGAAACAAGCAAATGTAGAGTCATAGAATGGTTTGGGTTGGAAGGAACCTTACAGGACATCCAGCTCCAACCCCCCTGCCATATGCAGTCTATTACAACTTCTTTTTCCACAAAAGAGCTTGGCTGCTGGAATCCATACACATGGGATAAGGCATGGCTACTTGAGGCTAGAAAGCAATGATCCATCCATTTAAAACACTTGGTAGCCACAATGAAGACAGGAGCAAAAACATACAGAGTTCTCACCATCACTGACTGGACTGGCCATCTTCATTTCAATCAGCAAGAAATCTCAGTCTGTAACCAAGAAGTGCAACTTGTATTAGTGGACCTGGTGGTATCTGACAGGAGCCTCCTTAAGCCTGCCCTAAGTCTTTAGCCCCTTCTTTGAAAGCAGAGTGTAGAGATTAGAAGTGTCCTGTTAGTTTTATTCAACTATAAACCAGACAGAATTAGAGGGAAGAAAGAAACATTGGATAAGAGAAGCACGGAATCTTTAAGCAATCTTCATGGATAAAAAAATTCCAAGTGAGAAGAGATTCTCAAATTGCCTGAAAAACAACCCAGGAGCCAGTGGAACCCCAGTGTCACAACAGACCACTAAAAATGCCTCTTATGTCACATCATTACCTGCAACAATCGTCAGTACTATAGAAGTTATGTTATTCCATTGGAAAAGGACATTGCATGGCAGCTCTCACTCACACAGACTGACTGGCATAATAGCAGAGGGGCAGCCACATCATATCACAATCTCCACAACTTCCCAAGAACTCAAGTCAAATGGAAGAATTTATAAAAATATAGCTACAGTACAACATGCAGAAAATCCAGGACATTTTCTTTGAAGTTAAAAGCAAGCATCAGGGCTGTTAGTCAGTTTAACAGAGTGAAGCCAAAACAAGCCATTGCAAAAACCAACTCCTGTATCACCCAGTACAAGAGTAAGGAAACCCTTCCTTTTCTGCTCTAGACAAAAGCACTTTAAAATACAATTTCAAGTCAAAGAGCTCTTTGAAAGTTATCCAGGTGAACAATCGTTCCATACACTGTTCTCAAGAACATGAATATTAATAGGATTCTGATTTCCTTCCACAAAGGAAACAGCCTAATTTTTAAATACTGAAGTGCTTAATGTAACCAAAAGCACAGCATGACCAAAAGCACAATGACCCAAAACCCCAAGCAGCAAGTGTTAAAGCCATCTATTTGAGAAACCTTCTGTAGCTCTAATTAACACTTACAAATAAGGAGATTCTTCTGTGCCCTCAGAATACAGATGAGAGAGCAATAAATAATGTAATCTCAAAAAAGTTATTTCAGTAGACCTTTGACATGAACACAGCTATGTGCTGAACAGTTCTCATCTCAATATAGGAATTTCTTAAAATATGGGCAGTGGCAGAAGACTGGTTTATTAACATTTCTCTTCATATCCTGTCATCCTTTGCCCAACCCTGTCTCATAATCTGTCTGAGGACATTCAATTCACCAGCTGCTACAAAAGTGAGACCACTACTTAACCTCAGAAGAACTGATCAAGGACAGGGATTAAAGGCTGTGATAGCTGATACAGAGATTAGGAGATAACAAAACATGAAGGTTTAAGCAGAATGATAGAAAAGTGAAGAATTGAGAACTACATCAGGTTAATGGGAAGTATTTCTATATACTACAGTGTGGAGGTGAACCAGTTAGTTAATGGTTTGCTACATTGGCAGACAGCTACATTTATGGAATCTATTAGCCATGAGCAGTCTAAAATTGATAATTACCAGTTGTGGCTCTGAAGCTGGTTATGAGGAAGGTGGAATGGACTTCAACAATAGAGATGGAAAAATGCTGCAAAGGTCTGCCTTCTTTCCACTGGCGAATGCAGCTGGGGAGCGGAGTTGCCTCTGTTTTACAGCAGAGTGCAGAGAGATGGCAGCTTCAGGCCATGCAGAAGGCTCATACGGTTGGCTACTGCAGCCCTCCTTTCCCCTGGAGAGTGAAGTTCTAGTAAATAGCCATTATAAGGCCTATGTTAAGTTACTGGATAAAGTCAGTCCAGTAATGGGTCTCAGACACATACCAAATGACCTTTTCAGAGCAATTAGAAGGAATTAGTCCTCCCGTAGTAAATAACAGGATGAAAAGGTGCAATCCACAGAACTTAAACACGCAACTTTGCAAATCACCTTTTTATTGCGTGGGATTTAAATGAATTTTAGAAGAGTTCCTAGTTCACATGGTTGTGAAAAGCAGATGTGAACCAAATTAAACCCATGCAGCATCTTCCCAAGTCTGCAGGCCATGCTAGTATCTCATAGCTTTGCCAACCACAGATGAATGAGGCTTACAGACTTCACTGCCACCAGTCTCATGAGCAATAGATGTGTGTTTTTTTAATGTCAAAAATTTATTCAAAGTGCTGTTACATAGAGGTGGGGAGTGAACTGTAATTATTCACCAGAATAGCACCACAAAAGTCTAAGACTTTTCACCCAGAGAGAAGTTTAAAGATGAAAGAGAAGGTGTCAGCCTGTATAGTTTTAGGAGTTTCCTATGAAGAGACAGCCCTGAAACAGGTTCCAGCAACAGCTGCTACTTAAACGTCCCAGACTTTCTTCCAGTAGCTGCACAAAAAGCGAAGTTGAGACTCTTATCCCATACTATACTTATCCCATACTATTGAACATTTATTTCTGCTCAAGGACAAGTCTGTATTGAGGGCCTAACAGCAGTTGTACATTACAGTGTTCTTCCTCAGGAAGATAAATACAGTCCTCGCAACAGGGAGGAAACATTGATGGTAATTTCCCATTGCTGGCTACAGGATAGATTGGGAGCAGAATAGGAAATGACCCACAACAAAAAGCCAGGCTCTCCCATGTGGCCATTTAAGTGTTCAGTACAAGACAGCTCCTCCTTTAAAAAGGGTGCTGGCAACTTCACTACCCAAAGTCAGCTAGGTTGGGGAAATGGTAAGAAGCAGAGATGTTTGCTTTTCTGTTATGCCACAACAAACAAAAGCCTACATGCTGTTTATCAACACTGATAGTTTTTGTTCCATGCTACAAATCTACCTATCAAGACAGAGTGCAGCATTGCTCATCGAGTGTTACATACATACTGTACTCCTTCCAGTCATTCTCACACTTGAGTATATTCAGTTCCCAAAGGGCCACCAGTACTCACAGGTGCTTTTTAACTAATCAGTAGCTCACCGTGTTCAATAACTTCTGTACTCATTGTTTCTACATCTGCAGCATCATGCATCTCTTCATCCTCTTCATCTTCCTCTTCTTCACCATGTAGTTCTTTTGCAATGAGCTGCCTTGCCAGTTTGATGTTTCTTCCTTCATTGTAGTGCATTTTTCTCTTCATTTCAAACTGTTTCTTTTTCTCTGTGGACAAACAAATGGAAATAGTTGTTCCTTCCCTTAAAAAAATCAGTGTATCATCTTCAAAGAGGAACTCACTGAATAAAAATTATTGTCTTCAAGCAGTGGAGTGTTCTTTTAAAATGAGTGTGACTTACAAAAAGGATAGTAATTGATGTACTGGAATCTCAGAAGCACTTTTATAAGAACCTGTTTGCAACTACAGCAAGTCTGAGCCACGAGAAGCATCTGGTAAAAGTACACAAAACTCCGAAGTTTCACAAGCCTTGTTTCTAAGCAAACTCAAGGACAAACTGAGACATACTGCTGGGATAGAAGACAAACTTTTGCAGATGTGTGGCTTGACCCCTGGCTAGCCACCAAAGGTCTGTTATGAGAGATATATTTACCACATGTAGAAGAAAATACTTTCCACTTTCCTCATGGTCTGAAGCCAACTCTGCTCCATATATTTAACATTAGCATATCCAGCAGTAATGCGTTATAATTAAATTCTGCTTGGTGCCAGCCCCAATGCTTTGTTCTTTTCCTTCCTTAAGTATAGCAATGTTTCACACTCCAAGCTAAGGCCAGGAAATTTAAGAAGCAGCAGTTAGATAATACAGGCCTGAAACCTTAGAGGTATTGATGTTTGACTGTTCCCTCAAAATGTTCTAGTCCAAGTTGACATGAAACAACATCTCTGTTAAAGATGCTATTTGCTGGAATAACTGTAGACTTCCTATTGCATCCATCTACCAGCTGCTTTGAGAAGAACAGAAATATCATCTGTACCTTTGCAAGCAATTAGCAGCATTCTATTTGTAGTGGTACTCATGGAATTAAGTCTACCTGAAATATGTTCAGATTAGGAACTATTCCTTCAACCCCAAACAAGAACTTCTTATTTGAGGTGTCTTAGCAGGAATTCCCACACCTTAAGCTTGTATGCAGGGAGGCAGCCAGCAACAGCAAATTCCTGTTTATATGCAGATCCCAAACCAAACGTTCCTGATTAGAAACAAATAGCATATTTGTTCAAACACTATTTAGCTATATTTTCAAATCACAACATTTTTCTGATAGTACTTCCCCTTCACAAATATTTCATACAGAAAACCTGAAACTACTTGTACGAAGAGTCTAAACAAAAGAAAGAAAACAACTTATGCCTACCCCGTTCTTCAGGTGTTAATTCTTCATCCTCGTCCTCCTCCTCACTGCTTTCTTCTTGCCTTGCTATAATCTTGGGCCCTCTGCCTTCAGCTGCAGCTGCCAGTCTACATAAATCATGCAATACAAAATGCTGAAACAGCAGGTTTTTCACTATTTAAAATATGTGACATTTCAGAACACTCATACAAACAGCTTTGTTCATTATTTTTGCCATATTTATATGTAGTAACAACCTGCAAGAGGTTTTAGTTACCAGTAGCATTATCAAACACTGAAAACCACTTAATCTGACAATAGCAAAAAAGCAGCTTCTAGAGAAATGAGCAACAGCTTTCCATAAAGAAAATCTACCCCAGGAAAGAGCATATTATCTTCACATTTAGTCAGGGGGTTTATTACAATACTTACTTTTTACTCAATACATCTGCTCTTAAGGGCTCATATTCTGAATCACTCACTGCATCCTCATCATCTTCTCCTACCATGCTTGGAGGGCAAACAAAAAGTAGCCTTTTTTAGTGATTTGGTCCAGTTTGTCATTTGGTCAAGAACACAGTCAAAACCTTACAGCACCCAATTAAAAGATTCCTTTAATACTTTAAAAGCTTTCCAAATTAACTTTAAATATTGATATGACAACAATATTCTAGTACTGAAAAAAATTAAAATCAGTAGAAGTCAGACTTATTTATTCCATTCAAAGCCTAGCATGTCTACTAGAACAAACCTTCTAAACTTTGTTCTTTCAGACTGTTCTCCTTATTTAGAAGCTTTCTAGATTTGAGCATGTTGCATACACCCAGCAGGCCTGCACAGTAATACATCACCCACAAAGTAAATTTTGCTCTAGACCCACAATTCTATCTGGCAGCAGACAGGACAACACTTTAGCAAGAGTACCTGTGGTAAGGAGTACTTGGCTCATCAATTTTCATCAAACCATAATCTTTGCCTGGTGGGTGGTACGTAGCTATGATGTTCATTTCATCCCACTTCTGGGACTTTTTACTGAAATAAGAAAAGAAAATTATATTTTCTTATATTCTAAAACAGTTAGTTCTGCTTTACCAGAGAAGGAATTTTTAAAATATCATCTGATATCTTACATACTAAGCACAAAAAATATTGTTATGACACACAGACATGTTCAAAGTATGACTATTAAATACTGCTCTATACATACATAAGTCATCAAAAATTATCAGTGCAACTTAATTTCCCTAACAGGTCACAATAGCTAAACAAACTCAATGATCTATAAACACATTCATGTAACTCAGGGACTCTTGGTCTTGTTCAACGACTATCTTGTGAATGGTTTGATTATACAGTCACCTGTAAAAAGAGAATTCTTCCCCTTTGTACAACCCACAGGAATCAACACAACCCAACACCTTTCAGTTCACCTCTGCTGGAAAGATTATTAGCAAAACTGTTACATAAACATCAGCAACCAACAAATCCCCTCCTGCAGTGAAATAGGCAGCATAGAACAAGCTGGGTATTAATACTGCTTTTGTCATTGCAGATTGGAATCATAAGCCAAGTGATTCACTGCTATAATTAAGCCAGGGGAGTTTCACATTTTATACAGACAGGCACCAGTGATGCTACGTTATCTAGAATTTTCTTAGTCAACCAGAAAATGTACCATTTTATGTATATTTGAAGAAACTAAAGCTCACCCACACTGACTGCTAACTGACAAAATATATAAGCCACAAGAAAAGCAACTGCCTTGTGGCCAGAGAAAGAGCCATCCCTCCATGGATCTAAAAACCACAAAAAAAGTTTAATTAACACAAACCACCATGTTCCACGTTTTCTCTAAAAAGGTTATTGCAAATTTCATATAAGGTAGTCTTTCGCTTAGATTAAGCCAATAAATTTAATTTTAGAATAATACAAAAATGCCACAAATTAATATATTCTTGTTGAAAATTCAGGAAGCAAACATTACAGGACTTTGTAGGGTTTGTGGGGGTTTTTGTTTGGTTTGGGTGGTTGTTGTTTGGGTTTTTAGGGGTGGGAGGGGGCAGTTGGCTGGAAGACTCCCACTTAACTGCTCTGGTTTAAACACAGACCACTCCAATAACAGATCTGAAAGATATATTCAATCTCAATAACACAGGTGCTCTTGAGCAGAATAATATCTGTAAAACAAACTTGATAAAGCAAAATTCCCAGCACAAACAACATTCCACATTTACAGGATCACTGCATAGTACAATGTGGGGGAAAATAACTAAGGAGAAAAACAATAGATGTGAGGGTTGATGCTGAATCCTACATGCCACAGGCTTATACTCCAGAAATTTATACAAATTGAATGATCTTAATCCCCTCAGCACACAGTAACCAGTGCCAAGGTCCCACGTTCGAGGCTTCAGGTCCATTTAATCATTTTGTGCAAACACAAGGGCTGCAGCATAAGCGGCCAACACGTGAATGACATCGTGGCTCTGGCAGGGCGAGCAGTCATGAGCTTTGTGATGACAAAGCAAGAGCTCCGGTCTAGGAATGCCACTCATTCAAAACTGTCTGGTTAGGAGTTGAAAAATCCCCAGTTTACCCAGTTTAACACAGCCTAAAGTTCATCCATGATCAACACAAGATGCTCACTGTGTGGCACAGTGAGGATTTTTACCAGCCAGAGCACTCAGCCAGCGGTATATACAGTACAGAGCCCCTGTAAAGACAGAGCTCAGCTGCCAAGGAAATACAGATGGGAGAGATTCCCAGCACAAGCTTTGTGTTCACTCGCCCAGAGCACATCAAGGTTCACTGCCGAGGCTCACAACTCCACCTAATAATAATACTGGCAATCTTGGAACAATCCCTTTGGCATGCACTGTGCTGGGAATCAGACAGCCCACACTGAGCAAGTCAGTGAGTCATAAATAAAAGACTGAACGAGTTTTTAGTGGCTTAGTTTTTCACACTTATTTTTTTAAACTCAGATTCCAACACTAAAAGCCTTGGCTGTGGAACACCTCCCAAAGCACAACTTAAAGTTCACCTAGGGGAAAAAAAAAAAGTCATTAGTGGCAAAGAGACAAACATGTCATTTCACCCCTGCTTGTAAAAAGCCCTCACAGGGGAATGACTAAGTGCTCTGAAAACCCACACCTCCTCTGCTTGTCTCCCATTTTGCATGCTTAGGCAGGTCTGCACAGCACAGCACTAATGACAGGGCTTAGGACCATCACAGGGAAATGCATCCTGACCCCCTTCAGATACAGAAACAGGAAATCTAATCTTCCTTAGGAAAATGAGATCTGAAATATCTCGTAAGTGCTCATTTGTATTTTCTCACATCTTTAAAAATACACAGTAACTTCATTTCACACCGCAGCAGGTGGTGTGCACAGGCAAGAAGTTTCAGCAGCAGTAACAGCCAAGGAACACCTCTCGCTCACACCTCGCCTGCTCCTGCCAGAGCAAATTCACCTCTTCCAACACAGCTGCTTGTGCACACACACACCTCCATAATTCCTTTGTAAAATATCACATCCACTCGCTCACAGGCTCTTACAGGGGTCTGAAGGCAGTAAATACAATACTCCAATGTGTGTGCCAAGAGCACATCTGCCACTGAACCTCAGTCTCAGCTCTTAGGATGCAGTTCCAGTGGTGTCCCAATTTCTCAAGCTTCCTGCTTGCATCATATTTTCATTAAGGAAGTCTTCCAAACAATATTACCATCACTAACAGCAGCACAAGGTCAGGAAGGATGAAAGTACATGAAAGCTCTACTGAACATTGTGCTTTAAAAGATGACAGCTGACACAACGTGCTCTTCCCTCTACAGATATTTTTAAAGATCTTCAGACATGAATTTCAATATTAGAAATAAGCAGAAGAACCAAGAAAACAGATACCTGAACTTATTAACTAATCTTTAATCTCAAAGGAAAATCACAACTGTACTACTTATCATTCTTCTAAAAACAAAATTTTTGGTTTTGGTTTCCTGAAATCAGAAATAACACTGATACATTGATACACTGCCAACCAAAAATAACGTCTGTACAGAAACCAGCTTTATATGCCCTGTACTGATCTTTCCAGGAAATTTTCTAATGCAGCTTGCCACGTTTAGCCAATATCTTTCAACTTGCAAGGCAATTCCAGAATTAATCTAACTGACTTCATTGGCTCACAGTAAACAGGAAATAGAAGCTGGACTCTAGCCCACTAACTGCTTCCCAAGAAAGTACTGTGTGCAAGAACCAATATAACATACACTCAACAGTCCATATTACAATTTCTATTCATTTTTCAAGATAGTACAAAAGAAACTGCAGAAAATTAAACATGGGCTACCAACAGCCAGTTGTAATTTATGTCTGGTGTGATACTAAACACATCAAGCTACATAATATTAAAGCCAAAGAAAAGGAAAATTTAAAAAAATCATGTTTGTGTAATGTATTACTACTTATGCTCACCTGTTTCAAAAACATCATCTCCTTCATTGAGTTGAAATTTTTCTCTGGAAAACAGGAGCAGCTAGGACGAGCAACATTGCAACCCAAAAGCTCCTCTTTCTTACCTTGCTGACTTTAGACTATATTCATGACTTAACTAGGCAAAGATGAAAGGAGTATTACCATAATAATTTTTAAAAAACCCCACCAGCATGACCATTTTATCATTATTTCTCTCCTTGCAATATTGAATAAGGTGCCAAAAAAAGAAAACTGTCCAAAGTAAACACTGAGTTCAGGTCAAACCTTCTTCATTATCACTCGCTGGAGAATCAGAGCAACAGCAGGCAGCACATGCTGGGCGCACCAGGAGAAGTGTAGGATTCTTACCCATCAAGGACAGGTGCTGGCCAGCCAGAGATCGCTTCTGGCATATCTACACTAACTCGGCATGTTATAAGACAAGATTTTCATGTCATTCAAATCACAAACAACGCGGCTGTGCATATTCTTAAGTGTGAGATTTTTACGGATGTATCCTGCCCAACCCAGAATACATCTTGATGATGTTTCAGCCCAGGAGAGGTCCCCTCTCCAGGGACATGCTTCTGATTACAAGAAATGAGCTGCCTATGAGAAGGCTGAGAATAAATCAAGCGCATTTCCCAAACTGTGAACTATCCTCGTAGCATGGGTAAAACCCTTTGCGAGCCGCCACACTTCGCAGGTGACAGCCACGGCTCGGCAGGAGCGAGCCACGGCTCGGCAGGAGC
>WBMY01006232.1:0-62731 GCA_013397315.1 Donacobius atricapilla | reverse complement strand
ATAGATGGACACAGGGACACGGGGATAGATGGACACAGGGACACGGGAATAGATGGAAACACGGACACGGGGTAGATGGACACAGGGACACGGGAATAGATGGAAACACGGACACGGGGTAGATGGACACACGGACACGGGGTAGATGGACACACGGACACGGGGATAGATGGACACAGGGACACCGGGATAGATGGACACACGGACACCGGGATAGATGGACACAGGGACGCCGCGATAGATGGGCACAGGAACACGAGAGTAGATGGAAACACGGACACGGGGGTAGATGGACACAGGGACACTGGTATTGATGGACACACGGACACGGGCATTGATGGACACGCGGACAGGGACACGGGGATAGATGGATACACAGACATGGACACCGGGATAGATGGGCACCCATGCGCAGTGATAGATGGACACACGGGCAAATGGACACATGGACACGGCAGGGACATGGACATATGGACACGGCAGGGACACGGACACAGATACACGGACATGGGGACACAGTGACTCAGGGGGACACAGGCACAGAGATACACGGCACACAGGGACACGTGGACATGGACACAGAATCGCTGAATTGGTCAGGTTGGAAGGGGTCACACTGCACAGGATTCTGTCCAGATTGTTCTTGAAAATGTCCAGTGATGGCAACTTTGCAGCCTCTCTGGGCAATCTGTTCTATTGCTCCATCACCTGCATAGTAAAGAAGTTCTTCCTCATATTCAGGTGAAATTCCCTGTGCATCTGTTTTTGCCTATTGCCACTCATCCTAGTGGCTGGCACCACTGAGAAGAGCCTGGCTCCATCTTCTTGGCATCTCCCCTTCAGATCCATACATACTTTGATGAGGAGACATGGACAAAGAGGTCTGGCATGTGCACAGGGCTGGTGCCCACACGCAGGACCTGCACACCAGGAGGTGTTTGCTGCCCCGGGGGTGTCTGCACATCCAGGGAGCTCTTGGGACTGTGTGGGGCTTGTGCCTGTTTGGCACTCCCACACGCAGTCAGGGGCTCTGCATGTGCAGGGTGTCCCACGTGTGTGCTGTTCCGCTGGGAACATCTGCTGGCACGTGGCAGGACAGGCAGCAGCTGTGCTGTGGCGTACCCAAGCTCTCTGTGACACCATGCAGAGATGCCCCTGGCACAATGTGTTTGCAGAGCAGCCCAGGTTTGCCACAGTCTCTGTGGCACAACAAAGGAACCAGCATGGTCTCCAGAGGGCTCAGGCATTGCAGGGTTTTGTCTCTGAGTCAAACATTCCCATTCCTTGGCCACACCTGGAGAATCCATTTCCCAGCCCGATCCAGGAGCAGTGCCTGCCCAGCCGAGGGGGCTGCAGGTTCCCACCCCTAGGGCTCAGTGCCTGCACAGCCGCCGTGCCATGGGCTTGCATCACACAGAATGAGGGCTACAGCAGCACCATCCGTGTGAGAAGGAAAATAGGAACCTTTGAAGCAGTGATGAAATGATTACACCCAGAATCTGACACACTTGGGAGCAACCGTGTAGTTGTTTGTATCCTGGCATCATCCTTATGGCCTGAAAAAATCGTGTGGAGTGTTTAATTCCATGTCACAGGAACTGTGGCATTAGGATTTGAAAGTTTAAAGGGATAATGACTTCAACATGGCAGTTTCTGGTCCCTCCCATCCTGGCCTCCTCTGACTGATAAAGATTAGTGACATACTGGCTTCCTGCTCAGCTCCTGTAGCTCTCCCGGGGCAAGAAAGTGCTCTGCAGCACACCCATACCACCAGGGTCCCACCAAAATAAGTATAGACTGTTTCCTGCAGGTTTACAGCATTCTACATCCATGTCATTATTTCTTCATGTCCATCAAAGCAGCAGGAGATGGGAGTCACTGTCAGCCAAAGCTACAACACAAATTTGCTGGCAGGGCTCAGATGATGGGGGGTGCCCATATATCCAGCTCCGGAGAGTTGGAAAGAGCTCCAGGCTCCTGGGACAAATTATTTCCCTTCAGCTGTGGTTGTTATGTTCATTGCAACCCTGCTGTGGCGGTGCTGTGGCCTCAGAGGAGGGGTAGGCCCCACACACTGAGCCCCCCAGCCTGCTGGCACAGGCTGTGCAGCTGGGAAGGTACAAAAGGCCCGAAGCAGGTATTTTAATTTCATTTTTAATGAGTTGGCTGAATGCTATTCAAGCAGAGTTGTCACAGTGCCTGCTGAATGCCTGCCAGGGCAGGTGCGGTGCCAGCAGGCACTCGGCATGTGCAACAGCAGTGGGCAGGATGTCAGGTAGAGCCTTCTGTCTCCTGGCGTTTGGGGAAAAGCCTCTGGAAGAGAGAACAAGGGAGCATCCCCATCTCTTTATGTCCACTTACAAGGACAGTCAGAGCTGGCCCCTTGGGAGGGCAGGGCCAGTCTCATTAGAGGCAAGAGAAGGACCATTGGGGATGGAGTGATGCTGAATCTCTGGACATCTTTAGATTTAAAATACAAGGGCAAGATCTGATTTCTACCAAGGAGGTCTGCTGACTTAGCAGCAACATATGCCTACAGCCCTGCATTGGAAAACTTTCAAGACACTCAGCCTCAGTTCCCAGGCTGCAGGACTGACCCACCATGTCTGGATGTTGCTGCTGCTAAGGCAGTGCCCACAGCATAGCTCAGACACTGTTGATTCATGGCAGGCCCAGAAGCATCAAGACAAAATTTGGAAACATACATGGGGCTGTGTGGTGATCAAATTTTCCCCAGGACTAATATTTGCACATCACAACTCATACCCTTTCCTATCCACGTACTGGAAGACTATAAGCAACAGCAGCGTTTCAGGTCTGCACTTCAGGGTTTCTTTCTTTCACCCATTGGCAGTGACTTAGTCAGTTATGTTGCAAAGTCAGAGCAAGACAAAAAGATGGGGAACAGCAATACGGGAAATGACAGCAAGGAGTAACTCTGGGCTGGCAAACTACTGCTAGCAAAAGGAAACTACTGTTATTAAATTTCTCAGGTACATATAGACACTCTAATGGATAATAAAGCAAGCAACAAAATTTATCTCTGGTCTGGTGCTGTGTCACTGCATGCCAGCAGTTACATTTCAGCAGGGCAGTTGGCTTGATCAGTGGGCATCATTTTCTCGGTGTCGATCTTGTAGGACTGGAGAACACTCTTCAGGTGCTCCACGGTTTCTGGGTGCATGTCAGGAGCTCTTGACAGAATCCAGGCGTAGTCCATGTGGAAGAGCCAGAGGATGTTAGTGCAGGAGTAAACCAGGGAGTAATTTTCATAGTCAGTGGAGATGACCCAGTAAGGGGCAGCAGGCATGACTAGGAGAGAGGAAGGCACTGTGACTGCTGTGTGCAACCAGCTCTGGACAGTTCTGCAGCACCACAGCCTCAGTTCCTGGGACTGTTCCCACTTTGGCTGCTGCATACTTGTGCTCAGTACAGGGAGCTATAATTTATAAAAGCCTACCAGGACTCCTTGTTCTGCCCAGAGGAACTTAAGAAAGACACAAAGCCCTGACTATGAAGGTCTTTCTGGAAAGTTAATGCTATGACCTGAACAGCTCTCCTGGGCTGATGAAAGCCTCACCAGTATAAGGGTGCTGGCTGCTGGGAAGGAATTGTAGTGCTGGGAGCTGCCACTGGTGATAAGAGGAGCACAAACCACCACCCACTGCCATGGGGAACCCTGCCTCAGGGAGCCAGCTGAGCCCAGAGCTGTTCTCTGGGGCTCGCACCTGATGCAGGTGGTTGGGGCTGCACATGCTGCAGGTGAAATGGCTGCCAGTGAGGCCACAGCAGCACAGAATTAAGTCTGGCTGTGCTCATGGAACAGTCACTGTACTTCCCTTGCAACTGCCCCTCCTTCCACCCATTTCTCCAAATAACCCCTCCGTGAAAGAGAGCTATGAAACTGCCAAAAAAAAGGTATGAGGGAGCAGAACAAAAAGTGAACCAAGGGGACACTGCCGCTTACTTTCCAGTGTTGCTGCAGACAGAGGAAAGTGCTGTGCAATGTGGCACAGCACCTCAGCAGGCCCCTGTTGAGTGTTACAGTGACAAGGCAAGGAACAAGCAAACAAAACCATATTATTAATGGTTATTAAAAGCCACTTGTACTTAGAGGCAGCGTGGGCAAGTAGCTGTGCCACAGTGTGCAGAGAAACAAGCTTATTCTTGGCTCTTGCAGCATGGTGGGGCTGCCTCCCCCATGTCCCCGCCTCCCTGTCCCCATCTGTGAAATAACCTGGAGGGACGGCAAGGCTGCTGATCTTTCTTGCTGTCAGATCAGCTGGTGAAGAGTTCTCCACCACTGAGGGGGCTGTTGCTGTAAATGGCATATCAGTGTCACCACACCACTGCCTGCTGGTCACAACGTCTATTTTAGCCCTTTGCTGCTGTGCTGAAGTCACCTGAGGAGCTCCACCCCTTGCTTTGCAGTTTCTGACCCCTGGTGCCATGGCACAATGCTCAGACCACTGCACTGCTGAGGCCACGGGCACTGGGAGCCTTCCCACCGCACACTTACACCAGTTAAAGCGGACTCCCAGCTTGGCCGGCTGCTTTACATCCATGTGCATCATTTCACCTTCAGCTTCATTGATTTTGCCATTGGCACTAAGGGGAGAATGACAAAGGTGAGAAATGAAGTCAGGAAAGTGGGAGACCATTTTTCTTTTCGCTTCCACAAAATCATCCCTCCTGACACAACTACCTGTCAAGAGGTGGCTGAAATAGGTACTAGTAAACCCCAGCATCCCTGAGGATGTTTTCAGCAGCTCTCAGGGCACAGCAGGTCCTGGGCCAGGTGCAGCTGGGTAGACGGTCTCTCAGGTTAAACTGCCCCACCATCCCAGGCTGCCTCTCTCCAAGTATCCCTGCCAGCGGGATGTCCTTTGGTTCCAGGGTGACAATGACAGAAAAGAAGGAGACCAAGACCACTCTGCACTGGGTGGGAGGAGACCAGCATGGGAGGATTGCAGGATCCCATCCATGATCTTGGATGTGCCAGGGAGCAGCTCAGCTCCTGGTAGTTGTGGAAGGCACGTGTTCACTTCTGTTTAATCACCTGTGCTTTTTCCAGGTCACTGCACATTCCTCTGTATGCAAATTACTTGTACCTGTGTGGTGAGCCAGGGTTTCTTTGGCTGCTTGTTCAGAGCACTGCCCTGCTGGCAGCAAGCCCTAAGACTTGAGCTGCCCATCTTATAACAACATTTTTGCACAGATGCCTCAAGACCTGGATGCTGCCTATCAGGCAGGAAAGTTTCATGCTTCCCTGTAAAACAGGAACAGCCAAGGAGTCAGAAGAGAATGCTGCCAGCAGGAGAGGTCAAGGGGCTGATGCTGGAGCCATGCACAGAGCACACCTGACCAAAAATATCCCTAATATTTCAGGGTCCTGAGCTGCTGCAGTAGTGGCAGCAATGATTGAATTAATCTCACACAGATAAATGCAGGCTGAAATGAATGTCCAGCTGTTTGCCAGGCACAGCCTGAGCAATGGAGCTGCTGAGACAGTGCTGGGCACTCAGTGAACAGCAGGGCTGCTGCTCTGCTCCGGACACAAGGGATGTGATCCTATGCTGTTGTTATTGTGAGCCAGAACAAAGTCCCCATGCCCTGCCAGGAGCACAGGGGACAGCGCTGCGTTCGCTGCTCGCTCCCTCTCAGCCATTCAGCCTCTCACAGCAGCAGCCCACAACAGCACAGGCTGGTGGTAGAAACAGATGAACTAACACCTGCATCTTTCAGTGTAAAAATCCAGGAGGAATCAAGGTAATTGCAAACTATCCTAATTCCCTAATAAAGGGAAAAGCATTCACTTCACCACTGATTTAAACCGACAGTGATTTCAGATCCCCTTGCATAGCAGTTACTATGTGCAAGGTAAATCTCCAGAAATAGGCTGACAAATATTTAAGTAAAAATTACTCATGTGCTTCACCTTCCCTGCACCTTTCCCTTGTGTCTCCTTTCTCTGGAGCAGAGAGGAGCACAGGGCTCAGGCACTTCTGAGGAGCACAAGGTGGTAGCTGGCATCCCATAACCCGCCCCATGACCCCCCCCCAGGACAGGACCCAGGGCATCCAGCTTCTCAGCCATCTCTGGGGCTGCTAAGCCAGTCAGGGGGGAGATCCAGGCTATTTTATGCTGAAATCACCATGTACATTTGATCTATTTTCTTATCACTCACCTTGGACAATGAGACAGAGACCTGGTGATCCCCAGGTCACTAGCACGAATCAAAGACCTATATCTCTCAGAAGAACTACTGCAACAACAGGGTGCCTCCCCCCGCACCCTCAGCCCCAGGCACAGGCAATTTAGAGATAAATGAACACCCAGGACCGCAAGAGAGGTGACAGGAGTGCCACTGCCACAGTGAGGACATGGCCCAAACACAAACACTTACAGCATCTCCTTGTTGATCACCTTGAACTTCCCGTTCTCCTTCAATGAGTAATTTGCCTGGATGCAGCTTCCTTTCTCAAAAGTTGAGGGCAGCTTCTCTATCTCGTACCATTTCCCTAAATACTGACAGAAGAAAGTTTAGAGATGCTTTTAACATGAGTGAGCTGAGGCAGAGCAGCCTGGCTCCTTTGTCAGCACAGTTTTTGCCTCTGGGTGGTTGGGGCTGGGGGCTGAGCAGAGCTGCAGACCCACACTGGCAGCGATGGCACAAGGTGTGACCAGACCTGCCACCACCCTCTGCACCCAGGCAGTTTTCTGACAGTCCCATGCCCCCTTAGTTTAACTTGCTGCACCCTATGAGATTTTTAGAAGACTTTTCCCACCTTGTTGATATCGAATTCTTCTTGAACTGATGGATCTGGGCATGGTCCCATATGAAACATCTGGCCTTTCCCAATGCTGAAGAGGCTGAGCAGGACTGAGAACCGCAGTGCTGTGCCCAGCATGGCTGCACTGGGATGCAGGCAGGAAATGGACCTGGGCAGAAGGAAAATAATAGCTGGAGCCTCCCTGGAGGAGAGCCTTGTGTGAAATGTGGCACAAGGGATAGGACATGCAGCAGGGCACCTCAGGGGCACAGCAAGGAGGAAAGAATCATTAGAAGAGTGCCAAATAAGTCCCAAGCCCAAAACAGCCTTAAGCCCTGCCTGTGCTCAGGCTGTGCCCAGCAGCTCCACAAAAAGCCAGGCAATGCCTGGTGAGAGCACTTGTACTTGTCACCCACATCTGACACCTAGCAAGATGCAGGGGTGATAAATGTTCAAAGATCCACAGGAGCATCCTTGTTTGTCCAAAGCTGAGGCAAGGGAAAGGCAGAAGGTTTGCTTTAAAATGGTGGAGCACGAGGAACATATTCCAGAGCCAGTGGAGAGCTGGGGTCCTGGGACATGGACACAAGCACTGTACACTGCAACGTACACCTGCATGGCAGGAGGGACATCCCCAGGTATGCCAGGGCTGCCTGGCACTGCAACAGGGTGGGAGAGACAGTGCAACTGCCTCTGGAGGGGTCTTTGTGTGCCAGGATATACACAGCACTCCAAGGTGGGGAAGTTGGTAGATATTCAAATCAGCACCAAATACAACATGAACTGACCCCCAAAAACATGGGGTGAGGAGGGAAAGGACAGGTTTTACTGCAGAGCAGAAGCAGGAGCTGTGCTGTTCACACCCAAACAATTCCTGGAGCCAGGATGCTGCCCACATGCTTTGGGTTCTGCGTGGGGCAGGTTGGCATGTACAGACCCTGGAGTACTGGGCTGCTCTGCCTCCCTGGCTGGAAACTCCTCCACAGGAGCAGCGATAACATTTTCCCCAAGTCTAGAAGGAAAGCCCAGCCTGTCTCCAGCTGCAGGCACAGGCCCTGCTGGAGACACAGACAGTTCCCAGTTTGAATTTCCCAATTCAGACATACCTTGGTGGACGAGGCGCAGTGATGCTCCGCGGAGGACCAGGGCAGAAAGGAACAGCACTGTGGTGAGCTCTCTGCTTCCCTTTATAAGTGTGCCAGGATCATCATTATTCAGCTCTGGCACAAGCCACTCCCTGGTCCTCGACGTGTTTAGGTTTTTTGGCAAACCAGTCAGCTGCCTTAGATCTGCAGCTGGTACGAAGCTGGAGATGGGCTGCAACTTGGCTGCTCACCCAAGCAAACAAAGGCACCCCACGTGTCTGGATATTGTCCTGCAGCTGCAGAGCTCTCTGCCTTGCAGCCGCTCACTAAAGCCCCAGGCCTGGGTGCAAATGGCAGGGGAAGGAGTGAAATGCCACAGCCTTTGAGAGGGGCTGAGGACAGCAGCAGCTCCCATCCTGCATGCTCTGGTCCAGCAGCAGCCATGGCCATGCTCCTAGGGGTGGACATGCAGCCTCTGCCTCCTACTTGAGCCCCGGAGATCCTCCAGGCCACTGCGATTGCCTTGTCTCCATCACAGCCACTTGCTGCGACTACATGAGAGCATGAAGCAGTGGGACGCACCACAGGTTTGTCTGAGGAGCTGTAAAACCTTTCAGCAGTTTTCTTCTAGACTTTTAAATCCAGTTACAAGGAAAGATGCCGGTGCAATCAATTCCATGCTGACCCAGCACTTTTTCCAACAGGTACCCAGCAAATGCCTTTGACAGCAGAGCAGCCATCTGTGAAGGCAGCCGGTCCCAAGAGTTATGCAAGAGGAGTTGAGTAATTGACAGGAAGCCCTCTGTATTTAATTACATTTTAATCTAATCTCTCTTGAGACTTTCTCTCTAGATGTGTTTTTACATGCTGCCCTGCATGCCTTACTCACACATGCACGCACACACACATGAGCTCCTGACTGCCCAAATGCCACCCTAGGAGCTGCAGATGGCTCAGTCCTGTCCCTTTCTGGGGCCGTGCAGCCGAGGTGTGCCCTGAAACCCAGCACAGCCAAGGTGCGTCCTAGAACCTCAATGACCACCAGAGCTGTGCCTGGCTCACCCAACGCAGAGCCAGCAGCACCAGCTGGGGATGGATGGCCATGGGGAGCACACGGTCCATGGTCTGCCACAGAGCTTGGCACAGGGCAGAGGAGCACGCAGGGCTCTCCCAGCCTCCATACAGCTCGTTAGTGTTTGGCAGTCACCCATGACCCCGATGGGGTTGCTCTGGCTGCCTCTGTCAAAGTCAGAGATATCCTGCAGACTTTCTGCAACCTCACCTGCACCTCTTGCAATACAAAAAGGTTAGAAGTCAGGAAATCCCTGGAGAGACCCTGACCTGAATGGTAGAAGTGCTCCCATGCACTGGTGGGATTCCCCACGCACTGCACACCAGCAAGTAGTTTTCTTCCTGAGCTCAGCTGCCCATATCCTGTGGATGGAGGAGAAATCAGAGGAGAAAGTCGTGCAAAAGGGCCAGCTTGGCCACAGTGGAACATTTGCATGTGGAGGTGTGTCTGTGTGCTTATCCACATCTGCACATGGAGCATTCTCCTATGGGATGGAGCAAGGACTCCTTGGCTGTGGTGGCAGCAATGTGCCTGTGGGTGGAATGGTTCTGAGGAAGCCTTTTACACTGCTGCAGCAGGAGTGGCTCCTGCATGCCCTGGCCTATAGGTGCTGCCCAGTACCCAAGGGCTGCCCTGCCGTGCCAGCCCTGCCAGGGACATATTGTTGTGGCTGGGCCCTGCCATTTTGGCTCCTGGCACGCTCCAGCCAGAGTCACACCAGAGCATTGAGGTATTCACCCAGCCATGCTCCATGGAGCTCCTGCTGCAGGAATGTGCAGGAGTGGGCCATGGCCAGGATGCTGAGAAGTCAGGAGCCAGCAGGAGATGACACTCCTTGAGCCCCACGGTCAGTGCAGATGACAGATGGGGTGGGCTTGGCTACAGCCACTACCCCCCTTGCAGCCAGTACCAACAACACTGGAAGAAAACCTGTCTGCAGGAAATCCCACGTCCAGCCAAAGACAGCACCCTCAGAAGTGCAGAAGCTGCAGCAGAGCCCTATTTCTCCACTAGCCACTGCCAGCCAAGGAGCACCTCATGGGTGCCAAGGCGCTGCACAGCTTGAAGCACAGATGATGGGAGCTGACAGCCGAGCTCACTGCCACTGCTGGGATGTCTCCACACAAGCACTGGCTGCGCCTTCACCAGGGGCACATTTCTTTTCTGGGCTCTGCCTGACAACAGAAGGAAGCACCAGGGTATCTGCTGCTCATCTCTTGGAGTGGAGCAGGTTTGGGATGTTGCAGCTGAGTCCCTGCTTGGGGCCAGCTGGCCAGGACATGTTCAGAGGCCACCCCAGGACCCTCCTGTCATTCCACCTCCAGCACCACCAGTGCCACTTTCCTGCAGAAACCAGAGCCTGCTCCATGGCCCACCTGTCATTAGCCCACAGCAGGAGTCTGCTCTGAGCCACCCCAGAGCAAGGGTTGGGGAAAAGTATAACCTTATAATTGCACCTAATTGTGGGGTGGGAGCAGTCATCTCCACCTGGTAAGCAGTTTGTACCCTGGAGCAGAGGAGGGGCGCACATCAAAGGGCAGGAAGCTGAAGCAGGGGAGGGAGGACAGGAAGGAGGTAAGCTGTGGAGAAACCAGGGCAAAAGGAGGGGTGGTGGGGGTGGTGGTGCACCAGACACGCTCCGGAATGCTTCGTGCAAGAATGAAACCTCCCCCACATTTCTGGGTAATGAGGCACCTGCAGGGCAGGCTGCAGGGCCTGTGCACATGGACAGCGAGGTACCGCAGGGGCTGCAGGAGGGTAAGGCAGCGCTGTCTGCAGGGCAGGGGGGCTGTTGGGGCGGGGGAGGCAGGAGTGGGTGCACAGCATACAGGGGGTGAGCTGGCATGAGCCCCACTGCACGTCCGGGGGGATGGGAGGGCGGCGCGTACAGACAGACTACATTGTCTGGCCTATTCTCACGCTATCAGTTGTCCATTTCAGAGACAAAGCTCATCTGGCTCCAGCGAGAGGATGCAACTGCACTGAGTGCTGCCAGCAAAGCCCTCCTTGTTAGAAGAAGCTGGAAGTGCAGATAAAGTTCAGCCAGCAGAGGGCTAGGACAGGGCAGTGCCACTCCACCTGTGACATTCTACCTCTAGCCGACCTGGCTTGGTGCAGGAGTGAGATTGTCCTGTTGCACCCCCCAGATGACAGCTCTAGGCACCTGTAAAACAGAGCAGTTTCAGCCAGCCAGCCCTGGTGGGGAACTGGCACCGCCGGGAAGGGCTGTTGTACCACACTGGGTCTCCAGCTGGGATTTCAGCAGCTGCAAAGAGGCCCCCAGCAGCTTGAGAACCAGGATAACCTGGGAATGCTGAGAGTCCCACCATGGGACAACACTGTTTGCATCGACAGCTCTTCCTGACTCAGGTGGTGCCTTCCATTTGGTTTTTCTTCCTCCTCTCCAGGAAACGGGGCTTTGTGTTGGCCATCAAGTTGCAACATGTATGTAGAAACAAAAATCAACAAGTAGGAGACAAGACAGAGAAAAGAAAAGCAGGTGGGAATTTTCCTCTGTAGGAGTGGCAAAAAGTGCTTTGAAATCTGTTTATGCAAAATGGCGTAAAATTTTTAATTACACTTACGACAGCAAAGGAAATAAACAGACTCTGGACGCATGAACTGGCCTCTGGGATATGGGAACTTGGTCCCATTCAAGTGCACAAAAGATGTTATGATTCATTTATATACAATTAGTGAGTAGCTCTCTACCTTGGAAGTTATCCAGTTATGTATTCAAAACACAAGAAACCAAAGAGAGAGAATTTAGGAAGTTAGAAAGCTAAAAAGGGTATTACTATTTAAGGGACAACCCCTGTCATGCAGGACCAGCAGTGTTTCTGGCTGTGCTGAGGAAGGCTCCTCAACCTAACTGGCATTGCTGCCAAGATCCAAATCCCTGCAGAGAGAGAAGCCAGAGGGATATTTACCCTTCAGAAAGCAGAAAAAACAAAAGAGAGAGAAGGAAAACAAGGTCTTTGTATACAGAAATACATTGCAGATCTGGACCAGTGACAAAGCTTTGGCCTGGCGCCATCACCCCTGTGGATGTGCTCACCATAAAAAACAGAGTTTAAGTATGACCCTGGAGTTTTGCTACATTCCAGTGCTGCACATGAAGGGCTATCTTATGCTGATAAATAAGGTTAAAAAAAAATTGTTGCTGCATTTGCTGCTGGGTGCTCACAGCAGACCCTGGGTGCAAACAATGCAGGCATTTGGCCAAGTTCATCCTCACAGAGAGGAGCAAGGAGTGCACAGCCTAAGGGGGCAGAGTAAGACTTCTCCAATTGATGTTGGAGCAGAAACCATGGGCATTTACCAGACTCCTGAGGGCTCTGTCTGGGAATGCCCACTCAGATTTGAGCATTGTGGGCACTGCAGGGCCCTGGCTGTGTCCCTCAGCTCAGCACAGGGTGCTGCTCGCATCCTCTGTGCCCCACTGAGCCCAGCACTAAGAGCACCCCAGCTGCCATGCTCTGCATCCCCTTCTCAGAGGACAGCTCCCACATTCCCCAGTGGATATATTATGCTTTTTTCTCAACCAGCAACATTTAGCCTATTGAAACATACTGCAAATGATCTAAAAATGTCATTAAACATGTTTAGAGAGCTTTTTCTGCAAAGGGATTTTCTGTTCTCATGGAGGAAGCACAGTGATCTGTTCACAGCATCACCAGCTCTGTCCAAGAGATGCCCAAGTAAGGCTATTTAAAGCCCACAACCCTATTTTCTGCAGCTAAGCCATATTTCAGCCCTTGGCTCAGGCATGCATTAATGCAGTTACACAATTATATTTTCTATGACCTACATACAATCTACATCTTACTCACAACACAGATTTATAGTGAGTGGGTAATCGCAGCTCTGCTCACAGAAAGAGAGAACAGCCTCTATTATATTGAGAAGTGCAATTAAGAAATCTCCTGCAGAATATGCTGTCCTGCCAGCTGAGCAGGAAGCCCTTTGGCAGGGACATGGGCTTTCCTGCTGCCAGAGCACTTTGGAGCCTGCTTCAAGTCAGCAACCTGCATCAGCTACCAAGAGCCCAATGAATCATGCAGGGAGTTAGAGGTGGTCTCAGACCCTCAGATATCCCTCACTCACAGGCCTCAAGGCTGTTTTATATATGTTTCATATATGCACCAGGAAGACCCAAGAACTTCTCAACCAGCCAGCAGTAGGACAGTGTTTCCATCCCATATCTCTGCGTTCCCCAATCTCACACCACAGGTCAGAGGAGAATTTTAAGAATACCCTTTCTGAAAGAGCAAGTTTCATCCCTCCACACAGGCTGAGAGGACAAAGACACTGGCATATGTGTTTGGCTTTGCCTGTGAATAGCTGCATTGAGGCCACTGAGCCCAAGCACACACAGCTTGCATTGAAACACAGGCCTAAGTGTTTGCTAGACAGGAATTTACATTGTACAGAAAATAAATAACATAAATTCAGTGGTCAGTGCTCTGACTTTGGTGCAATACATGGTTACAGTATGAAATGGCACAGAGATACCATTCATGGTGAGTTTCATTCAAACCAGTTGGGAGACTCTAGGAATGATTAGTTTAGGCAGTATTAAAAATGCCACTATCTGTGCTGCACCCCAGGAATACTGGTCAGGTGTGTATTTCAGTGTAAAGAGACCTAGCGTAAGGATATGCATGCATTATCCACGTGTCATATTTTGCATTCCCTGACATAATTATTCTTGAGAAATTGTTACCCGTGGACTAGAACAAAAACTTCTTACACCAGAACAGATGTACAGGAGTGTAGGAACTTCCTTGGGATGCAATAGATCAACCTGGGACTGCTTTTGATTCTGTAAGTGGCCATGCACAGACAGAGCTGGAAGCCAGCTCCTGACTCGTGCCTGCAGGAGGGAAAGCTGCCTGAAGCAGGAGCTAGGCTGGCTGGGCCAAGTGCCATCCCTGCCCACAGGGAGATGGGGGCTTCCTGCTCCTGTTAGTGCCTGTTTGTGCTGCAGGAAGGGAGCAGCCACTCCATACAGGTCTCCCCAAAGCCTGAGGGAACCAGGCAGCTCATGTGTGGTTCAGGGCTGTAAAAGTGGCAGTGATGCAAAAAGAAGATCCAGATGTGCTCTTGGGCTACAGAATCTTGGGGACTTGCTTGTTGGTAAAGGTGTACGGCAAAAGAACATGTGCAGGGCGGGGATGAGGTTGGGACTTAGTATGTGGGCCAAGAGTATATGGGAAAGATGGGGACATGTGTTTCTTGTGTGTGCACGAGGTGTGACAGCAGCTCCCAGTAAATGCACTGGCTCCATCCCCACACCAGTGCTGGCCCTGAGAAAACTCAGTGCTGGAGTCCCTTGTTGGGATGGACAGACCACTGCACCCACTGGATGGCTGTGTCCTGAACCTCTTCAAAGCCACCTCGTGCCAACAGCCACGCCACCACACCATTTCACCCCCTTTAAAGATGGCCACTGCTACCTCAAAGCCTTTTCTGAGTCCCCAGGCAGATCTTCTGCTGGCACTTCCTCATTATCAAAGTGCACCTCTGCTGTACTGGAGTACCTGACCCTCATTTCTTCTTTGGGGGGCTGCCAGACTAAGTACCTGCACAAGCCTTCTACAGGGAGGGAAGCTGTACAGCCATACTTCAGACAGCCCCTGGATGTCTCCAGCGGGACACAGGGACTGACACATCCCTCCCTGCAGTAAGTGATGGAGCCATGGGGCCTTACCAGGGTGCATTCCCTCTCCCAACAGCTCCCTCCTCAGTCATGCTTCCTGGAGCTATGGTTGCCTCTCATTAGACCTGGAAAGGGAAGGTGCTTGGCTGTGCTCTGAATGCTTCAACACCTCTGAGCAGGCAGAAACCAGGAAGAAGACACAAGGACAGCCTGCTGACTGATCGCCCTAGTAACCCTGGTTAAACTCTCACTAGGAAAATGAGTTCTACAGCACTTGACGCCACAAGGTCAGAGGAACCACCCACACCCTTGGGAGCACAATTGCTCTGGCAGGGAGGCCCTGGAGCTGTGCAATAACAGACCATGCAGAGTTTTTCCCCAAACTGCAGTTCGAGGTCCCTGGGCAAGGTGCCTGTGGGTGATGGTTAACCTTGGTGCCTGTTTAAGAGCAGCATAATGGTGTTAATGCCTGCCCTCAACCCTGGCACCTTCCTCCCTGCAGCTCTAACAATTCAGAGGACTTTAAAAGCCACTTGTCGGAGCTTTCACGCAGAAGACTGGAGTCACCACATTTATTATTCTGTCACAAAAAGTAATTCAGCCTATGGGAAGGGGGATAATACCCATTGTGGCATCAGTTACAACAAAATGAGTCAAACAACGTGCATTACATTGCAGTGGTTTTCTGCTTTCCAGCATGGGCAGGGTGGTGGCAGAGGCAGCTGGGATAGTAAGGGAGCTTGGTGCAGGTAGAGTGATTTATTTAGAGCATTTAACAAACCTGTAGTGGTGCAAGGGCCAGAAGTGCTTCATCTCAGTTCGAGGCAGATGTCTTTCCACTAAACCATTAAAACAGACCAGCTCTTACCTGGTTCCTCTGCTGAGCACTCTTTCTACAACCAAAGCAAGAATTCTTTCATTTTTCCTGTTTTAACTTTTATTAATGTCTTGGCAAACACAGTGAAGGAAGATCTCAGGTGACCAGATCTGTTCTGTCTGCGTATTGGAGCTGGAAACAACTGGGAAACACCACTGCCCTTTTCAACATCATCTGCTAGGTCCTGCACAAGAAAGAGCTTTTATACCACAGGCCATGCTCAGGAGGATGGAAAACCTTGTGCAATGTTGGCTGGGAACAGGCAGACACAGGGGAAGGCAAGAGCCAGGAACTGGTAGGCAGACCAAATATCTCCATGTGCTCTTCAAAGCAAACCCATAAAACTCGTGGTATTGGGACCAGTGCCATGATGAGATGGTAATGAAAGTGCAAAGCTGGCAATGGTATGGCAGTACCATCAAGTCTTAGAAACCATCACTCTTAAAAATACAGTTGTTCCAAAAAGCCAGAAAACTTCAGATTATTTCTCCATATTGATTCCTTCAGGCTTGAGGCTGTCTGATAGAGGTTCCTTCATTAAGGATGACCTGATAATGATGTGCTTCATCAGAAGATACCAGAAAAATGTCTCCCTGGCCATACATATGGGGGTAAAACACAATCAGCTTCTCTGTTAAGGGCAGAGGAAAGCAATACTACACACCCACACCAAGGGGCTGGGCAGGGACTCCCTACTGTCACTGCTCTGTTGGCAAAAAGTGCTGTGAGACAAAGCACCCTTAGGGAACCAAATGAAGCTGCCCTGCAGGCAGTGAAATGCGGCATGTTCACTGCGCCACGCTGTGATAAGTGCACTGAACACTGGCTCAGCCAAGCGCTGTGCCCAGAGCTGCCTTCGGCACCAGCAGGATGATGCTGCCAGCCATCCTGCCAAGGGCTCTGGACAGCTCTTCCCTTCAAGACACCGCAGAAGGCACTGGATGCTGCATGAGACCTGCACACACAGCTACCTTGTGCCTTCTGATAAGCTGCTCTCAGGGCTGGGGTAATATTTATCAGTATTTTGAGGTGAAAACACAGGTCTGCTCTTGCCTCTAAGGGCACCAGGGGAGAGGATGATAGGGCTGTATCAGAAACATCCCTGTGGCCCTTCCAGCACTGCTGAGAATGAATGAACTGTATCTGGCTCCAGGCCAGGCCCTGGAGGTGGAGCTGGCTCTCTTACAAATTCTCTATTTGTAGGATCTCTCCAATCCCCAGGGCTCAGGCTCCTGGCTGAGAAGCCTGCTGGTATTGGTTTGGGTTTGTTTCTAAGACATTTTTCAGCATTGTGGTTACACAAGAAGCTGAAAACTCGTGTTTCAAAACTCCAGCCAGAAGCTCAGGTGCTGTTGTTGCTATTTACAGAGCACCAACATGTTTAGGAGGGTCTTTAAGCTAGGAAGATCAACCCATCCTGATTTTCTGAGGTCTTCAAGTTTCCAAAAGGCTGAGCAAGTCTCTCGTGTGCAGATGCGCTGGGTGGCACTGTTGCGGAGCTGGGTGCTGTCGAGCAGAGCTCCCTGCAGAAACCCCGAGCCTGCAAAGGTCCCACACCCAGGCACTGCCCTGGCCACTGGCAGATGGCTGAGCCAGCACCTCCCTGTGCAAGACAGGACCTCAGCAGCCTTTCTCACCTCTTCTGGCTGTTGTGAAGAGCTTTAGCACAGCTTCCTAATCTCCACTCGACATGTTTACGTTTGTCCAACTGATAGTGCTGATGTTTTTCTTTGATTTTTTTTCTCTCAAGGAAGCAGAGAAGCCCAGGGGGAAACCTTCTGCCTGGGAGACACAGTGATTCCACAAGGAGACTTTCTGGAGCATGGGAGAGACCACCAGAAGCAGAAGTAAGGCCCTGACCTCAGGCAGAGGAGAGCTGTGCTGAATAATCTCTCATCCTGGTTTCAGGGCATGGCTGTGTGTGAAAGCACTGCCATCACTGGCCTCCTTTTCCCAAGAACATTTCTGGCAGTGGGCAGTTTCTCAGCTACAAGTTCAAAGTCAGATGTGCAAGAAGTGCTTCTCAAATTCTAAACTTTCCCCTAATTATCAACTCCATCCCAAGTGTTAAAGCAACAGGTTACCTAGCAGACAATGCCAATGCACCACAAGTCAGGCATAGGCATCATCTGTCCAGAAACAGGAGTATCCATAATTTGGGGCCCATTAGGCAAAGGAGAGCACTCACTTTGCTAACACTCTGGCATCTCTTGTGCTGTGGTTTTTCACTAGTGCTCTGTGAGCAGACAGCATCCACAGGGCTACTGCTTGGGAGGAATGTGGCACACAGAGATATCGTGATGGTTAACATTATCTAGGAGCAATCACATCCCACTGCCCACATATTTTTCCCAATGCTGGGTCTTGCCCATCAGCATGTCAAGAGTAGTTCCCAGGAGCACTGCACAAGCTGGCACCTGGTACAGGAGCCTCCTGGCCAGCTCCATGGCTGCTTGAGATCTTCAGCCACATCAGAACAGCAAACCTAGGACATCAGCCACCCTTGACAGTTGTGAAGACTTGTGAAGCCCAGAAGAAGAAATTTAGATTCCATCCTCTGTGTAGCTCCTTGAAGAGGTAAACAAAGGACTGTCAGTGAAGGATCTTCAGTGTGCAGGAAATTCCTGCATCTTGCCTCTGCCTCAAATGAACCATTTTGTCTGCAGCTCTTGCTGTTTAGAAGAGACATTTGATTTCTCTTGTCTTTTAGAGATCATTTTTATTCCATTCATCCACAATAAACTCTTTGTCATTACTGCTAGTGAAGGTTTCATATTGGAGGTAAACCAGGAACCACAGGTGCCTTGAGGTCTGCAACACACACTGAGACTTGACACTGGTTTAGGACTTCGGTTTTGGTGAAGACACAAAGGATCTGGAGTGATCTGGAGTATCTAAACTTTCCGTGATTGCTTGGGAAACCCCAGGAGGCTCCTTGCTGTGTTAAGATGAACCAGAGCAAACATGGCATGCAGAGGACTGACCACCTCTTTGTTCCTAGTGCCATCACAGAGAACGTGTCAACCTCAAGGGAAAACCAGGATCACTTCACGAAGGCTAAAAGGTGAACTAAGGAGCCGGATCATCACTGCCTTCCAATGCATTGTGAGAAACATGCAGAAAAAGGTAGGACAGGGCCACAGCCTCAGCAGCCTGTGCTTGATAAAAAAA
This sequence comes from Donacobius atricapilla, assembly GCA_013397315.1. NCBI lineage: Eukaryota > Metazoa > Chordata > Aves > Passeriformes > Mimidae > Donacobius > Donacobius atricapilla. The sequence continues at coordinate 44,091 of WBMY01006232.1, read as the reverse complement.
CGCCATGGCAAGCTTGGGCAGCATAGTTCCTTGTAGGATACCACAGCAGTGTGGATTTCACTGAACTTCTGTCTCTTTTGTCCTCTGGCTTTGAAGGTCACTGTCAACTGGAATTGAATGTTCTTCCCCCTGTTATTCACCAGCAGAATAAAAATTTGCCCTCAATGCCATATTAGGGCAACTCTATGGTGTGAAATGTACTCTTCTCTCATCCCCAGACACCCAGAGCTCCCCTCCCAGGCAGAAACCAGATCAGGCACTAACAGCCCTCCTGAGCACTTCTCAGGGGGCAGAGGAGGGGACCTGGGCTCACATGCTGTGAAATCCTAACCCTGGCTCAACCACGAGGTCCTTGCATGGCCTCGGACACCTCTTGGCTTGCCAGCCTCTGTTCTGTCTGTGAGAAGAGCTAATCCTTATTACCAGGCAGCTGTAGCCCTTGGATTAGTTACACAGAGAGTGCTGAGGCAATGAATAATGCACAGCACTGCTCTAAACGATCTCCTTCGAGGGAAACCACACAAAATACAAACACTGATGGTGCCTATGTTTACAGAGAGGCCTCTCTAACTACCTTCTGCCGAGGAAATGGGCCATGCTTGCGCATTCTGCTCCAGGCAGCTCCCACTGAGCTGCCACAGTCCCACTATCTGCTGAAACATCGTTAATTGTTATTATTAAACTACCCCCTTAATTACTGAACCTAATTAAATCCCAACCTCAGATTCAAAAGAGATGGGAAAACAAATGTAGAAATGAGCACTGGAGTCAGAGACATATGCTTTAAAAATCTCACAGTTTATTTTTCTCTCTGTGCAAATCAGAGCTACTTAACATTAATCACATTTCACAGTGCAAGGGGCAGAAGTGATTACTGTTTAAGCTGCAGTTCAGTGGGATCCTTCTGGGTCCTGAATCCCAGGAAATCTCCATCTGCAGATCATCTGGAACAGATACAAACTGCACAACAGTATTTCTAGCAGTTGTTACTTGTAAGATAAGCTGCCTTGACAGCATCTCCAAGGGAAACCTGCTCTCCTCCTGAAGGCATCACAGCATTCATGGCTGCATGCAGGCTCCAAGAATTTGCAGTCAGTGGCATACAAAAGTTTTAAGGCACAGTTTCCAAGTCAGAGCTAGCACAGACAGATGAAGAAACAGCAATCAATGAGCTCTTTTCACAGCCACCTAATCTCACATAAGGCAAAACAGTGGAAGGAAAAGCTGGTCCCTAGAGTAAGAGGCTCAGGTCCCAGCCTGGCCAGCAGTGCCTGCAGCACACTGGCTGCTCCACCAGTGGTCACCACTGGAACACAGCAAATGGGGCATGAAGCCAGGCAGCACCAGCACCTGGAAAACGTTAGCAAAATCCTGCATATGGCCAACAGAAGAGACCTTTTGGGATACTGGGCAAGAGTAGCTCATATCAGTTATCAAGAGGTTCTCAGAGAAGATGATTATGTGACATGGAGATTTCATTGTGCAATATTTAAAAAAATGTGTCCCTTAAAGCATCCTTCCAGGGCTCATAGTCAGGCCACACTAGCTGCACAGTGCCTCATCACTGTCCAAATGCAGAGGATAAATGAAAAAAACTGTTTTGGAAAAGCCAACAGCAGCTCCCTCACCAGCCAGAGGGAAGCAGGGGGATGGCTGGACAATGTCTGTGTCACAGCTGGGTAGTTCGGACACCTAAGGCAGTAGTCAGAAAAGCCAAATTTGTTTGCTAGATCAGCTTAAACCCTGTCCCACAAAGCTCAGCAGCAGCAGGTGGAGAGGGGCTGCTGAGAGATGGCTGAGACCTCATTATTAGAAGGGCTTTTCACTGCCTGTCCTGTGCCCAGTTGTTGGCTCAGGCACCTCCTGGCTACAGTGCTGGGAGGGAAGAACCCTTCTTCAACTAGGTAATGAGGCTGTTTAGAGGCACGTTGCTGTTTCCCTGGAAAGAGCAGACAGTCACAGCACAGCAGAGCTTCTTGGCAGTATCAGAAAAACAATGGAAGGCTGTGACTGACCCATTTTAAACTGAATGGAAAACTCTGCTTTTGTTTCCCATTTTAGTTTCTCCCTCCATCTCACAGCAACAGCTTTCCTTTGCTATTAGCAGTTTGTCCTTGTAAGGAAAAGCAAGGCCCATTAATAAGCCAAATTTATCACTGGGGGAGCTCTGCTGACCTAATTACACTAGCCACATATTTGACATGTTATATTTTCCTTCCTCTGTTTCCTCCATAGGTAAAAGGAAAACACCTTTTGACTTTAAACAGCACAGCAAGAAATACAAACAACAAGAATGAGGAAAAAAAGAACCAAAACCCATGCTGTTCCAGCATTCTGCAACACACGACTTGAAGTCATAACTCCAAGTGGGAGCACATGCATCTCCAGGGGAGACACAGCAGTGAGGAGTGCAGAGGTCAGCCCTAACGTGTTTGTGACTAGGAGCCCTGGAGGGATGCCTGGAGAGTGCTTGTTTACAGGGTGGCTCCGGGGATGTAAAGCCAGTCGGCAATGGCTGTGGGCAGGTGGGTCATGACCTGCAGCCTCACCCACCAGTAGGTCTCCATGGGGTTGTAGCGGCTCTTCGGGCGCGGGGACACGAGCGCTTCGGTGATGTCGTTCAAGACCAGGGACATGTCTTTCAGGCCACTGTTCACGAAGGACTTCATCACGGCCACGTGGCGAGTGAAATACTCGCTGCCGTAGTCCTCCCGCACCGTGTCGGGGGCCCCAGCCCACAGAGCCTCGGCCTGCCTGTCAATGCCGGCTGCCGTCAGGATGCCGGTGGCTGCCACAAAGTTACTGGGCTCGATGAGGATGACACGGACCCCCCAGCGGTACATCTCCTGCCTCAGGCAGTCCGAGAAGGCGGCCACCCCAAACTTGGAAACGCAGTAGCAGGAGCGAGATGGACTCACCATGCGTCCCAACATGCTTGTGATATTCACCACACGGCCTGGAGAGAAAAGATCAGGGAGAGAGGATCAGCCGCAGAAGCAGCAGCCAGAACATCCCAGGAAAAGGGTACTTAGTTGGATGATGCTGATTTCTGAAATCTGAATCTTGAATAGACATCCCCTGTCACAGAGCTTTTCTCTCCTGCCTCAAGCAAGGCTAACCCCTGTTCTCCAGGGGATGGTGCATATGCCTACCTCTGCATCAAAGAATTTACAAAGCATATAAGACATTTCCCTCCTAATTTCCAAGCAGGGAAGTACCATGATCTTCTGAGACTGCTAGCTGTGTTTTCTCAGGAGTGTGCCCCACTTAACGTATCTTGCTAGAGAAGGGCTCAAGCGCCCAGTCTGGAGTGTCATGAGCTGCAAAGCTCACAACTCTGTGTGATGCCATACAAGTGTTCTGGTTCTTTCTGTAAGCACAACAGCTCACCTGCCTAACACACCTGTGTACTTTTAGACCTGAATTGGATGGCAGAGAATGAGTAGAGATTTCTCTGCACCTGCAGCATGAGCAGCACAACCCACTCACCCAGCTGGTCAGCCATAAGTCTATAGTGGCCATTCCTGGCACAAACAGGAGGAGATTTGATGTGCTGCTGTCCATGGGGCAGTGGACAGCAATTAACCTAATTCCTGCCAGCAGCCTGGGAAGCCTTGGGGCACTGCCTCAGGGCACTAACAGCAGTGGGCACTCCTCTGTGTGTGTTTCAGCCCTTATCCAAGACAAGACGTGCACTGTGGTTTCAGATACACTTACAAACAAGCCCTTGAAATTCCACCAGCTATTTTTACAGAGAGTTTTCACAGCCATGGAGCACAACACCCTTCTGTAGTTCAAAATTTCAGCTGAGAAACAAGTGGGCAGCTCTGCTGTCTCATACCAGACCTAAGTGTAACTTAGAAGGACTGTGAGAACCACCTGCTGACCTGATGGTAAGATACTTTTTGTAGGGAGATGGAGCTTGTTTAGTGGTTAATTGCTGTCTAGGAATGGCATCTGAGCAATCCTCTTAATATAGCCCCTTTTTGTCCTCAGAGAACACACACCTGTACCATCATTCCCACACATGCTAAATAAAGAAGCTCTTCAGTGTTCTACTCATACATATCTTTTTTTGATATAAAACAAAGAGTTTTGATAATACAATTGTTCTTGTATGATATCTGAAATGGCTGTTATTGACTCTCATTTATTCTGTCACTACCTGAATTCACCTGTGAATGGAATAACATGAAGGGAGAAGATTTAGTTATCCAAACATGACCACTCTGTGGACTCTGGATTATCTTGTCTGCATGATATCTGCCAACACTGCAAAAAGGTCTCTGATACCTTGGATGTTTAAGATAGCACCTGTTGTGTAGGTGCCTGGCCTGCCCCAAGAATAGCCTGTACTACCAAATGCTTACCTGGCATCCTCAGAAACCCACCATGGACCGCACAGACATTCCCCCAAGTACAGCCTGGATTTCCAGCTACATCTCCTTGCGGTGCTACAAAAGCTCTGAGCCCTACCACACTGCCCAGCATGTACCTTTAGCTCTGCGAATGAGGGGCAGGAAAGCCTTTGTCACCCTCACAGTGCCCCATAGGTTGACCTCTGCCACCTTCTTGTAGTTGTCTAAACTTGCAAATTCCACCTCTCCGAAGGTCGAGATGCCAGCGTTGTTCACTAGGCCCCACAGACCTGCCAAAAAACACACAATTAAAGCATGGGACAAGGAAGAGTGTCACAGAGAAAACACTTTCCTTATTGTTCACAGTAACCTAAAACCTTAACAAAGAACTGGGCACTTTCATAGAAATAAGTTGAAGAGAAAAACCCAGCAAGGAGATGAAATACAGTCTTCCTGTACCAGGAGCTTGTTTGGAACATCAAGGAAAGTGATGGGGCCACACAAATATTGCCTCCCATATGTCTCCTGTACTGTCAAATGCTCTTCTGGGGCTTTATAAGGTTGCATCTGGCTGACTCTTTTAAGCCTCCTCTTGATCCCAGGTTTGTCTCTAGGTTTGCCTCAGTGACTTTATAATAAATTTTGCAATTTGGAGGGGGCTGGACTTTCTCCTGCGATTAGGAGGAAAAAAAAAAGGAAAGAAAACAGGTATTTTGGATTTCTTAATCCCCTTCATGACTCTGGCTTGCTGTTTTGGAGGGTGCATGGTATTGATCTGTACATTCATGGCCTGGTTAACAGTTGCTGTGTTTCAGTCCAAGTATGTGCTTTCCCTCAACCCTAACTTTATCAGTAGTAAGCAAACTTACAACCAAGCCTTACAACTACTAGAATTTAAAAAATAATGTCTTTTATGTATACAGTCCTGTCAAAATTAAACTGACTACACTTCCCAAGAGCTTCTGTGATGAACCCTTTACATGTCAGGACTTAGCATGTCAGCAAGGACTTGACCCTTCAAAGCAGTTACTGCAGGTCTCCCAGTGGCAAACGTTTGTAGGGCTGAATCCATACTTCATGGATGTATTGAAGCATGAGATTATACAGCCATAAACTGCACGACGAACAAACAGAGGAGCTGGAACAAGACAATAGGGTTTCTCTTCTTTAGATGTCCTGCCATACACCATGGTAATTTTTCACTGTGTTGAAGTTGGGGCTAGACTGTCAAGGCTGCATTGGACTCAGTGGAAGTTGGGGCCCTTTTCCACTTCAGGCCCTTCCTTTTACCAAGTACTCACACAGGGCTAAGAAGGAGTCTTCATGTCCAAGGAGCTTGCACATTGCTATCAAAAGCACCAATGTCATGCCACCCTGTTGATAAAAGTTACCAAGCTCTCTCTCAGAAATTTTTGGGCTATTTGCCCTGCCTCTGCTCCATAGCTTCCCTACTCTGATGTATGAAATTCTTTTAACTTCCACCCTGTATTGATTCAGTCAGATAGTAACCATGTATTTTATCAAACATAGTCCTATAAACAAATTGCAATATTCTGCCAAGGTGCAATGGAATTTATCCTCCTGCTGCACTTAAAAACACCAACATGCCCTTGGCAGAGTGACTCTGCTCTCACACGGGCCCTGGTAACCCGGCCCCGATCCCAGCTAAGGTTGTTCTCCCTCAAGGCTGTTGACCAGCTGTGTACAGAAGCCAGTTCCTGCTTTACCTACTGAAGCTCTCAGTTTTAGTGAGTCAAGATGACTGAAATTCACATTGATCTGTGTCCAGCACAGCATCTCAGCCTGAATGGCATTCCTCGGCTGCTGCAAAGCAAGGTCTAACTGCTAGCAGGGGGACCATGGAAACAGGGCACGTGATGGAGTAATTTCACTACTAACAAAAAAACATGCTGAGAACATTTGGCAGGGATTTACCAAAGACATCAACTGTCAGTCACAAACTGACCTCTGCAGAGTATTCCTTACAAATTCCTGTAAATTTCTGTACAACAATTTCCCATTTCCTGGGTTGTGATGTTAGTTCTCACAAACGTCCCTGAATCATTATTTACAATAGTTTGTTGTTGGAATTCCATGGCTTACAGATCAGGGCATGTTACAAACAGAACAAAGTGCTGAGGGGAGCCCAGTCACAGGGCTGTTTGCTGGACAGCAGTGTGTTTATTGAGCAGAGCCTTATCACTATTACGTCTCTAGAGTCAACAATACAGTGGGAACTGCATGAGACCAAAAACAAACGGGCGCTCCTATCAAAAGAGTTCAGAGCAGGGAGAAGAGGTATAAAGGACTGTACAGCCCAAGAACTGCTCTGCACTAGCTCCTCTGGGGCCACATTCAGTATGCAACCACACCTCTGTGCAAGGCACCTCAGTCTCCATAGCCTTTATATTCCAGCACCTACTTATTGAGCACTATTCATTGGGAAGCCTCAAACCTCAGTCACACCAATGGGCCTAAAAAGAAGCCTTTGTTGCTTTGCACACCGTGCTGAGGCAAACAGTTACAGGAGGAACCAGTCCAACTTGCTGATCAAGGATGCACGACTTGTCTGTCCCTGCTACACATACAGTTTTGCAAACACTGCTGCATTTATAGAAGCAATAAAGCTGCTCCTTTCCAAGCTTTCACTCAGTGGGAAAAGGCTTTGTGCCACCACTGCTGTTGCTGGGCTCTTCAGAAAAAGCTTAAGAATATGTGAAAAGCATGACAAGGGCTGAGTGATTGTGTAGGAAGAAACATCATGCAGAGAGAACATGTGTGGGATCAGAGCTGGTACATTACTCAGTTACATTTCATATGCCTGTTTTAGAAGGGAAGGTGTGCTCACATAATTTGCATAAAGATTAGAGCTGTTGTGATTTACTGGCTTAATACCTGCCGTGAGCAAAACCAGGGCCATGGCAGACTCATCCAAGCTTCAAGATGAGCAACCACCTTCAAGTTACAACTCTGAAGTCCTGAAGCCACAGATGTCAAACTTCAGTTCACACCCAGCCTGTATGTACAGCTGCTGGCCAGCTTGCTACTGGCACAGAGGCTGCAGAACAGCCAGTGCAGGGAAAGAAGTCTCACCTGATCACATGGGTAGAGGTCAGGTGGTGTGACATCAGGCTCTGATTGTAAACCCACATCCTACTGCTAAAGCACTTTCAAGAAGGAAAGAGGGAACTCTTATCTCCTTTGACATGCTTTTGGGGTCCATGAGTTGGATTCATGCTTAAGATGACACGTGGATTAAGGTCATCTATGCCAAGCCTACCCTGGACTCCACATCACCTCTGGGATGTTGCATAGCGAACTGAAAACATGGATTGATCTGACTGCAGATTAATCCAGGTTTGGGAGCAGTCCAAATCTGTGCTCCAGCTCAGCACTCAGTTGTACCCACACAGCAGAGGGAACAGCAGCAGTAGGCAGCCAGGGCCCATGACCTCTTCATTAGAAGGGTCACTTGCAAGGTCTGCATGAGCCAGGAGCACGTGTGGCAGTAGTGCAAGGCAGGGATCAAGCTCTGGCCATTCTATGCCCTTCACAGACATTCAAGGACAAAGACATAGATACTTGTGGGCTTGCTGCCACTCATTGCTTTTTATGGGATGTAGAGTTAAAGCCTAATCCTCCAGCCATGCTTGGTCTCTTTCCATGTGGCTGCCACATCAATAGCAAGACAATTGTCCTCACTGACCCGGGTACAGCACAGCCTGACTGCCAGCCACACACTGTCACAGGCCTTCAGGCTTGTTAACCCTCTTTTGGTGGTGCACAGAGAGAAAGACCTGGTCAATGCATGGCCTGCTCTGTAGAAAGGATTCTGTGAGCAAAAGATCCCTACTTACCTTCCTCCGACTCCTTCAGGGTCCTCTTCACAAACTCCACGGCCTGAGCCACCTCCTGGTCACTGCACACATCCATCTGTAGCACTTTCATCCGGTCTGACTTCATGTTCCTCAGCTCCCTGGCTCCATCTCCATTCTCATCCTGTTCAGCAGAACAGAAAGGTGTCCCACTGAGATAGACCAAGAACAGCAATGCAGCTTGGGGCCAGGCATGTTCACATGGACACGAAATAGAAGCTACTGACATCGCACATGCAGGCATAAACTTGGTGCACAAACCAGTGTGCTATCCTCCTCTTCTCTCCAGCACCACTCCCAGAACTGCATCAGTGATCCCCATGCCCTGAAGCACCATGAAGCCCACCCAGCTCTTGGCTCCTCATGATGGGTTTCACATCCCTAACATGCTGCAATACTGCGCCAGCTGCGGAGAACCATGGGTGACCCTCTACTGCCTCGGTCTCTGCTCTACAGGTAACATAACTTCTACAGAAATTGGAGTCAATGGTCAAGAATACATGCTCAGTGGAGATCTGCTACACAACGGCACAGTTACAGACATGAGGCATGACAGGACACTCTGGCTAAAGAAGAAAGAATTTTTTTTTTTTTTTTTTCACTCTATAGGCAGTAAGAACTTCATGGCTCTGCTTTCCTTTCCAGCCTTTTCCTTTCTTTCCTCCCCATCCCACTGCTATCATTAGAGATTCTGTTACTACTGTGGGGTTTTTTTGTTTAGTCACATGTACACACAGTTAAAATTCCAAATTTTACCTGCTCACTTCCAGGCAAGATTGCTGCCTAAGCCGTAAAGCCTTGCTCAGGTGGTAAATAACAAATAAAAGTGAAAAGAGCACAGATTAGCCACATGGTTTCACAGCAGGCTTGAGACTTAATTCACAAAACTATTCCCTGAATCACAAGCTCTGCCTCATTAGGGAGGAAGAAGTTATGAATTGGTGAGTCACCATGCCTGGCTGCCACTCTTCCTTTATCACTTGATACCAACTCCCACAGCACAAGGGCAAACAAGGTGAGCAACCCACCCAGAGTCACCTGCTCAGCAGCTTCAGCAGCCAAGGAGATATAAAACACATGTAACTGCTTAGTTTTTTATAAATATCTCAGGCTATTTAATTCATATAGTATACAACATCTCATCTCCACCTTCAGTCCAGTGAACAATGACACATAATGAAGGAAAAGAGCTGAAATGTCCATCACAAACATGAGCAAAACAGGGCATTTCTCTTAAAAATCAATGCATAGTTACACTGGCATTATGACAATAGCAGGAATGAGTTCTTGGCCCCACAGCTGCATGGCATTTCACAACTGACTTATTTCCCAGTACAACAAGAACAGCAAACAAAGTTTGAAGCTTTTCTAATGCACATCAAATGTGGTGATGGGCTGTGCTGTCCCTCTTATCTGGCCACAGAAACAATCTCAAAGTGGTGTTACGAGTAGTCAACAACACGGTCACCAAAATATTACATTCCCTTTGAAACAGATGAGGGTTATATGATGCCTCACTGTATTTCTGGAAGATGCTCCTGCATTTCACCAAGTTATATAAAGCAAATTTCCACTACTTAACAGTGAATGAAGTGGAGCTAATTCAGCTTGTAAAGAGAGAGATCTATTATATCTATATAAAACCAAAACCATAACTATGTCTGTATGCAAGTGCCAATTGTCATTTGAGCACTGAAAAGACCTTTCCCTGCATTTTTTCTTTAATCTTGCATAATACTTATAAAATAAACAAGAAATATTTCCACTGCTTTTTGAGAAACAAAGTCATAGGCTGGCAACTTAAAAATCCAATAAAAATTGGTTATTTCATGCGGAAATGAATTTCCCCCTATCACCAATGCATCTCTATCTTGCAAAGTTACCTTCCCAACTACAATTTACTCATTATTGACAAAACATATTGATTTTGGAAGACTGCAACATGCAATATCAACTGGGACCACTTTTCAAAGTTGCAGACACCACCTTAGTCACTATTTAACTGTAAAACAAAGTACTTAATTCTTTTGTCCAGAACACCTCTTCATAAATGAAGCAGCTACAGATTATTATGGAATCAAGTGAACATCATCTTATGTTCGGTGGTCTTCAGGAACTTTAAGTACATTCCTTGTTGGGTACCACATGTTACTTCCTCTTTTTTCTTTAAATGGTAGATTTGTTGGCTGGGAAAACACCTGGAGCAGTTCCCATGGGAGCAGCCAGACCGTCCTCCCAGGGATGATCTTCATGATCTTCACCAGCAGCAGCCACACAGCAGCACAAATCACGTGAGGTGCTGGCAGCAATGGCCCAACTGCTCCTGCAAAGCCTATCTCCACCTCCCTTTGTGGTCTGATTTTTGTCCTCTCAGAGAATCTCCCAGCTTCCCCTTCCCAGTTCCATAAGAGTTGAAAGCCATCATGCTCCAGCCCAGCCTGCTGCCCAAGTTCTCTCCACAGGCCTTCAATGGGACTGTGTGGTTTCCTCCCAGCTATCTCCTATTGCCCGGTTATCCTGCCCTCGAAGCTGTGCAGGCTCCGCCTGCCCGCCCCACCATGTGCCTAGCAGGGCCTGCTCCTGGCTGAGAAGCCCAGCAGCTCCACAAACCCTCTCTACCCAGCTGAGGAAACTTGCTCCAGCTTTTGGCTGCCTCNCCCTGTTCTGATTTGGAGGATCCCAGTGCAGTGGTGCTGAGGACAGGCAGATGACACAGATGTTCATTAGTGGAGAGCCCCCCTGCTACAGATACAGCCATGGCTTTTTCCAAGGGAAGCTCCTAGGATCAGGATTAGGTCCTGGCAAGCACTTGGGCACCCGCAGAGAAACGTCAGGGGGAATCAGGAAGCCACGAACACAGTGCTGAACTCCCATGGGTGCAACCAGCTCACTCCACATGCGCCAGTTCCTCCCCACCCTGCTGCCAATCCACGTGCTGCCTTCCTGTGCTTCCTGAGCGGAACACCGCGTGCTTGTCATTACTGGATTTCACGTAATTGATTTCAGGCTCCATCCGATCTGTCAGGATCATTTTGAACCCTGTTCCCCAAAAGGCCTATAATCTTCTCTGCATGGTTTTGTACATATTTTTTTCCAAGTGCAAACTCTTTTCTGGGAGGTACTTCCAAGAATATGGTCCTGGGACCAAACAGCAGTCACTTAGAGCATGAGTTTGCTCATGAGACTATCAGGAGGGACTGTAACAAACAGTAACAAAATCCTTACTCAGGATACATTTATTCCTTCTCCTTTAGCAGCTCTGCTGTTTAGCCAAAATAGAGATATAGCACAGTTTGTTCCCAGTAAACTTATATGGGCAGGGTGCATCACACTATGATCGAGTAATTTGTAAAACTGACAGGGCAGTGTGTGGCAATTGCATCGAGTGCACTAAAGGTGAGCTGCCTGGCTGGCAATTCCAGAGGTCTATCTCCTTTGGGAAGGGAAGTGCAATATCTGCCCTCTTCCAGCCTTTTGGAAAACCCTTGGCCTCTAGCTGCTCTTGAAAATATCACTCATGGGGCAGAAATCGCAGTGCCTCATCCTCTAAATGCCCTTAAGTATATTTCATCTGGCCTGGTGTACTTGAGCACATTATTTAATAAAAACATCCCTTGTTCTTTACCTTTTCTGGCCTACAGTCCTCACAATAACTGCTGGCAGCAGGCATCTGAAAACAATTTCTTCCTTTTGTTTCAGTAACGCCAAAGAAAATAAAACAATTATTATTTCAGCTTTTCCTGTAATTTCTGCTTTTGAGGTTATTTAATAATCTATTTCTGTGTGGTTTTTCCATCATAATCCTAATATATATCCACCTAACAGTCTATTATCCTGTATTTAATACAAGAGCTTTCTGTGGTGGTGTAGTACATCAGGGATCCTTTAATTCTCTGTATAAAAGCATGTAAGTGGTGATGGACTAACTAGGTGTGAACTAAGAGCCTGGCCTCTGCTTCATGACAACTGCCCCCATATCTGCTCTGACCCTGCTGGGAGCCTACAGCAGCTCACAAGCAATGAAGCAAGGAAGCATGAAAACACACCTCACTTCTGGAGCATTAATTTCTTTATGGGGTTTCCCATGGAGCCTGTCCCTCTCTGCTCCACACTAGCATGTGCTTTCTGAACAGCCCCCTCAGCCACACTATTTTCCCTCTCCTTTCCGTTCCCTACATCTGCTGCTCTGCAGAGTGCCTGACTTGCCATCAGCACTGAGACAGGCATCCCAAAGCAGCAAATGACATGAGTACTGAAGGAATTACAGAGGCTCCGTATGGAAGCTTCCAAACAGTGGCAATAATCCAACAGGACTCTCTTGCTCTCAAGTTACACAATATGTCAGCCAATAATAACTCTTTTCTGGCGCGGTGGAAGAACGTAACCTCTGCCATGATCACACATGCAGAGAAGGCCACCTTTGTTTGTTCTCATCCTTCACAGCACTCAAAAATCTGTAGTCATCATGCCCTGAGCACCTGTGCTGATGTGGTCATCTTCAAATAGAGAAATGAGTGACCATGAACTGATTTTGAACAATTCAGGTCAGAAATCACATGAGTTTTGACTAGCAACACACCAAAAATGCATAGTAAAGGTAAAATCCCAGCTGAGATGGAAGTGGAGCCAGCCCAGCTAATAAAAAGGGTTTCACAACACTAAGTTTTAAGTCCTTTGCAAGAGCAGGGACTGGGATGAGGGGTCTGCAACCCCTTTGGATTTAGTGTGTCTAAACTCATCTCTTACAAGTGAAGCCACCTGCCAAACACATGTGACAGGAAGTGAAACCTAAAGATGTCAGAAATGTATGGTAAATTTGTTTATTCAGCTATGCATAAGCTAAATATCTTGCACAGAAGCTGCAGAATCTGCAGTTGCAAGACATTTTCGAAAGAGAGCCTTAATAATGCAGGAGAGGCAGTTTGGAGGTAGATTTGGGGAGGATGTCCACAAAAAATGACATTGTGAAAGACAGCAAAAGGGATGCCATGGAAGACAGAAAGCCACAGTGCCACAGCAATCTTGGCCTATCAGATTTATGGTGGTGTGGTACTTCTGAGAGGCTTACAGCAGTGAACAGTGCCACTCTGTACAAGCTACTGTTCAGAAGTGCAGTTGACAGATAATCCCTGCCCTACAGAGCTCACAATTACAGGAATGAGGTACAAGATACAACAGGCAGATGAAGCAATGGAAGATGTAACGATCTCTCCCCACTGCATCCCTCTCAGATCTTGAATGGAGGCTGCAAATGAAGATGCTTTCACTTGAAAAACATTTTTCTCTAATCAGAAAAAAATTGATCAGTTTCACTACTCACCATGAGCAAGCATCCAGCAAAAACAGTAAATCCCTTTGCATGAAGGCATTTTGCCAAGGCATGTCCAAAACCTTTGTCACAGCCTGTTATTAGTACCGCCTTCCCTTCTGCCTGTGTGGGGAAAGACAGCCATAGGATACCATCAGACATTGCAATGTAGGTACCACCAGCATAGCACAGGAGCCACTTGCAGTCCTGCAGCCAGGGCAGGTACAATTCCAGATGCAAGTGACAGCAGCACCTGTGTGCACAAACACAGCCCACTCCCAACTACTGTGAAATCATAAATTTATTCAGTAGCTGGTCTGTAACAATTTGTGTTGCCTTGATACCTGAGCTGGAACAGTAACTCAAATATCAGTGGCAGAAGCAGAACAGAAACATCTCAAAAGAAGTTAATGATCCACCAGTTCATGGTAAGAAAAAGCAGCATAGAGAACATTCAAATGGCAGGATGTCACTGGCTTGAACTGTACAGCAGCTCTTTTAGCTGCTGTCTGCTCCCTACCTCCTCCCACTCTATGCGGCACTTTCCATGCTGTATTTTAGCATGCAGGAATGCGACTAAAGGTTAGAGCTTCCTTCTGAAACTCTGCAAGTACAACTTACCAAATCCTACAGTTCTCTCCTACATTATCTTTTGACTGACAGGTAAATTGAGAAAGAAGATTTAATATTCCATCGGGTATGACACAACAGGCTTGAGATAGATATGAAAGCAGAATCCCAAATCCTGAAGAGAAGCCTATAGCAAAACACCGCCCGTTCACCCTGTGTCTTTGCTTGAAAGTCATCTCCTCACCACAGGTGTGAAGCAAAGAACTAACAACCCAGCTAGAAGGCTGCCAGCTGCTGTGCTGCACAACGCTCCAAACTGACACCATATCCATGAGGCAATAACGTAATAAAGCAATAAAAATCTAGAGGATGCAATAAGGAAGTGAGGTCAGTTCCATCTCTCTGGAGCTATTGGTAACTAATACTGCTCGTTAACTGTATTTACAACGGCTGGAATATGAACATACTTATGTTTGAATTGGATTGGCTGGTCCAGCCACATTTTCAGAGAGAAATGGGTCAATCACCAGTGCTCTCTCATATCTTGCATGTAGTGTAGAAGCAGCAATAAGGGATGATTGCAGGGTGATAGTGATCAGAGCATTACTGCACAAACTCAGGGTGAGCCTTTAGCAGAGAACAATAAACAAATTAGCTACACCCTGTCCTATAACTCATGTTGTAGTAACTCTCAAAGGGGAGTTAAGATCTGAAGCTGAAACAAGAACTGATCAAAAGTTTATACTGCATTTATAATACAAACACCCACATTAACATAAAACTATAACCTATACTCAGACAAAGAGCATCCAGGTACAGACTAACTCTATTAAAGCTCTAAAGATAGCTACTGCTAAAGGACAAAAGATAAGTGAGAATTAAATATACAGTGCTCAGTCTGAATTTAATTTAGAGTGACACAACTCCAAGAGAGATGAAAATCAAACATGAACCAGATCACAGAAGTTGTCAAGGTCACCTCTTGTAATAACAAGCTGGCCTGTGGAAAAGACTTTTTTTTTCACTTTCTCTCACCTCCCTAGAGCCTTTGCCTCTGAATCTTGAAGACAGAGGACTGCACAAAAGAGCAGGAAGTGTGCAGGAAATAGGCAGCTGTAATCACTTCCAGAACACAGGTCAGGCAAACAAAGAAGATACCCAATCCTCAACCATCATTAGCTCCTTAAAAAAACCAAACATACAAAAAAACAAGCAAAATGTAGACAGAAATGAGGTTTTAAAATCCTCTGATTTGCCTATAATAGCAAGGAAGGTGAGGGACAACCTACAGCATGAAAAAGATCCTGTGATTGTTATTTGCCATAACCTTAATTGCTGGTAATAAAACATGTGACTACAGCATCATGGCTCATAACAAGAGGCCCCAGCAGCACCAAGGAGTGTGCAAAACCCCAAGGCGTGTACTGGATCTCGTATCTGTACCCGTGCCTGTTTGTACCATACCTGATGGACAAAGAGCTCCCAGGGATGACAGATGGGATCAACCCCATTCCCAGCCAAAAGGATCCTATCCCAGAAAAACTTCTGAACACAGAAAAGCCCAATCACCCTATCTTTTGAAAGTCCTGAGATAGGGCTTAATGGGCCTGTTCCTGAAGTTTGATAAGGCCAATCTGCAGCTTAATTTGACTCGACGCTGGGACAGGCGGAGAGGACCAGTTATCAGCACAGTGACCTTAATGAGCATTCCGAGGAACTTCGGGAGCCTCCCTCACTCGGGGTCATACAGTGCTCCCCGGAAACGCTGCATGGGAGACAGCACTCCAGGGCTCACGGGGTGCCTGGGACAGGCTGCCTGGGATCTGCTAAGAGCACGCCATAACTTCTTGTACCAGAGGCGCTGCTGTGGCATGTGGGCACAGTAACAGTGTCTCTGCTTGCTGTGTGACCCACAACACTACTCCTCACAGTTCAGGCAGCCCTAGCAGGGCAGCCTCATTTTAACCTGCAGTCAGCTCAGATGTACACAGCATTTCATATTGGGATATGACCAGTTTATTAAATAGTAGAATTTATTTTCCTAATGCAGGTGATCTATCAGAATTATACATTTACTGCAGAACAGACTGAAGAAATTGAATCTACTTTTTGAGCCTGTCTCTCTAGACAATGTGGGAATATATTGTGCTTACCCAGACTTTATCTCTTTTTAATATGCCACTTGGTTTTTTTTTTTTGATCCTGTCCCCTTTTGTGGCTCCCCTGACCATCCCCTGATGTTATCAAACAGACTGATTTTAGGATAAGTGCAAAAGTAAACTTGGCTTGTTCCTTTTTCCAGGGTTGGGTAAGTTGAGGTTTTCAATCCCTGGAAAAAGAACTGAAAATATTCACTAAAGGGAAGGTGTTTTCTCAAGTGGAACAGGGATGGGAAAAATAAGAGAAGCAGAGTGGATGGAAAAGTGAAGTGGGAGGCTGCAATCAGGCTACAGCTGCTATCTGGCCATTCTGGGGAGAATGACTGAACTGGGGGTCCCAAAGCAAACACACTAGCACAGAGATCAAGTCGTATCCTGGGTATCCAAAGCAGCATGGACAGCAGGTCAAAGGAGGTGATTTTCTCTCTCTCCACTCTGGTGAGACCCCACCTGCAGTGCTGCATCCAGCTCTGGGGTCCCAGCACAGGAAGGGCAGGGAGTGAGTCCAGAGGATGCCACCAAGATGATCAGAGGGATGGAGCACCTCTCCTGAGAGACAAGGCTGAGAGATTTAGATTGTTCAGCCTGGAAAAGAAAAGGCTTCGGGATGACCTAATTGTGGCCTTCTACTACCTGAGGGGAGACCATTTACAAGAGCGTGTAGTGACAGGACAAGGGGGAATGGGTTCAAATTGAAAGTAGGTTTACATTAGATATTAGGAAAAAAATCTGAACTGTGAGGGAGCTGAGGCCCTGGCACAGGTTGCCCAGAGAAGCTGTGGATGCCCCAACCCTGGAAGTGGTGGCCAGGGCTCTGAGCAACCTGGGATAGTGGAAGGTGTCCCCTGGGGCTGGACCATGGCAAGGGGTCGGAACTGGATGACCGTTAAGGCCCCTTCCAACCCAAGCCATTCTACAATTATATTGTCATGTTTCCCCTTCAAGTGCAGCACCGCGGGTCATGGGGAGCGCCAGCCGCACCGCGGGGTCCGGGGGAGCGCCAGCCGCACCGCGGCCCGGCTGAGCCTCGCGGACGGGGCCTCATCGGCCCGGGCCGTGCCCAGCTCGGCGCTTCGCCCCCCTCACAGCATCCGTCCGGCTCCACTAGCCCAGCTCGGGCCGGGCAGCGCCGCTCGGGCCTCGACACCTGCAGCGCCTCAGCCCGGCCCGGCGCCATTTTTGGNGGCGGGAGCGGCAGCGGACCTGGGGCCTCGCCCGCTGCCTGAACCTCACCGAGACCTGCGGGGACACCGAGCGTGCTCCCGAATTCCGTCTAACTACCGGGTTTTCTGAGGATTAGCCGAGCCGGCGAGCCTCCTGAGCCGTGTCCGCTCCCTCCCCGCCCGTCTCGGTGCCCACCGCCGCCCTTTCTGCGGTAATTTCACTGGGTTTGAGCCCAGGCCTGCTTTCCAGCAGGCCCCGAAGGTGGCGCGGTGGCGGCCCAGCCTTGGGCAGGGATGCAAACCACCCCTAACGATTTGATTCCTTTTCTCAGCTTCAGTAAAGGGGGCTGGGAGATGATTTTTGTGCCTGGCGTTAATTTTATCCAAGATAAATATGATTGAAGTTGACTTTCCCTACCAAAGTCTTGTCCTTGAAATGTTTTCACCTGGTATTGGGTTTATTGGTGGTTCCCTGTGCTTAGTCCAGCATCACCAGCTGCTTAATTACAAAAAAAAAAAGTCTTTGGCTGTCGTACCTGTAAAGCCAATGATTGTTTCGAAAACATGTAACATAACATAACATCACCTGTGACTTGAAGTTATATTTGTGTTTTAAATTATTTCATAGAGCTCATTTGAAATAATACATTCCATATGACTACCTTAATTTTTACCTGTTTCAGAGAAATCAGTTAAAGATGCATTAAAGAAAGAGAAATTGACATTTTCTTTAAATGTCTCTCTGCTTGGGTAGTTTACTTAAAATGCTTTTCCTTATTTAAAAGCATCTTGGCTGGCTGAAGGTTGAGCTGTTTATCTCTGTATGAGGGACTGCAAGGGGAGAAGAGGAGTTCCTTTGGACTTTATTTTCCTGTTGAAATACATGGAGTCGGCATGTCTTACAAAATAATTGAGTAACAGAGGTGCTATCTTGTGTTGCAGAGCTAAGGAAGAACAGTTTTGCTTTTGGTAGAGTGTGCTAGCTGAAAACATGTTGGCCACCAAGCTGTCCCGCCCTCTCTTGAACTTCTCTGTGAAAGCCCTGAATTTCAAGGACCCAGGGAATGGCTTTAGGTAAGTAACTTGGTGAAAAAGAAGAAAGAGTGACATCTTGAGTAAAGCACTTGTCAAAGACTCACTTGATTTCAGTGGGACAGTTTATTTACAGTCACGAGGTGGTTGAGGTTGGAAGGCACTTCTGAAGGTCATGTGGTCCAACCACCCTGCTAAAGCAGGGCCTCTTTGAGCTGGTTGCCCAGAACTGTGTCCAGGTGGCTTTTGAGTATCTCTAAGGATGGGTAAAAAAAATGGACTCTATATGCAGGGAGGGGTTGGCAACATGGTGTTGTTTGTTTTTTTTTTCACACTGCAGTCAAAAAGTTGTGGAGTAGAGCATTAATTCAGTATCCATCAAAAGTTTTTTTTTTTTATATCAGCAAGTAAGCCTTGCTTCAGTGCAAGAAATTGTCATATATTTCTGTGACTTCATTAAAGAGGCAGTGAATCCCATGAAATAGGAAAGTTTAGAGGGAGGGTTTTACTAAGAAATGGAGGTGGGCTGAGTAATTATGCTGGTTTTTTTCTGCAAATGAGCAGGAAATTGCCTATCTAATTTAATTTCTAGCTCAGAAAAAAACTCCAGCATCTGTATTGCTGTATGATTGGAACCCTATGAGTCCAAATTCAGAGCAAGTTGAGTGCTTTCCCTAGCTTTGCTCTAGAGTGGGGTTTCCAAACAGCAGTGTGTGTACCACTAATTGTGCCTAAGCCATTTAAAAGCGGCTCATGGGCTGTTAAACAAGAACTGCCACCTCCAGTGTTGCTCTACTGCTGCTGATAGTGATGTCCAGCATCATCACGGTCAAGGGTGGCTCTGGTAACAGGGTGTTGTAGATAGCTAAGCTGTTAAAAGATTTCCTGTGCAAACAGACATAGGTCTTTTATCTCCTATTTGCTCCACATACACCAGAGTTCACCTGCAGGAATCTGCTGTGGCCTTAAAAATACAAATTAATGTTTTATTAACTTGAGGAAAGAATTTTCAGCATATTCTTGTTTTTTTTCTTCCGTCTTCTGTTTTGCTTACTGTGTATTTGTGCTTTGTGTGTCTTGTACTCAGGGCAAAACTGTTGCATTTGCAAGTCCCCACAAGTTGCTAAACTGCCATGGAAATCCAACTGTTCATTGAAAGGCAGTGCTGCCAGTAGTGTCTTAATGCACTGAAGCTGCATTTATGTACCTAACTCTTCAAGCTGAGGACTCCTTTTTTCGGTGGAACTGAACAAAAGTTAGTGCATGATTACAAGCACAAATTCAATTTGAGGACCATCTGTGCATTCTAAAAGTCTCTGTTGTGGTCTCCAGAATGCAATGATGCAGAGTGACAAAAATGGCTTATGGTACATTAGTGTACCATGTGGGGGCTCTTATCACTTCCTGGTTGTTTCTGCTGATGACATTCCTGCTCAGCAGCAGCCAGCATCTGTTTTTCTTTTGCCCTTGCCTTCAGGTCAAGATAGACAGAATGTCAAGCAGGTATTCTCTACAGAGTATTGTGATTGAGTGCAGCAAATCAGTGAAATAACAGGATCAAACATAACACTGAAAAATAAAAACCAAGTTCATTCAACTAAAAGAAATGTTATGAACATTTCTGGGCACTTTAGATGCACCAAGAAGCTTACTGTTGAGGTAAAGGTTCCAATCCAGAATTGCAGGTCAGTGATGTTAACACACACTTTGCCTGGGGACTGACCTTGGCAGCAATTATGTTGGCTATAGCAATTTCAAGAGCTGATTTGGCTTGTGATGCTCCAGGTTAGAAAAACAGCTAAACTGTTTCAGGCAGGTGAGTGAACTCCATTGCCTGAATATGCCACCTCCTTTCCTATCTGGTTCAAAGCTTCTGCCTTCACAGATCCCTTGATTTCCTGAGATATGTCTCAGAGGCCAGAGTGTCTGCGAGCTGCTGTGCAGTGTAGCACAGGTCACCCTGCCAGAGCCTGTGATGTCTGAGCTGGAGATAATTGTGAATGATTATGCAAGTTTACTTAGAAGACAGAAAAGCAGCCTGCAAGATAAGCTCTGGGAAGGATAGATGTGTTGGAGGAGCCAGAGGGTAGATGAAATACCACAAGTCTAAGGGAAGGCCAGAAAGCTCCAGGAGGGCAATGTCAGTGCCGACAGCCAAAATGAAAAAGCTGATAAAGTCCAGAGAGGTGACTGACAAGGACAGAGCTTGAGGTCACTCTGATTAGTTGTTCAGGCCCAGTTTTGATGAATGATGGCAAGAGTTAAAGACAGAGTGATGCTACTGGGTAACATGACTTTTCTGAATGGAATCTCATTTCCTGGAAGGCATTGTTGCTTTGCTCTGGTCTGTCTGTGAATATGTTTTGTCTTCTGGGAGTCACACATACTATGCGGAGGAGCCTCAGATCTGCATGGCAGGTATTGCTCAAAGACAGTGTTTCTTAGCTTAAACAGTTGCAAAAAGGGGATGTAAAATCTAAGAGTAACTAATGGGTAGACACTGCAGGGGAAGAAACGTAATCCAGATGAAATAAGGATGGAGCTGTGTGTAAAAGGAGTGAGACAAATCCGAGCAAATTCAGCCTCAGACTGGGTGTCAGAGACAAAGCCACAGCAGAATACTTTCATCAGACAAATTAACAACTTCCCATACTGCAACTTTGTGCAAATCTTAAGTGAGGTGTTGTTGCTTTTGAAAATGCAAACACTGCACTGCCCATTTTGTGAGTGGAAGCAGCTCTGTGCCTCCAGACCAGGAGCTATTTTAGAATACTTTGTAATTCCCAGACAGCTTCTGCAGCTGGAAATAGCATCAAGGTCTTAGAAGAAACAAATGTGTCATACTCTAAGAAACACACAGGCTCAGACTAAGGAGAAGTGTAGACAAGATTCTGTCTTCCCAAATGACAATCTACATCATGTATGTAAGCAGCACTACATTCATTTTCATGTATATGTTGCTGCAGCAGTGTATGGATAAGATATTCCACATCTGACTGTTCTGTTGTTTGGATTTTTTTTAACAGGCCTGTGCAAAGATTTTCCTTCCCTCTCTTGTCCCCATGTGGCAGCCGCTCTTATGCAAATGAAGTCGATCAGGTGAGTGTGACTGTGGCTTCCAGGAACTAGTTCTGCTGAGCAGGGCTTTTAAAGTCCCTGAAGCCTGGTGACCAAACTCATCTTTCCAATTTGCCAGAAAGACTCCAAGCTGGACCTCTCAAGCATACTCCACATTCTTTCCTAGCACTAAGCTTCCATTGACGTAGCACGGTATGTGCTGCTAAAGATGGAAATAAACAATCATACGAGTGGGTTTTTTCTATTTTTGGAACTCACCCAGCAGATTAAATGTTCCACCTTACAGTGGAGGGAATCTGCGTGACAAATTCTTAATAAAGCACTCTTTCTGGAGTATAGTTGTTTAAAGACATGTAAATAAATCAGTGTGTCCTCACCACTTCATCTGGAGAGTGGCCCTTTTTAGCAGCCCTCTCCTTGAAGATACTGACTTGCTAGGAACAGTGCCAGGCAAAAAGAAGGGGAGTATTTTGTCATCTTGTCTGTCTTGTGGCACAGAACTCAGCACTTTAGCAGTGCTAGAGCATGCACAACTTGCTCCGTAACTCGGGAACAGAGTTTCAGAGGAGCTCAGATGTGATCCTTACATCACGGCTGGGCTTCCAGTGTGAGGAGCCTTTGCTGCTTCCATCCAGCTTCCACCCTGATCAGTCCTTGAGTTTGCTGGGGAAAGCCAAATTTATAGTTTGTTAAAAGAGATGAGTCAGAGTGAATTGCAGGCAATTATTATGTAATCCCACCCACAGCAGCACCTTGGATGTGCAATTATTCCTGTTGGGCTGTCTGATGCACCTTCTGATTTTTAGCTTGTTATTTAATTGCTGCCTGTCTTTGGGTTAGAAAAAGGAATTTGGAGAGGGGAGGAGGTATACTTCCATTTAAATTGTAAGTTGGAAAAATAGGAAGACCAAAAAAGCCCAACCAGACAAAGAGTGGTGACCAACTGATCTTAATTTCATATATTAACCTCACTTGAATCTTCTTAGGTCTTAGAACCCAGCTCTAGAGGGCTTAAGTGCTAGAAAGAGAAAGATAATTGAGCAGTCAGTAAGATTAAACCATATCCTTTCTTCAGTCAAACTGTCTTCTCTGTGCCCTATGGGCTGCACGCACACAAGAGCGGACTCCTGCCTGCTTTGAACATACAGGAACAGTTCCTGATGAAGTGAAAATATGTCTTGGGAACTGTGTGGTATATTTTCAGATTTCAAAATGCATATGAACTGCCAGAGCATGGTGGTTTGCTTGGTCTGTTTGCCTTGGAAGCCTGTTGCCAGAGGTGCTGAACTCTGTGCTGAGAGGGCAGTGATCCTACCTCGCTGGAGGGGACTCGGTATGGAGATGTCATTTCTTGTATTTAGGAGGCACTGGGTGGCAGGAGCTGGCAGTGAGTGTAGAGAACATCCCTGGAACAGACTGCTCCTGGCCAAGGACATGACTTGTTCTGTGCACTGCAAATCACTGATTTCAAATACTCAATTCCGGTGCATTTTGTTCTGCTTTGTTTTGCAGATTGGCAGCAGAGCTGTTCTTATAACAGGCTGTGACTCAGGATTTGGATTTGCCTTGGCCAAGCACCTGCATGACAAAGGTTTCATTATTTATGCTGGCTGCCTGCAAAAGGTAGGGAAAACAAAAACTGTTCACCTGTGGCATGTGCAGTGACACATAGCAACTCCAGTTTTCCCTCTCCACTCTGCACAGCTTTCTGCCAAGGAAAGGGAGGGTGGTTGGTAGCCCAACGGGAAAGACACAGGGGCTTAAATTTCACAGAGCACAACTGGGACTGGACGGCATCTAGGGAGGTTCTTATTTAAATCACAACACTGTGGTCTGTTCCATGTCTGATGAACTGGAATCCCAAATCTGATTTTATAGGCTTAACCATAAGTAAGGTTTGGTGTCAGGCTGTAGTCTGGACCTGTGGTCCTGTTCACAGACTGGATATATTGATTAATTTTAACATAACACCAACCACCAGTGATTTTATGGCATGTGTTTTGATCATATTTTCCTATATTCATGAGTACAGCCATGCCATGGTGTCTCCTGAAATAGCTGGGTTGGTGATGGAGTCCCACCAGTGCAAATGAGAGAAGAATCAGGCCACAAACAGCTTAGTGACACAGCCTTGATACACTCTGAAGGAGACTTGGTGTGGCAAAGCATTGATGGTCATGGAGAACTGGAGAGAGTTTTAGTCGCTCTCTCCTTATGAAGCACTGCACTTGTTTTAGCTGCACGGCCATTTCCTGACAGAAACAAACTTAACTGCTCAGGATATCCTGGGATGGGTCAGTTGGTTTGATCTGATCTTTTAGCTCACTCATCACTATAAACGCATCTTGAATAGTGATACTATTTAAAGAGAATTTGCCAGGTATCCTTTGATGTTATCCGACTTTCTACTATCATTTTCTTTTGCATTAATACTAAGTTTGGCTTAAATTAGTAGTTTGTTTCTGCTGCTTTTTTTCAAAAGAAGTGTCTGTCTCGATAGCTGTGTGTCTTGTGTCTCAGTGATCAAAGATTTATTTGTTGACCTGGGCTCCCTCTACAGGCGTCACAGCAGAACAGGACACTTGGTACAAACTGCTGTCTTTCAAGAGGGCTCAAGACAGAGGGTAGATGAGTACTTTTTTGATAGATGTTTCTACTCAGCTTTTGTAACTGAAGGTCAACATTAGAGAATATAAGAACACTGCACGCTTAAAAAACACTGTTTAGAGTAATAGCCTGCCTCTATGTTGATAGAAGGTAAAAACTTAAGAATTGCAAAGTTACTTATGGGTTTCATTTCTTCTGTCTCAGCTGCTAAAAAGGCATCATTTTCAGTGGACATATCTAACAGTTACTGAAACCTCCCTTCTATTTTTGTTGTCTTCAGTACTTGTTCTACTAAATGCACGTTGGTGGAAAATCTTGGCTTCTGACAATTTCAGCATAAGCTGACATGCAGCAGCATGCCAGAAGTCTTTTAGACTTTAATCAGTATTTACTTCCTCACAAAAAAAAAATCAGCAGAAAGCTTTGCAGTATCACTTTGTAATTAAATATTGCTTCTTTAGCTGAACTCACACCCCATGTTCCAAAATCTCTGTGGTCTCTGTGGCCAAGAATGGTAACAGCAGTTGTCATCAGAAAACACTGGAAAATGCCAGTGGCATTTAGCTGAGTGGCCTTCCATGTGTCTTCAGGCCATTATACTTTCTGTAGAACAAAAACAGCTCCAGGAGACGGAGCTGATTTTTCACTGTGCTATAGGCTTCTCTAGCAAAACTACGAGCAGAATTCTGATCAGAGTGTAATTATTGCTGGTACTGATTTTAGGATCAGAAGAAGCTTGGTGTTTTTAGATGCTAGATAAAAGTAGAGGTAGAAATAAGGAACATAATCTTTGGCTTGGATATATTTGACCTAGCCCTGATGTAGAGGAAATGGCTCTGAAACTTCAGTGTCACTTCCATGTTTTTTTTTACACAGCACACCTGCACATCAGAAACAGAATGCTGCTTGGGGAGCCACTGTGTCCTCAGGGCATGCACAGTTCTTAGGAATGCCATGTCCTTACTGCAGATTAAAAGTATGTGCAGTGCTGACTCTTTATTAGGAAAGGTTTCCTAAAGTGGCCAGATCCTGAGCGCCTGACTGTAATTCTACTAAAGGAAACATGAGAGAAGAGTGTAGGGCCATAACTGAGGGGAGGCTGAGGATGGATCTGTGCTAACAGTGTGCTGTTTCACACACAGTTACTTCCTAACGTTTTCAGTGGCAGATATGCTCATGTGAGAGTTGTGTTGATGCTGCATTGGCAAAAGACAGTGGTAGACTGGATCCAATGAAGGCTCATGCTGCAGCTGTTTTATTTTTGCCTCTTTGGTTAATATATGGAGAAGCCAGCTGACATAAGATGAAGATATTTTTTCATCAGTATCTGTTACCACTGGAGATATGTGATGTTTGTCTGTACTGTCAGGAGCGTGGTGGGACCCATTTGCTTTGCTGTGTGTGCTCAGGCCAGTTGCAGCTTCCAGGGGAATGAGGAGGCAGGGGTCCTCTGGGCAAGCTGGCACACAGGCTGGCCACTGCAGGGCTCCACAGGAGTGCTCAGAGCCACAGGGTGTTAGAGACCAAGGACACACTGATATAAATACAAGCTGAAGCCCAGAAGCCCCAGAGCGTGGCCATGGAAAGAGGAAGGCAAGGCAGCAATGTGATTTTTCAGTGTGCAAGAGCTGGGCCCTCTTGCCACAGGGACAGTGTGCCCTGGGGCTGGCAGCAGAGGTGTGCTGGTCTCCTACTGTGGCATGGGAAGATCCTTTTACTGCTGTGTATGGGCCTGGGGATTATGGGACAGGCTGCATCCCCTACCAGGAGACAGAGTCACTGGGTGCCTGACTTAAACATCTCCCTTCTGCCCTTGCTGAAAGCCAAGGGAATGGCCTTGTGGGTGTGGGTTAACATCCAGGGTCCAATTCTTGGCCAGGATCCCAGCCCCAGGAGTGCCCGTCCAAGCACCCAGCTGTGTGTGGGTGGGAGGGCAGGAGGGAGCTGGCTTGCAGAGCCACCCCTGTCAGGGTTGAGGAAGAAGATGCTGTGGAGGTCCCAGCAGAGCTATGAGGCCTCTAAGGCTGGTGCAGCCTAGAGATTTTGTAGCATCTCATAGAACTGGGATCAGGGAAGGAAGGACCTAGGCCTCATTTTTCTTCTTTTCTTTAGCAATATCTGCTGTTTTCAAGAGACTTGAATGTTTGCATTTGCTGATTCCCTGATGGCATTCCCACATTTGCCACTTGTATGCTTTCCAGTGCTTTGCCATATAGACTGCTTTGGCGCCACAATGCTTTTGACTGAGCAACAAACTTACCACCAAACTCTTTTCAGTCATTCTAACACCGCCATCAAACTGTGCATGAGACTTCTAACCACTCCTTTCTGGAGCAGTGTGCTTCCCTAGGAAGAGAGAGCAGTAGATACCCTCTCTTAAGGACAAACACTAACTAGTGTTAACAGTCTGTGATGGAATATGGAAGCATGGAGGACAAGACAGGAGGTGGCAGGTAGTTACAGTAATGAAATGTCTCTGAGCACAGTGTAAATGTGCAGGAATGAGAGGAGCCAGGAAAAGGATTTTTGGAAGACAGGTGGCACAGGGTTTTATGGCCACCTTCATGTGGTATCTGAAGTGTGGTCTCTGAAGGGAACTCTTGCTTGAGGGACAGATGGGCAGCCTGGGCTCAAACTGCAGACAAGCTCCATCTCATTGACACCTGCCTGCTGGCATCTGACAGGGAGTGCCTGTGGCTTGAGGTGTTCAGAGCAATCTAATGTCATTCAGCGGTCAGGAAACAGGCCTGTTGTGAAGTACTGGCCTGTTCCAGCTCAGAGGAAAACAGCTATCTGCCAAAACCCCTTCCTTGTCAGGAGTGAAGGGCACTCTGATGCCTGCCTGCTGATGCAGACACAGTGAGTGAGGCTACCTGGAAGGCTGAGCAGTAGGGGAGGAAGAGCTGAGCAGCCGTCAGATGATCCTGTGGAAATGTTCCATGTCTACCCTGTTAGTTGGGAGTAACAGACTTCTAACGAGGGGTGACACACTGAAGGAGCATCTTCCAATAAAGACAGGAATGTTCTCAAAATCGGATCATTTTCAGAGATAGATGTCACCATCCTCTACAAAAGTATTCTGGATTTGCTGGTACAGTCCAGTAGCTTATAACCATGGGAATGATTCACGTATAGTCTCAATCTCATCCTGACATCCTGTGTCTGTGTCCTGGAAGCACCATGGCCAGGCTTTGCCACTGCAAAGGGATAAGCTCTGGGCATGGCAGCCCTGTTGCCAGCAATGTCTGGCCCATGTGAAAGTATCTCAGGGGTTGGCTGCAGTTAATTTGCTGGGCTCTAAGGGAATGTGTACTGGGGGAAACTTGTTCTGAGCTGAGAAAAAAGGAGTGGAGATGGGAAATGAGAGTGAGAGAAAGTGATGGGGGAGGCAGAGAAGAGAGCAAGCTGCTGGAGAAGATGCCAGGGTGAATTGCCAGCAAACAGACTGGCCAGGCTCTCGGTGATTGGACTCTAGCAGTCTTTTGGAGGCAGTAGTTACAGCTTCCACTGCCTGGAAACCTGTGTATAGAACAGCTGAAGAAAGAGAGCAGTGGGCTGCAGTCCCTCTTCTTGGACTGTTGCTCCCAGAGCTGGCAGTGTGACCAACAAGCACAGGCACTGTAGATGTGCAGCCCCTCACTGGCCATTTTACACCATAACCCCCCCAGCGAGTTGCTGTGCCCCGTGTCAAGCCAAGTGACGATGGCACCACATTCCCACTGCTGCAGCAGGGGGACATAGCTTGGCCTCAGGAGGTCATGCCGGGCAGGGGGTGCTTGCTGGGTGCCTTGC
This sequence comes from Donacobius atricapilla, assembly GCA_013397315.1. Lineage (NCBI taxonomy): Eukaryota > Metazoa > Chordata > Aves > Passeriformes > Mimidae > Donacobius > Donacobius atricapilla. The sequence continues at coordinate 16,149 of WBMY01006232.1, read as the reverse complement.
TGCAGCTGATCCACCTCTGGCTGCTTTCTTGGTGGCTGAAGTAGTTTGTACTAGCTGACTTGGTACAGGGCTCATGCTCAGATGGAGATGCTTGAGGAAAGGTGTTCTGCAGGACCAGTCCTGTCTGCTCCCCTTCTTCCTAGGACTGCAGGATTGTCCTGAATATTCTGTGACTGCTCTGTGCACTCTTTTGCTTGATTTGATAGTTGGTATGTGTTTGATACCCCGCACAGGCTCTTTAGCCAGATTGAAACCAGCACTTTCTTCCCCTCTAGGACAAGGGAGAGGGTGGCTCCAAGGATCTGGATGCCATGAAGAGTGATCGAATGAGAACTGTCCAGCTGAACGTCTGTGACAGCAAGGAAATGGACCGGGCAGTGGAGCATGTGCAGAACAGCCTCGAGGACCCAGAGAAAGGTGGGTGTATGCAGTGGGCTCTGAGGCAACAGAGGGGGCAGGAGCTTCCTTGGCTGGGCTCCGAGAGCATTGTCAGGGTGTGTTTCAAAAGCTGAGCATGTAATTGAAGGACACGAATCTTTGAGGAGCAGCAGGGCAGAGCAAATGTCCTGTTTGAATATTGTTCCATATCAGAAAGGGGCTTCCCACTTCACACAGCATCTGCAAAGGAAACTGCTTTGTGCTCCACTAGCTCCTGTAGGGACATTGGCAAAAACCAGAGTAGTGGGATTAGTGCTTTGTTCCTGTGAACTGACGTTTATTGTGAATACTCCCTTTCTGTTGTAAAACCTGCCCAGTGCCCAAAGATTGGGAATTAACAATGGAAATGTTTCCCTCACTCTTTCAAAAGGCAAAGGAAATGGAGAGGTTTTCCCAAGAATTTCCCATGAAGCCAGCTGGGTATCATTAATGCTATTGTATATACTACCATTTAGAGTTCAGGGGGTAGCTGTACTGATTTTCTTAGCCTGCCTACTTCATTCTGCTGAGGTGATGACAGCAAATTCTGCTCCACTACTGTGAAAATTGCCTTTGCTCATACATTTCTGAAACCTTTCCACCCTTTGAAGTACATTTTTCTCCTAAAGGATATCCACATTCAATACAAGGTTGTTTTAAAGCAGAACAACCAGTAATGTTTTGGTTTGGATTTTGCAAACCAATTTCTTTTGATTTTTCTTTGTAATTACTTTTTATGTATGGATCTTCTATATAAATTAAGTTTTCTAGCTCTGTATTCTCAAGAACAGGCCAGGATAAAGTTACCTTTCCTGGGCTTCTTCTGATAACACAGATCTGGACACAGTCAGTCAACAGATAAGAGTGAGTTTTTCTAAACAACAGACAGAAGCCTTTCTCAGACTTTTCTCAGCATATTTCCTGTACAATTAGAATATTATATGAAGTGAGTTCATTTTATCCAAAATTCCTTTTTAATCTTTCATTTTTACTCCAAATGAGTAGGTAGCTTCAGTTGTTGCCATTTTGGTTGCAGCAGAATAAAAGGGAAAGGCCATGGCATGCATGCTTACCCAGACTTACACCCTCCTTCCCAGCACTGCAGACACTCTAGTTCTCATGGTGATAGAAGGGATTTTACTTTGAAAGAATTACTCTTTTGTTCCTTACAAGGTCATTCGTATTCTTACTCTTTGCATTATATATTTTACTTCTTTTAAAAAATCACGATGGATAAAAAAAGAGGGAACAGCTTAGACAAGGCTGAAGTTCTCTGTTTGCTGGCTCAGAACTTCCTGGGAAGCCTCATTCACAGTACTGTGTGGCTGCAGTGTTGGGTGGTACAGGCAGATCTCCATGGTGGTTATATTTGCTCAGGAGACTGACATATGCTCTGGACTCTCTTCTGTCTGGTCTTCACCATCACAGGTCATCACGAAAAGCTCTGTTGTGTGGTTCAATAACTTATTAGCACAACTAATGGTGCTTGATTTTGTCTTGTAGGGCTCTGGGGGCTGGTTAACAATGCTGGGATCTCCACATTTGGGGAAGTTGAATTCACCAGCATGGACACCTACATGGAGGTAGCTGAAGTGAACCTGTGGGGGACCGTGCGAACCACCAAGGCTTTCCTCCCTCTCATCCGGAGGTCAAAGGGTGAGTGGCAGACCTCCTGACTGCCTCTCCCTGTAGCAGGTCCCTCATCCTGCCACATCTTGCTGTGTTTGAGGCCAGAAGGTCTATGGCACTTCTCTCTGCACCATCGGCCACCTTCCTGCCTTCAGAGGCAGAATATGATCCCCAGCAGACACACGGGTTGCCTTACCTCTCTGAGCTACATAGCAAGGCAGCAGGCCTGAAAAGCAGTTACTGCTATTTCCCATATGTCCTGCCTTCTCCTGCAACATCCCACACAAGATCTAATCCATTATACCTTCTTTTACTTGTTCAGAAACTGCAGCTCACAATAAATTACAGCATTCCTTCCTCCCTGCTATATAAAAAACAGCTGTGGCAGGGTGGGCAGCAGCAGTGTAAAAAGCTTCTTGCAGGGAATTTGTCATTTTGCACTGTTACTCTGGGAGCCTGTGATGTAGGAAAAGAGGGAGTTCTACAGCAAAGGCATGCAAACCTGGAGCTTGCATGGGTCTCAGCATAAAGGGGCAAAAGCTTTCCTGTGCTAGGGCCTACTGCCTGACTAAATTTATATAATACTGCTTTCACTTGTCTGGGCTCGGCCCAAATTGCTGCTGAGCAATCCTGTTCCCCCCATGCAGGCTCTGTCCAGTCTCTCCTGTGTTCCCCAGAGCACTGAGCCTTGTGTGTCAGCATGTGCCTGTTCCCTCAGGTGGAATGAGCCAAGGAGCACAGGCAGTGGGCTTGTTCTCCTGCCTGAAGGCCATTGCCTCGGCCAGCACTGCTCAGGCAGAGCCACGAGCACGTCTGCCAGGCAGCCCTCAGCGGGCAGGTGGGTGGGTGCACGTTCAGGAATGCCTTGGGTGGTGTGTGCCAGGTGCCTGCTGTGGGTCAGGCACCATGGCTCAGCTGTGCTCTGCCTGGCCTCTGCCTAGGTCGTGTGGTGAACATCAGTAGCATGATGGGGCGGATGGGCAGCCCTGCCCGCTCACCCTACTGCATCACCAAGTTCGGCGTGGAAGCCTTCTCCGACTGCCTGCGCTACGAGATGCAGCCGCAGGGCGTCATGGTCAGCATTGTGGAGCCCGGCAACTTCATCGCGGGCACCAACCTGTACAGCCCGGAGCGCATCAAAGCCATCGCCGACAAGATGTGGGACGAGCTGCCCGAGATCGTGCGCAAGGACTACGGCAGGAAGTACTTCGACGAGCAGGTCAGCAAGATGGAGTCGTACTGCAACAGCGGCTCCAGGGACACGTCGCCGGTGATCGAGAGCGTGGCGCACGCGCTCACCGCCACGGCGCCCTACACGCGCTACCACCCCATGGATTACTACTGGTGGCTGCGCATGCAGATCATGACCCACATGCCCGCTGCCATCGCCGACCGGCTCTACGTCTACTGAGGCCTCACACTCATAAGCTGTCCAGGTGGGAAATTTCTTTTAAAGAGAGCTTTGTACACACTTCCCATTAGTCCTTTTTAAATTTTTCTAACCTCATTTCAGAGTACTGTATTTTAGCTCTAAAGGGTTCATTTAAATGTCTGACATAACCTAAAAGGCAATAATTTGCAAGGGATGTTTCTTAGGCAGGAATATGTTATGTTTGTGCAGGGACAATGATTTTTTGCTATTTATTTCATGTAATCGTTTCTTTTTTCACCTCAAATATGAAGCTATAATCATTATTTATACTGCAATTGCTTGGAAGCATTTTCAGAATAATTTCTGCTGATGGCCAAACACAATCTCCACAATTCCTGCCTAGGATGCAGCCTTCACACCATAAAACAGAATCCCTGCATGCTCTACTGGCAAACCACTGCTTCCTCATGACAAAGAATGTCCAACTGACTTTTCCAGGCCTGGTCACAGTAGCCCAAGGCAGAGCAGAGACTTCTTTAATTTGAGGATCAGAGCGCAGAATGCTCAAGGTGCTGAAACTGAGCAACTGACCTCGTCCCTTTCTCTCTTAGAATTCTACTGATGAAACATTAGAGAAAAGGAACCAGTCTGCTTCTCTCGCATGTTTTCTTGCAAAGGAGTTCAATGACCCAGGGACTCAACCTTGCAGACTTTCCCAGTGGGAGTTTCTTACTCACACGAGCATTCCCATGACTGTGAGCAGCTTTACGCACAGGACTGCAGGTGTCAGGATTGGCCTGCAGTGACATTTGCCTTCTCTTCACCGGGATCTGAAGATGAACTCCAGAGTTAGCTTGGAGAGGAGTTTTGCTTGAGCTCCTGTGGTTTGTGAGGAACACTGCGGAGCAGATGGAGCAGAGAGGGTTATAGTCACACCAGTGAATGCCCTTCTTGCCAGGGACCTCAGTTACAGACAAGTATTTGTACAGCACCTTGCACAGAAGGGTCTTAACCCTGACCAGGCCTCCAGTACTGCAGCACAGGTGATGGTAACAATAATAACTTCCATTGAAGGAGTCACTGAGTTGAAATATATGCAACATGACATAGATCTATCAGAACATCCATAACAATAAAGTTAACTTTAGGAGCAGTCTCACGTCCATGATGGTTGTTTACATATCTGAGAAACATTTGGTGTGTACTTAAAGAAAAGAAAAGGAAAAAAAAAAAAAGAGCCTTTCTTGGGGAATTCAGGAAAAGTAAAATTTTTTAAGCTTGAAAGACAAAAATAAGAAGTAATTAATGACCATTGTTAGTGAAGTTGAAAAGATCTCATGTGCTCTAGTAACGTACTGTGACATGATCAAACTCCTTTGGCTTAATAAATGTATACATGAATGGTAACAAAATTCAGAGGCTCCCTCTCTTTATTTTAAAATATGTAACGTGAAGGCTCATATTCTGTAGTGGTGAGGCTTGTGCCTGTTACACACACACATCATTCAGAGGCTCATTTGCGGTCTTGAGCCTTTCATGTCTGTACTGGATACTGCAAGACTTTTGTAGGAGTACCAGCTGTGTCCTGGATCTCGTGACAGAGATGCATAACCCCTGGACTCTGTATATTCACAGCTCTTAAAGCTGCATTTGTAGTGGACTCTTGCAGATTACAAAGGATTATTATAGATTATTCCTAAGGGATCAGGAAAGGAAAATGAGCTCTGAAGAAGGGAGGGTTGTGGCGGTGATTCAGCAGGGTAGCACTCAACAGGTCACTGACAGATCCCAAATAAGTTCCAGGGAGAGACTGTCTGGTGTCCAGACCTTCCTGATTTTCTCCAGAATCCCAGCAGTGGTAGCTACCTCTTGAGTGCAAGGCATATTGCCTTGTTTTCCAATACAAGGACTCTTCTCTAGGACAAACATGAGTATGAGCTACCCAGCAGGCACAAGACTGAATTGCAAAGCAGAGCAAAACACATGAATAACACTGTTGCAGCAGAGAGAGAAAAGCTTTTACAAGGGAAGTTCTTGTAATCTAAAATTTAGCTCGTAAGATGCTAACTAGCATTAAAAAAAATCATGTAATTCCACCTGGGATGCTAGCTCCTAATTTTACTTCTGGGTTTTAATACAAACATCAGTGGAGTTAGATATGGAGGGAACTGAATGCACAGTCAGGTTATGTCAGTTCAGCTCCGTGACCCTGGGAGCAAATGTAACAGGTGTTCAGCAGCACCCTGTTCGTTCCCAGCCAGAAGGATAAAGCTGAGCAGGGCTAACTGCACTCCCATCTACGTGGCATTTCTTCTGGAGGCTCCTGAGCTCTTCCCATGAGGTGGCCCCAGGGAGCTCTGGAGCTGTGCCAGTGCTCCAGGGCCAGAGGAGATGTGGCAGTCCCGCTGCCCTGCAGTGCAAGTCGCAGGGAGCTCTGTGGTTTCATATGGTGGGGAGGCAGTGGCTGGGGTGCTCCTGTGCATCCACAGCTGTTCCAACATTTCTCAGTGAGTTTTCCTGACATGGGGAGAGTTTGGCAGCAGATCTGTGGTCAAGAGGGCTGGCTAGTTTTTCTGCTGGGATTTTGGCAATCCCCTGATTCCAGGGTTTGCCCTGAGAAGCACATTAAAAGCTAATCCTCTCTGGGTTTGCATGACTGTCCTTTTGACGCAGAGCACTCCAGGTCAGCCTGCACAGTGCCACTGCAGTTCCTGGAATAGCTTCAGCTCAAGTTTATTTGAAAACAGAAAAGAACAAAAGAGGACTTGGCCAGGCATCTGGTCCTCTGTACTCTCAAGGCTGCCTCAGTGGCAGCTTCTGCTCCCTCAGGAGGCACTGGGGAGCCTGGAGGGGTCAGTTTGTAGGGGTGCACACACCTGAGCTCCGGTCCGGTCCCAGCTGGCTGGAAGAAGGGCTCTCTCTTCCCAAATTTCTTGCCAGGTGAAGACCCTTGGCAGTGATGCAACAGATCTCACTGTGCAGTATCCCTTAGGCAACCTGGAGTTAAAAATAACTTTCGCTTGGGTGGTGGGAAGTAGCAGAGATGGAGTAATTTTAAATACAGCTGTTACATCTTGTTCTGAGTCTAATGAGGAGATCATGAAGTCCTACCCACTTTTTCTCGTGGTGATGAGGGTAGTGAGTACCAGCATTTAGTGACTCCTTACTGCCTCCTTGGCAGGACGAGGTGCAGGGATTGCCCAGTCAAACAGGAGATCATTTCACAGCCAGAAATTCACACACCTTCAGGAGGCCTGCTCCTACATCCTGGCAGAGGTCTGGCCCAGGTTCCCTCCTGGGACTCAGCCCTTTGGGTCTGGCTGAGACTTATCCTGGAGTGGCAGGATAAGTGGAAACAGGACGGCTCTGAAAACAGAAAAGAGGAAAGGACCACTCATGTTCAGGCATTGTTAAACAGCAGAGCACAGGATGTCTTTCCCAATTAAATTAAATATAACAATTATATAGGTCCTCAACCAAACATAAAAGGGGCTCAGTTGCTGAGCTACAAAGTCAAATCCCTGTCTGTTCTGAGGTTAGACTGAAGCCAAGGGGGGCTTGTTTCAAGGTGTATGTGTACCTGCTGGCACTTCGAGGGCTGTGGCTCTGAAAAGGAAGTATCTCCAGAAAACAAGAAGGGAATCATAAGCATAACTCACACACCTGATGACACTTCCCTGGGAAGGTACTGCTCAGGATTACTGCACTGGTTTCTCTCCCCTCTTTCCCAACAGTGATGTAGGACTTGTTGTGCAGCCTTGGGGTGCTGTGGACTTAAACTGGTGCTTCCTGTACAAGAGGGAGTGCTGGCCTTGTACCACCAAAGCAGTAAGCAAGGAGTTCTTCCTCACTGAGCAGGAGTGCAAGAAACTCAATGATGCCAAGGCCAGGAGCAGCCTGTGCACCTGTCACACAGATGGCCACCCTTTGCTTATCACCAGCCAGCACCTGAGCACCACGACCCTCTCTGGGTGGTGAGTGAAGGGGGTGCTGTGAGAATGCCCCAATGCTGGCAGTCAGATGGGGCAGCACATCTCCACTCTGTCAGCTGCAGGGCTGGACTGCCTGGAGCAGGCTCAGCTCTGCCCCTGCCAGCAGTGAGGGTGGCGATGGCAATCACGGGGTGCCAGCTTGGCCTCTGTTTCTGGGGACCTCCCCACCATGCAGAGAGAGACATGCAGTGGCACAGATGCCATCCTGCAGCTCTCCTGCAACCAGTGAGGGACAGTGGAGGTGATTGCCTACCATTTTCTACCTTCCAAAGGCTCTCAAGACCTCAGTGCTGCCTGAAAACCACAAATCAGGCTGTTCTGCTTCCATAGCCAGCAGGCAGCTCCCTGTGGTCTGTGGGGAACGTAGGGGTGAGGAGTCTGGCTACGGTGTAGGTTGTTATCTTAAAACAATTTTTGCTAACATAGTGGGTTTTTTTGTGGTTATTTGAAGATGCCGTTTTGTCAGCATCTGTCCCTGATCACATATAAGTATTTCTGACTTTCTGGGGCTCTGCCACCATAATGAACTGGAAGAGGGAGTGGACCTGGCTACAATCTCCTGCAGTCATCCTTTCCCGCCCTTCCCTAGCACAAGGTTGTGCAATTATTTGTGTGATGTGGGACACCTTCAGCAGAAAAGCTTGGGAGACCTGTGCCAGCACCCACACGAGTCCTGGGGAAACAGAGCTCTCCCAAAGCAGTGCTGCTCTGGTTTCTCAGCCGTGCAGCAAGTGGGTCAGCCCACCCACAGACCAGCTGGGACTGTGGTGCTAAGGAGCCGTGCCCTGGGAATTGCAGCCTCCCTGCAGCCACCCCAGACAGGTACAGGCCTCCCCCTTTGCTTTGGCCATCCTCCCTTTGCTTGTCTGACAGGCTTGAATGTGCTGGTCCCTGGGGTGTTTGCTCCCCTCACTGCTTACCTCTCCATCAGCAAATGGGGCACTGAAGAGAGGGTTTGTCTTTCCCAACAATCTAGTCCCATGAATTTAGTCTTTTATGTCCAAGGAGGACATAGAAAACTAAAATCCCCCTCCTGATCTTGTACAGACATTCATCCTTGAGCTTTATTTTCCAGCCAGAGTTGCAAGTTGGGAAGCAACCGGATCCTGCTCGCCTCCTCTCCGAATACCCACACACCAAAACCCCCAGAAAGCTCTTTGCTGGAGCTGGGGGTGAAAGTGTAAATTTTACCATCCTCATTTCTTCCCCTGCTGTGAATGTCAGAGCAGTAGCCTAAAAATGCAGTAATATCCGGAGTGATCACTGTGGTGGTATTTCTGACTTTGCCTGGAGCAGGATGAACCATAAATCTTGTGAGGTAACATGTTGCCACAGAGACTTCCAGCCAGTTTTTCAGGCCTTAGGAGTCTTAATGCTGCCAGAGCATCCGAGCCAGCCCACCCCTTTCTGTGCATTACTAGCACAGAAAGCAGCAGCTTTCTGTCATATCCATGAAAACAGGGTATTTGGTGCTTCCTCTATCTGAAATCTTGGAGGTATTGTGGGAAACTTTACCAGGATCCAGTCTAACACACAGTGAAACTGGGGTATTTGTTGTCATGAGACTGAAAGTGTGATGGTCTGAAGGAGAGACCAGAAAAATTACAGATTGGTTAAGCAAAACTTTGGGTTATTCTTGATGTCTCACCTCTGAATCTGCACTAAATTTAAACCAGAGAAAGCTCTTACTCCCTGATGGGTCATCAGGACCTTGCCAGTGCCAGCTGGGGTTCCCCACCCTGACCATGGCTCAGGATCCTATTTCAGCCCTGCCGATGGCTGTGCATTCCATTTGGAGTGGGGATGGAGGATGCTGGTCTTCAGCCCCACTGGGCTGGATTCATCCCTACAATGCCTGCCTGACCCCTCTCTCCAATGGACAGAGCTCATGATCCTACCTGGGGCAAGGGCAGCACTCTGGGACAAGGGGAGATCAGCTCTGCTGGGGATGCTCCTGGCATGCTGACACTGCTCACACTCAGCCTGCTGCACTTGGCAGGAGGTCAGCACCTCCCTCTTTGTCCTGCCCCTGCTTCTTGACCCTCCTGCTGCTTCTCCCTGTGGAGATGTCCCTGCTGTCCCCCGTAGCCTGTGGTTGTGGCTGTAGTGGATGTGCCTTTGGCTCTGGCTGGCACACAGCAGAGGGTGCTGGAGCAGAGGGAGCTGCTTTCCTCTGGCTGGCAGCGCTTTCCCTGAAGCTCCTCTGGATGCCACCCTGCTCCTTGCCTCTCCGAGCCTGCTCTGTGTGGATCAGCTGTGCTTGGCAGAAACGTTTGCAGATGAGGGAATCACCTTCCACCCCACAGAGACAGGGATTTGCATTCCCTTTGCTGATGTTTTGGGACAGCCCTACCTCTCTGTGTTATCAGGAGTCTCCTGTAACACTCAGTCTCTCAGTAAGAAGCTCACCTGCTTGGAGCAGCACTTCCCACCAGGAACACCACTGGACTGCCTGGAAACCTGGGTTCTGCACAGGAGAGGGGGCCAAACCCCAGCACAACCCAGCCCAGCCCTGCTTGGATTGATACTGCCTGGACAGCATTCCTAGGGATGCAACCCTTCCTCCTCATCCTTTGAGTCCTTCTGAACTCTTTCCTTGTTTCTCAGCTCCTGGGAGATCCCATGGGCTAATTCGCAGCCAGATCAATGCACTTCCAGCTGTGTTGTAGGCACAAATGAGTGAGTGGCTTGGCAGGGTGAGTTGGGGTGGAGGGGCAGCAAGAGGCTCCCGGGCTTTCAGGAGGTTGGTAGATTTTATTTCTGCTGTTAATTCTACAAGCAGGTTTCCTGTGCAGACTTGGTGCTGTCAGGAGGTGTGGGGTGGTGTTCTGTGGGGCAGCAGGGGATGCTGAAGGATGAGATGGGCACACAGGGGTGCCAGTGGGGGACAGTGTGGCATCTTGAGCAGGTTACAGGGATCCTGGCACAGGATGGGTGTGTGTCCTGCTCTGGCTGCCACTGGAGGGCCAAGGGGTGGTGGTTGGGAGGACAGGCTGTCCCCAAGATTCCAGTCCTGAACTGAACCCCCTGGAGTCCTTCCAGCCACCTGCCGTCGGTGCTGTGGCCCAGCTGGGTGTCCTGAGTGCTGGGTGGAGGTGAACAATCGTCCCCAGGCCCTGAAAAGTTCCCTTTCAGCCCTGACGGAGGAGAACAAGGGGCGACACATCTGCCAGAGACGATTCAGTGCTGGCGCAAAGCACAGACAGAGCCGAGCCATGCACCGGTGCTGCTAGCCAGGCACGGACTGGTACCACACCACAGGGCTGAGCCCCAGCCACCTCCCTGAAAGGCCCTTTGTGGCCCTGGCTGCTGCACCCAGACCCCGTGCCACAATCCTCGCTCCCGGCCTCTCGCTGAAGGCTGCATCCTACACACAGATGCCTTTGGGACTTTCTTACCCGCTGCTTAGTCCTGGTGTCTGAGAATAACATCAGGCATTTTTCTTTCTCGTTCACGGAAATGTTGGGACCCTGGAGGACTGCATCTTCTGACTGCTGTTTCCCCTCTTGTGTAATTCTTCAGGAAAAACATCCAAGCATGCTAACTCCGTCCCAGAAATGAAAAAAATGCAGCAGAATTCCCAGCCCAGCTGATAGCCAGATCTCTGAGGAGGCAGGACACATGATACAGCCTGGGCTCTCCAGGGGATGCCCACCAGGCTGAGCTCCTGCTCCTGGAAAGCACCACTGCAGCGCTGCCTCCCTCACAGCCACCCAGCTCCCAGCCGTGGAGATGGGACTGCCAGGATTGCTGACATCTTTTAAATGTGCTTTTTGACAGGATTCAGTGTGGTTTCATAAAGCAGAGAGAAAGGGAATCCACCAGGAATTACCCAGTGCCCCGTGGATGTCTGTTAGACTGCAGTGAATATGAAAGCAGATGAAATTTTTTTAGGCCTTGGCTGAAACATTCTTTAGGCTCCACTCTCAGCAACGCTTTGGGCTGAGCTGGCAGCTTTCATCCCTCAAGCAGTTGATCCCCACAGCAGAATTTTTAAAACATCACATTCCTTAAAAGACCTAATTTTGGAGGGAGTGTGAGTGCTGTCAGTGGCAACACCCACAGAAGCGTCTGCAGCAGTCCCTGAGCATCCAGAGGGAAATGCAGGTGTGGCTGTTTGGAGATGCTCCTCCCAGCTGGGGGTCTTCGCAGTGGGGAACCAGCTGTGAGTCCCCCAGCAGGGGCTGTGACCCCTCTGACAGGCAGATCTGTCACCCTCCTACCCTTTTGGGATCAGCCCTTTTGCAGCCTGATTACAGGCCTGGCTGGAAATGCAGACAGCATGGTTTTGGTGTGAGTCACAGAGGGTCTGGTGGCTTTTCCCTCCTCGCAGCTCCCGGCTCTCTGGCCGAAGCAGTCAGCTGGCAGCATCAGCTCCTGGCCCCAAGGAGGAGATCTGCAGCCCTTTACTTGTGGAGAGAGGTTTCTATGAGTGCTGAGCGGGCTCAGGGGAAGCAACTAAGAATGCTAAGTGTTATTCTGGAGATCTTTCATCTTTTTGGGGAAAAGTGACCCCAGAGATGGGTGATGGGGAGGCTGGACTTCCCAGAGATCCTCAGTGGGAAGGGATCTGCTCATGCGGGCCTGGACTTGGTTCCTGCCATGCTCCCTTTCCCATTCCTGAGGCAAGCAGAGCTTCCTGCCTTTCCTGGGAGCACAGAGACCTGCCCAACTTGCTCCTCTGCCAGCAGGAGTTCCTGATGTGCCTGGTTTGCAGGGAGCGGTGGGTTTTTAATTCAACTGAGTGTTACAGCTGGGGGACATGGACAAGTGAAAGACAGGAGAACCTTTCCCTGTCAGATGGGAACAGAAGCAGCATTTTTGGTGCCCAGTGTTGCTCCAGAGGTCACATAACATCTGGGAGGTGAGGGGAAGCCTGACTGGGCTGCAGTCAAGGAGCATTCAGGGAGGGAATTTCTTATCAGAGTGACATATACTGACTGCTGCCTTTTATTTGACTGCTGTATGGAGGGCACAAGGTTGGGGATGACCAAGGTGGGGACCCAAAGCTCAGCTGCTGAGAACAGGCACTGCCTCTGCTCCTCAGTCTCCTAAACCATGACAGGCATGTGTTTGAGTACCAAATGTCTCAGGGCTGTGATGGATCCTGGTGCTTCCAGAGATAGCTGCTCCAGACAGGCTCTCACCTGGGGTTTGCTCAGGTATGATTGTATCTGGGCCCTGCAGTGTTTGCAGCACCTTCCAACTCTGCAGCAGCCAGTGACTGTGCAGGACCCCAGACATCCCTCATCCTCTGATTTGTAGCCCTCTTGTCTTTCCTCTGCCCCTCAGCCTGCTGTGAACTTCCTCCCTGGGCTGCAGCTCGGGTCTCTTGGGCTCTCCTGGGCTCCCTGCTCAGACTCCTGCCACCTTCACCAAGGCTTCTGCACCATCCAAGACTGTTCCCAACCTTCAGAAATGCTGATAATGCCCCACTTAGTACTCAAAGGCTTACAGAGCCTTGCAGCAGCTGTAAATTGTGGGAGCTGTCTTTTTTTGTAGAACAAATGATATTTTGTTTGCACTAGAAATAGGTTGGAAGAACTGTCAATGAACAGCTTTGGGAACACATCCCAAAATAATAAGAAGTGTCTCAGGGTGCATATCCACAATGGGCACCACCAATGTCCTGCCTGAGAAGCCACTGTCTCCAGCACCATGTCCCCAGCTTCAGCATCAGTTCATAACATCAAAATAAGCCTCTGGTGTAATAGCAGCCCTATCATTTGTGCTCACTTATCAGTCTGTCTGTAGTATCTCTAATCAAGCCCATTATTTATTGGTATAAAATTGACTACCCAGAGCAACTGGAGGCTGCCCAGGGTCAGGAGGAACAAGAACATAATTTTAACTCGGACACTCTGAGGCTCCCCACAGAGAAGGCTGTCAGGATTATTTGCAGACATCATTGTGCAAGGGGAAGATAATTTCTGCAGGAGAACCACTTCTTCTGGGCTTAGTGATTCACCAGCCTGTGTGGGTGCCATTAATCCCATGGGTGTGGGGGCAGGTGGCCTCACAAACATGCTATTCCCTGATCAAGCACTGCAGTAGTGCTGGCAATGTCATAGAGAGTTTCCCCCTGCCCTGGGGGAACCTTTTCCCCCTGAAAAAATACTTGGGGAGGGTGCAGGACTGCTCTGCAGCTCATAGCACATTAGCTGGACCATGCTGTGGGCTTTTCCACTGATACCTGCCATCCTGCAGTGGGAATCCTTTCTTGCCTGGCAGAGTCTTTGCTGTTTAGCTTTTCCCTTCAGCAGCAGCTCTGTGATGCAAAGTGAGGTGAAAAGCTTATCATATTCACTCACCTTATAGGTGTTCAGGGCGCTCCTAGACCCTCTGTGGTTCCCCACAGGAGTGGTGAGAGGTATCCTTCCTGGATGAGGCACCTGGAGCCCTCCCCTCGCAGCAGCACTGTCTGTGTCGCAGCCCCTGTGGCAGCTCCTGGGCTCTGCTGGAGGGAGCAGCTGAGCCACTGGAGATGCTCCTCTCTGCCCCTGCACCCCTGCGGTGTCCTGGCTTTGGCAACCGAGTCCTGCACCATTCTGCACCAGCTGGTCTGACACACAGAGCACTTGGCACAAACCACGGAACAGTCAGTTTGTAATGGAAATGTTGCCTGCAAAACTCCCTCTGCTCCTCAGCAACACCTGAAATCCCCGTACCTTACATTACATGTTTTGTATGAAAACATAGGTGATATCTAGGCACAAAAGGCATGATTAAAGATAGGATCATACACAGAGGAACCTACACAGGGGTGCAAGCTGAAGAGATCCTCCTTCCCAGCAAATGCTTGTACATGGGATTTACTGACTGCCTTTGCAGAGAGGAGGCTTGTAGGAAAAAAAAACCAAACAAACCCAACCCTTTTTCCCTAAGCTTAAAAAGCCTGGTAAAAATCTGTGTTCATGTATTATTTATTGCCAGAAAATATTTGTCTGACAATTATAATCACTGCTAATATCTCCAATGTGTCTTAAAGCTTAATTGCCCATTTATTTTTGTTAGCCGTGGGATAATTTTTGCCTCAACTAATGACTACCCCATAGCAGCTTATAGCACCTGTGTGCAGCAGCTCTGTGTGCTCAGGAAAGGCCATTTGCCAACTCTCCTATGAGCCTCCACAAGGCATGGCACGGACTGCAGAGCTGGGCTGTGGGTGGTGATGGAGGTGAGGAAACCTGGGGGAGGAGTGGCTGTGGCAACCGGGGAGGCAAGCAGCAATACAGGAGAGACAGAAACAGGAAGAGTTAAGCCAGCATGAATTCACCTGCCAGAGAGATCCACTCAGAGAATGATAAAGTGCCCATGGGCTGTTTTTTAGGGGTTCCCTGGCAGAGTGCCATTGGGGCCGGCAGGGAGAGGAGGTGCTGCTGCCTTTCAACACAGGGCAGAGAGGGCTGCACCCTCCTCGCCCTGTTGCAAGAGGTACTTTTGCTCACCGGAACCCTGAGGGTGACCAGGTGCTCACACAGATCCCTGCAGCAACTCGACTCGGGGCTCCCTTGGCAACGGCAAAGCAGAGGAAGGAGGAATTGCCCTCTAGCATGTTCTAAAAGGCAGCATGCTGTAAAATTCATTACCCTCAGACTAGTTTTAGCCCTCCTGTAAAATACATTTTGTGTCTAATCTTGGTAACACGTCGTCTCTCCGCCACCAGCCTGGCAGCGTGTCTCCCTGCCGACGAGTAACGAGGGAGCCTCACTGCTTGGCAGCGCGGACGGTCCCCTGCTCCTGGAGACACGTTTCTAGGCTGTTTTGAGCTTTCTTGACGTGAAGTCACCAGCCCCGGTTTTACACTGCGTCCCGCGGCAGGCGCGATGCCGCCTCTCCGCTCTGCGGGCGGATGGATGTGCCCAGGGGCGGCGTGCGAGGCTGAGCTTGGGGCCCAGCGCGGGCGCCCCCAGCCCGGGGGTACACGGGGCTCGCATCCCCTCAGGCCTGGCCTCAGAACGAGCTGTGAGAGCTGTGTCGCACCAGAACACGGTTCGTTTCTCCTTGTCGGCACCGACCGCCCATTTAAATCGATTTGAAGTGGTCTGCGGAGCGGAGCATCCCTCAGGCTCGGGTGCTCTGCTGACCCCGGGCACAGGAAACCAAAGAGTCTCCCTTTCTTCGCCGAGGGAAGGCAGAAGAACTGTTGCTGCTTATGGGGAACCTTTATTGAGCAAGACAAGCTCTCATGCCCTGTACGGGCTGATGGATTTAGCCAGGAGGAAGCCACCCCCCGAGGGGCTGCAGGAGCAGCGATCTGCGCGCCCGCGGCCGCCGCTGCTCTCGCCGCCCTCCGAGCCCCCCGCTCCTCCCGGCCCTCCGAACCTGCCCCGAGTCCATCCCAGCCACAGATCCCTGTTTGGCTCGCGGTTTGTTGCAGGGGGAGGAGGTTGTAGCGTCCGCCTTTCTTTCTCTCCCGCTCCTGTTCCAGAGTGAGTCATTGTGTTAAGGAGCCGAGCAACAGGCGAGAGAGAGGCTGATTCGCCTTGTGACGGTGATTCAGCCCCTGCGGGGCGGTGGCAGCCTGAGCAGAGCCATTGTTTCTCCCCACCAGCTGATGACAAAAGTGTTCTTGCCCCTTTCGCAGTAGAGGAAGAAATATGACCAACGAGATGTGTAAAACAGTGATGAGCGATGTCCGTGCCCCGGGGAACCGCCTCTGGCTGCCGAGGCCGCACGCAGGGCCCCTGGCAGTGCCAGCAGCCGCCCCGCTCCTGCCTCAGGACGCTGCTGCCGCCG
>WBMY01006230.1:87311-97843 GCA_013397315.1 Donacobius atricapilla | reverse complement strand
CTGCCCCCCTTTCACTCCTTACCCAAGAGTTTGGGCGTCTTGGGATCCTGGGAACCCTCTTTTCCCAACCTGGCGGTCGCTCCCACCCAAGATCCACCGCCAGCCCAGACGGAAAAGAAAGGAAAACTGGGATAAGTGCCCAGCGAAACCAGCTGGGGCGGGAGCAAAGGGCCCCCCGGCCTCTCCCCCCACCGCACCCCGATCACCTTTGACACCTTCGAGGGTGTCACCCTCCCCCCGCCTCGCGCTGTCCGCACCTTTATTTATGGTGGGACCTACAAGAAGGCAAAGCAAACATAGCCTCGCCTCTCCCCCGCCGCCATCGCGGCTCGCCCGGGGCGACATGAGGGATTTTGGGGGTGCAGGGTGCGGGGCACCCATGCGTGCAGCCCGACTGGGGGCGTGGGGACGAGCTGTGTCCCCACTGTTGCCCGCAGGGTCCCGGCACGGCATGGGAGAGGCAAGTGATATGGACAGCGGGATCATGCTGCACTCGGGTGAGAAGGGGGTTTGGGGGTGAGGGAGGTTTTGGGGTGCTCCTGTCGCCCATGGGTGCTCTGATAGACGTGTCCCTCCCTTCCAGGCAGAGAACGGAGCACTTCGGTGCATGGGGGCACGCTGGGGACACATGAGCTGCCTGGAGAAAGCTTTGGGGAAATGAAGGGGTGGAGGAATGGAGGCTTCCCCTGCGTTTGGGGGAGGCACCCCAAGTGTAGTGGGGGTTGCTCTGGACAGGATTTGACTCAGACGGGTTTGGCTTGGGATGGCTGAGTCAGACTGAAACCTTCCTCCAGTGCCCCCCCTCCCACTCCCCAGCAGGAACGTCACACGTGTGCTGGGGGCGGGCTGAAGAACCTATGGTGCTGCTGAGGGAATTTCATGCATACCCTGGGGGATTGGAGGACCCATGGGTGCTGCTGGGGGAGGGGTTTCTGGATACCCTGGACAGATTGGAACAGCAATGGGTGCTGCTGGGTGGGGGAAACAGGTGCTCCAGGGGAGTCAGTACACCTACAGATGCTGCTGGGGGGGAGGGGAGGCACAGCTGCTTTGGGGTAGCTGGGGTACCCATGGGTGCTGGTGGGAGGGTCATGGCGGCTTTTTCCTCCCCCTGCAGTGGAGGGAAACTAAGGCAGGGAGGCTGTGGGGTGGGAGGGGGTGGTATCCCTCCAGTATCTGTTCCAGGCCCTGATAGTCCAGTGTCCCCACCGAAGGAGCGGGTGCAGGCAGGGCGGCGGCAGCAGCAGGCGCTGGAGGCCCGGCTTGATGGCTGCATCCAGGAGCTGCGGCGGCTGTGCCTGCGTGAGGCGGTGAGCAGGGCGCAAGGACACCCTGGCCACCCTCACATGTTGCCATGGCTCTGCTCAGTATCCCTGTGCTATCCTTAGGAGCTGACCGGGACCCTGCCCCGCGAGTACCCGCTGAAAGCTGGTGAGAAACCCCCCAAGGTCCGTCGCAGGATTGGGGCTGCATTCAAGCTGGATGAGATTATCATTCTGCGTGGGATGGTGAGGGTTGTCTATGGGGTGCAAAGGTGGTGGAGACCCATTCCCTCCCTTCCTCTCCCCTCCCCTTTTGAAGCTGCCTGAGGGTCATGTGGAAATGTTGCCATCCCTGTCCCATGAGTGGTGGTTGGTGCCAGGTGCTGTAGGTGGGAGAGGCAGGGGGATGCTTTCAAGCATGATGGATGGTGTTGGGATGCTGAGATGCCCTGGTGAAAGGAGGTGTTTGGGTTCTGAAGGCAATATTTGGTGTTGGGGTGCCCCGGAGATGGGACATGGGTTCCAAGCACGATGGGTGGTTTTGGGGTGTTGAGTTAATGGGGTTGTCATGGGGTCCTAAACATAATGGGTGGAGTTGAGATGCCAAGGTGATGGGTGTGGGGGGCGTCCCAGGTCTATCAAGGTGCCAGAATTATGGGAGGAGGTGGGTTCCAAATGTTAGGGGTAGTGGTCCTATGGGTCCTGAGCATGATGGGTGGTGTTGGGTTCCAAGACTGGTACTGGGTGTTGGGGTCCTAGATGAGATGCTGGGAGGGGTCCCAAGTGCTGTGGGTGGTGTTGGGATGTTAAGCACGATGGGGGGCTTGGGGGTGTCAAGCATGTCCCCCACTCCCAGGACCCTCTGGAACGGGAGCGGGCGCTGCAGCTGCAGATTGCTGAGGCCTCCCGACGGCTCTGCCATGAGGAGAACATTGGCCGGCAGGTGCGGAAGAGGCGGCAGACTGCGGCGCTCCGGGAGGAGCAGAAGCTGCGAGACCTGGAGCAGGTCCTGAGCCAGCGGCGGCTCCTGGCAGGGCAGCAGGATACCACTACTGCTGAGGGTGAGGCCCCCGAGCCCCCCAGATGGTGGGACGATGCTGGAGAGCAGGGAGGCAGAATGGGGTGCTGCTTGGTTTGGTGTCCCTGGGGAATGCACCTGAATTCCCCACTCCTTGTGAATGCACCCCACTGGATGCAGCCCAGTCTTTCATCCCAAGTGCATGCACCCCTCTGGATGCACCCCAGTATGCCTACACCATGCCTGCACCCCAGTTCCCATTCCTGGTGAATGCACCTCCCTGGATGCACCCCAACTTTCCACTCCCTGTGATTACAACCCAGTTCTATACTCCCAATGAATGTGCCCCCCAAAAATGCCCTCTTCCATCCCAATTCCCTATCCCTGCTGAATATACCCCTTGGATGCCCCCTGGAAGGCCATCCCTGGTACATGTACCTCGATATGCTCTCACTGTTAGTGTACCTTGTTCATACTTCATTTCTGGTGGCCGTACCCCTGTCAGTACACGCCAAAACTTTGTCCCCAGTGCCTGCACTCCAATACACCATCCCTCGTGTATGTACCCCCTTGAACACACCCTAAAACTTCATCTCCAGTGCATGCACCCCAATAAACCATTCCTGGTATATATAGCCCCTGAATGCACCCCAAAACTCCATCTATAGTGCATGCACCCTGATAAACCATCCCCAGTGATTCCCCACTGAATCCGCCCCAGTACTTCACTTTCATTGGTTGCACGCCCCCTGAATGTACCCCAGTAGTTCACCTTTGCCACCTACATCCCATAACTATACCAAATCACCCATCCTCAGCGCCTGCACCCAGAGCAGGGCAGGATGTGGCCCAGGTGCCATGTCCTCATCCCAGTGGCAGCCATCCAAGGGGGTCCCCGTTTTCTCCATTCCTTTCCCCTCTGACGACCAGGGCCGTGGTGGCAGCATCTCCTTCCCTGTTGGTGCCCCCAGCCTGCCCATCCCGGGCAGGCTGGGAACTGCGCACAGCTCGGTAGAGCCGGCCTGGCCAGTAGCACTGCCGTCCCAGAGCGTGTTGGGACAGGTGGTGCGGGAGAGGGAGCGGAGGCCCGCGGGGACGTGCTGGGTGGTGGCGGGGCCGTGGGAGCGCTTTGGCACCTGGAGGCGCCCCTGGCTCTGTTCTCACGGGGCCCTGCCCCACAGAGCTCAGTGCCTCTGACAAGAGCTCCATGTCTGACACCAGCCTGCTGGAGGTGGGTGAGGGGGCTGTGGGGACCAGGGAGAACCCCTGGTATGTTCTCTCTATTCCAGCCCTTCCTGTGTCTTCTCTATCCCTACTCTCCCTGTGTCCTCTCCATCCCATTCCACTGCCATGTGTCCCCTCCATGCCATTCCCCTGTGTGTCCCTTCCTTCCCAATCCCCCACATCTTACCTCCATATCAACCATCTACCTGTTCCCTCCCTCCCAACCCTCTCTGTGTCCCCTCCATCCCAATCCTCTATCTCTCCTGCAGAGGACACACAGCCACCAGGACCTGCTGCCCCATGGAGGTCCCCCTCTCCCAAGGACCCCACCAAGGAGGAGGAGGAGGAGTCGGGGCTTCTGATGCCCCCCCCCAATCCCTGGCAGGAGACCAGCCTGGACAGACCCTATGAGAGGGCAAAAAATCCCAGCATTGACCCTGAGGATGGGGAAAACCAGAACTCCCAATGCTGTCCTGGCTCCCTGATGGCTGCCCCTGCCAGCTCCTTGGCCTCCAGCAGCCCTGACTCCGCAGGCTCCCCAGTGTCCAGGACAGGGGACCCTCCCTACCGGTTTGTCCCCATCCGGACCCTGGTGCTGTGCCGGCAGGCGGGTTCCAGTGCTCCCAGCACCCCAGAGCCATCAGGACATCAGGGACAGACCCAGTCTCTGAGGTATGTCCTGAGCATGGGGAAGATAGACGAGGGCTTCTGCAAGGGAGGATGGAGATAACCCCATGGAGAGGGGGATGGAGATAATCCCATGTGGAGGATGGAGCACAGTCCATGGGAAGGAGGAGGGGAATAACCCTGTGAAGATGATGGAGCTCAGCTCATGGGGAGAATGTTGGAAATAATCCCGTAGGAAGGATGGAGATAGTCCCACTGGCGGTAAAATGAAGCTAATCCTGTGGGAAGGAGGATGGGAGTAATCCTGTGGGAGAGGATGAAGAGAACCTCATGGAGATGATGGAGCTAAAGCCATGGGGAGGAGGATAGAGATAATTCCATGGAGAAGGTAATAGAGAGAACACCAAGGGAAGTGTGGACCTAATTCTATTGGGAGGACAGAGAAAATGTTTAGGGAGGACAGATACAATCCCATGGAGAGGGGATGGAACCAACCCCATGGAAATGATGAAGCCCAGTCATTGGGAGGGTGGACACAATATTATGGGGAGGATGGAGATAATCTCAGAGACAGGATGAAGGTAATCCTGTGGGGATGTGGGAGAAAACCCTGTGGGGAGGATCGACAGAAATCCACTGGGAGGAGGTTGGAAATAATCCCATGGAGAGGATGGAAGTAACCCTATGGAGATGATGGAGGTCAGCCCCATGGGGAGGATGAACTAATCCCTTGGGAGGAGGCTGGAGACTGCCCCACAGGGAAGCTGAAGCTAATCCCATGGGAGGAGGCTAAATGTCTCCCCATGGGGTAGCTGCACCCCACACCCATGGGTGTGCTTTTCCGAGGGATTGCCCTGGCTTTGGGGTGAGGGAAAGGGTCCTCCCACAGCCAGTGTCTTGCCTGCAGGGTGGACCCATGGTGGCAGCCAGCTGAGCCACGGGGCCACAGCACCACACCTCGCCGGCGCCCCACCTGCTACACAGTCACTGTACCCACCTCCTGCATCCTGACCCCTGGCCCTGCATGCTGCTCTGGCTCCGATGACAGCATCTCTGACCTCTCCAGCATCTCCCACACCACCTCACCGGGCAGCAGCAGCCCTGACGTGTCCTTTGCAGTTCCGCTGCCCCTTGCTGAGCTTGGTTACTACCCTCGGGGTGCCCTCCAGCTCCTGCCACCTGCAGGCCCCCTGACTTTCCTGTATGAGCAGGATCTGGCCCCACTGCGGTACCAGCGCCTGGTGCCCTCACGTAGCCGCATTGTGCGCACACCCTCGCTCAAAGACTATGCACCCGCTGGGGCCCGGGGGCTCTCCAAGGCTGCCGTCACTGAGGAGCTCAAGTCGTGGCACCAGCGTGCCCGGCTGAGGGGTGCCCGGCCCCACTCCCTCGACCGGCAAGGGGCTTTCCTTAGACCCCATGGTGGGACCACCAGGGATGTGCCCATTGCTCATGGAGTCCTGTCACTGGTTCAGGTAGGACATGGGGTCTGGCTGGGAGTGGTCATGTGGGAGAAGGGGGACTCCCTGTGTGCTGTCCTGCAGGTGACATGAGCTGTCACCCTGAAGCAGTAGGGACACGTGGTTCTGGTGGGGTCCCATGAGGATTTCTAGAGCAGGAGTGAAGTCCTGAGGGGGTCCAAGGGGTCCCATAAGGGTTTTTGGGACATGACTGGGATTCCAGAAGGGACCCTAAGGCAGGACCATGGTCTCAGGTGGGTCCTGAGGGGAGGATCAAGGTATTTTAAGATCCTTTGGGTCATCAGGACCCTCTGAGGGTCATCTGAGCAGGTCCAAGGTCCCATAGGTTGAGCCTGGAGGGTCCCTGATGGTCCCTAGGGCAAGACCAGGATCATTAGTGGGTCTCCATGGGAAGATTAGGGTCCTGAGGGGGGAATTCATGTCCGAGAGAGGTCCCTGGGGCAGGACTGGGTTCCTTAGGAGGTCCAATAGCCAGGACCAGGATCTTCTGTGCTTGGGAACAGAAGGTCTTCAAGGTCCTTCGGTGCAGGATGAGGATGTGCTGAGAGTCCCATGGGCAGGTTGGAATCCCACGTGGGTCCCAGCAGCAGAACCAGGACCCCCTGGGTCAGGACTGGGGTCCCGTGTGAGTCCCTGGGGTAGGGCCAGGACCTTAAGGGGGTCTCTGGAGCAGGACTGGGGTTCCATGTAGCTCACTACTTTCTCCTGAAGATCCTAAGGGCAAGACCAGGACTCTATGGGGGTTCCTGTTAGAGAATTGGGATCCCACAGGAAAGACCAGGACCTTAAGGGACTTGCTGGGGCAAGACTGGGGTCCCACAAGAGTCCCATGGGAATGACCAGGACTTCAAGTGGAGTCCCTAGGGTAGGATCCATGTGGGTCCCTCCTGTCACACCCAGGTTCCCACAAGCAGGACTCATATGGGTCCCTGTGGCAGCACTGAGGTGCCCTTGAGCGGGGAAGGATCCCTGCACACGTTTCACTGGCCAGTTCCCCCTCTCCACCTGGGAGTCTCGCTGGGACAAATGCACCCATGGTACAGCTGGAACATGTGCTGGGCAAGTGGGGGACCTGTGGCCATGTCCCCACAACACCTCCAGCCCAACCCCAGTGCCGGGATGTGCCCCCAGTGGTGCCCCCAAACAAGGTGGGGTGCCAACACCCACAGGGTCTTTGTCCCCCCAGGGTCCCCCGGTGCAGGTGCTGCGACGCTCAGCAGCCGGCGTGCCCGTGCAGGTCTATATGCCCGACAACAGCGAGATTGTCACACAAGTGTGAGTGCCCACACCCCCACCTAGGGGTGAGGACACATCCTGGCTGCCCGTGGGACGGTGGGGACGTCTCATGCCTCCCCACCCCGGCGTGGGGACAGGCGAGGGAGCCACAGTGGGGTGGCAGGGGCTGGCCTTCACCCTGTGTTCCCTCACTGGCACTGCAATGCTGATAGGGACAAAGCAGTGTGACCCCAGTGCTTATGGTGACCTTGGTGTCACCACGACCCTGAAGTTCTGATCTCTAATAAAGGTGGTTTTTGGGATATGTCACTCTCAGTATGTGTCTCCTCCATGTCCCCTCTGAGATCCCCCATCGCTGGCTCCAGTGGGCATTGTCAGGATGGGATTCATGGATTTGGGGTGTGGACTGTACTCGGGGCAGTAATGGGGTGATCCCAGTGCCAAGAGGGTGCCATAGATCCAGCTGTGCACTCCTGGCACCCAGTGACCCAGGCTGGAAAGGGGGCAAGGAGTAGAAGGGAAGCGTGGAATGGAGGTAAGGGGTGTAGGTTTGGGGTGCAGGAGGGTGGGCAGGAAATGTGCAGAGGAGGGATGCAAGGATGGGTGAAGGGATGGAGTCCCGGGGGAGGGAAATAACGTGTTCAGGAAAAGGATGGGGTTGGAGAAAAGGTGCTGTGAGCCGAAGTGATGGGGTGCAGGGCAGGTAAATAAGGAGTACAGGGGTGGTATGAGGTGGGAGTAGGGGTGCTGGGAGGAGAAAGGATGGGGAGCAGGGGATAGGGAAGGGATTGGATGTAGGGGGAGGTGCGGGGAGTGGTGCAAGGAGGAGAGAAAGGATGGGGTGCAGGAAGAGGCGAAATCAGGGTTGNGGCCGCCTCGATGGGTAAGAGACATACGGGGACCGGGGAGGGCCGGAGGATCCGGTGTCACCCTGCGACTAGACACGCTGCCACCGTCCGTGACACGGGGACCCTGCTGGGTGGGACTTGGTGCCAGCAGCCGTGACTGTGAGTCGTGCCACACACGGCCCCTTTCACTGGGGGTTGCTTGCAACAAAGTGTTCCCCTGGGCACTGTGTCTACAGCCACCCTGCCAAACCCTCTTTCGGGGTGTCCTCGGTAGTCCCTGATCCCCGGGAACAGCAGGCACGGAGCCGGTGGCTAACCGACCCGGGATGCCCAGCCCCGGGGAATCTGGGGGCTTCCCATGCACGAACCCTGCACAAAACTGTCTCGGTTTCCCTACTTGTCCCTGAGCTACCGTAGTCCTATTTTGGGGTGTGTGCACAATGCCATGTGAGACTCCCTCAAAGCCCATGTCCGTGACTCCCCACCCGCTGCCCCGGCGCCTCCGGCCGCCCCCGGGCCTCGGCCTGCGGCTATTTCTGGGAGGACAGATGGCTCCGGACAGAAATAGAGTGGGAAGTGCCACTGGAACACGCGGAAGGGGAGGAAGCTGGGGGGATCTGGAGGAATCTGGAGGGGTCAGAAAGCTGGGTGGGATGAAGGGGGGTCTGCAAGGGTGTAAGGCTGGATGGAGCAGGGTGTGGGGGTACACAAGAGCAGGGTTTGGAAGGACGGGGGCAGGATGGAACAAAATATGGGGTTACATGGGCATGATGGAGCAGCGTATGGAGGATGTGGGGGTGGGTATGAGGGACAGGGGGCAAGAAGGAGCAAGGTATTTGGGGGTGTATAGAGGCACACATTGGGGGTCCATGGGGCAGAATTGGACTGGGGTACAAGGGAATAGGACACAGTGGAGTAGAGGCTGTGCTCATGTGGGGGATGAAGGCCATGGGGTGCTGCTGATGACCCCAAGAGTTGTGAAGGCCAGGTGCTTCAAGGCCCTGATGATGGGCGGCTGTCCACAGTGGCCGGGGGTGAAGACTGCCTGTGGTACGTGGACAGAAACGGGTCATGGCACCCTGGCTTCGACTGCGAGTTCTTCACCTTCTGCTGCGGCACGTGCCAACAGCGGTACTGCTGCCGAGACCCTCTGCGCCTG
Organism: Donacobius atricapilla; assembly: GCA_013397315.1. Taxonomy (NCBI): domain Eukaryota; kingdom Metazoa; phylum Chordata; class Aves; order Passeriformes; family Mimidae; genus Donacobius; species Donacobius atricapilla. The sequence continues at coordinate 88,988 of WBMY01006230.1, read as the reverse complement.
CTCACCGAGCGCCAGCAGCGCCACTGCCTTGCCTTCAGGTGCCACAGTCAGGGCTGATGGGGCTGAGGGCTCTCCTGGGTGGGCTGGGTGCTGGAACTGGGTGCTGATCATTGTGTACTATGCACTGAGCAGTTCTGCAGTGGTGCTGGGCACTGATATTGCATCCTGGGCAGTGGTATCTGGGCCCTATAGTGAATATTGGGCATCGTCTGCTGGATGCTGGGTGCTGCGCACTAGTATTGGGTGCTGGACACTGGTATTGGGTGCTGGATGCTGGGTGCTGGTGCTCAATACTGTGCACTGGTATTGGGTGCTGGGCATTGAGTTCTGGGCATTCAGCAGTGATGCTGAGCACTGCTACTGGGCACTCATACTGAATACTGGGTGCTGTGCACTGATGTTGGGCACTGGTACTTGATGCTGGCCAGTGGTACTGGGGGTTGGACATTGGTACTGAGCAGTGGCATTGGGTGCTGGATGCTGTGTGCTCTGCACTGGTACTTGCAGGGGCACTGGGTGTTGGGCACTGGGCACTATTACTGGATGCTGAATGCAGCTGCCAAGCACTGGGGAGTGGTACTGGGCACTGGGCAGAGCTACTGGGTTGCCAGTCTGTTGGCTCTGGGTGCTGGACACTGATACTGGGAGCTGGGCATTGACTGCTGGGTACTGGGCACCGGGCAGTGGAGCTGGGTGTTGGATGCTGGTACTGGGTTGCTGGCTCTGGGCAGTGGTAATGGGCATTGGTGCTTTGCAGTGGGTGCTGGGCACTGCTACTGGGTGCTGTGCACTGGGTACTGGTACTGGGTGCTGGGCTCTTGGCATTGGTACTGGGTGCTGGTATTGGGTTCTGGGCGCTGGACACTGGTACTGGGCACTGGATGCTGTGCACTGATACTGGGCACTGTGGATGGATGCTGCGCATTGGTCACTGGTACTGGGTGTCGGCACTGGGTGCTGGACACTGGTACTGAAAACTTGCACTGGGTACTGGGCAGTGCTGGGCACTGGTTACTGCTACTGGATTCTGGTCACTGGGCAGTGGGTATTGGTACTGGCACTGCTAGTGGGTGGGCAATGCTATTGGGTGCTGGGCAGTGGTGACTGGTACTGGGTGCTGATAGCAGTGCTGGACAGTGTCACTGGACATTGGTTTTGGGCACTGGACAGTGTCACTGGGTGCTGGGCAGTGGGCAGTATCAGTGGGTGCTGGCTGGGGGTGTGTGCCCCGGGTGCCTCCCAGGCCCTGCTCCCCACGACTGGGGGTCCCACAGCCCCAAGACCATCGCGGGCATTGCCTCAGCCGTGGTGCTTTTCATCGCCATCGTCACCACCATCGTCTGCTGCTTCATGTGCTCCTGCTGCTACTTGTACCAGCGCCGGCAGCGCCCCCGCACCCCCCTGCAAGGTGCGGAGCTGGGGGGTAGGGATGCGGGTGTAGGAGGAGGGGGTGCAGGAGGATCCTGTAGAAAAAGGGGGTGGAGTGAGCCTAGTAGAGTTCAGGGGTAATGGGGGTCTGGTGGAAGGCTGTAGGGATGGGGGATACAGGGATGGGGGTGTGCAGGAGGAGGGGATCAAGAGGGTCCTGCAAGTAAGGAGGTGCAGGGTAAAGAGGACCTGGGGGAATGGGAGGGTGCAGGAATGGGGGTTGCTGCGGGTACGGGATGGGGGATTGGG